>VZRU01007206.1:64258-212560 GCA_013398155.1 Pedionomus torquatus | reverse complement strand
TTTTTTTTTTTTCCTGAATGCCCTTGCCAGACACTCTTTCCTGATACTTTGCCAGCTAATTAGCATCTTGTGATAGTCATTTCATTTCAGGATGATAGCAAAGCTTAATTTGTGCGGTTAATTACTTTCCATCAATTTTCCTGTCTTTGAAAGGACAGTATATGTATCTATACTATTAGTGAAAAGCAATAAACCTTCCTAGATTAAGTGAAGAAAAGTAGTTTGTCTTCTGTCAATAATTTTAATGTTTTCTAAGAGAATGACACTGGATTATGAAACAATTTTAAATGTAAATGCTAATTCAAACTGAGTGTAAATTCTAGCAAAATCATAAAGGTGATATGCAACTCAGAGAAGTGCTTCGAAATTAATAACTGGGATCTTTCTAGATGCAATTAAAATGTTCTAGAACATTAGAGTGTAGACTCAGATAAAGAATTTTTATTTAGTTGTTAGCGAGAAAATCAGTTCTAAAACAATGATATCGTTATAATATGACCTGTTAATGATATTTAATGGAAATAATCGAGGAGGCAGCATAATGCAGCTACCTAATGACTTCTCTGAAATATATGAAGGTCTGAAAGCTGATGTGATGACAAGCTGGATAAAATTACTGTATAAACACAACTTTACGATGGAGTACAGAAGACAGTTTCTTTAATTGCTGGTTTTGATTTAGTGGGACTCATACTTTATCTATACTTTTCCTTTCTGATGGATGCAAACATAGCATTTTGTGAATATCCCTGTTTTGTAAAGGTCTGTCTCACTTCTCTGCTGATGAAAAGCGAGGAGTTGAGTATAACCGGGGAATGGAGGAAAGCTGCTAAAGTGATTCTTGTTATTAGGATCATTACAAACCTAATGTAGGCTCCCCCTGAAGTGTTACCAGGATAGTTACTGACGTCTGTTTATTTTGAGCTATATAGATGTGGAAGTGTGTCAGTAGAACTCAGAGGTGGAGAGCAAGCTCTTGAGCTTTCTTCTCACTGTATTTGCAAAATTGTCATCCAGCACTAAACCTGAGGTGATAAAGATTTCTGTGAAGTGTGAAGAGTACTGTCTACAGCTTGTACTTGCACAACTCATCAGCAAGCAATGTCCTGAGGGACAAAACCACCTCAGGTGCTAGAGAGGAGCAGGTATGGATGTGTTCCCTTTCTCCCATTAGCACCAGTGCACAGGGTACTTCAGCCAGCAGCCTGCATACTATGTGTGCTAAGAGAAGAACCAGGCCATTTGTCCATGGCTTTGAACACTATCACCAAGAGCTCACAACATGGTGTGGTACCTGTTCAGACTGGTGAAAACTCCTCTCTTGATTTCAGATAGCTCTGAACCAGAACCTTAGAACAGAGTGTGCTTGTTTTTTGCAGGTACATGTCATATTGCTACCATCTGCTTCTAATTTTCTCTAACCCAGTAAAAGATACGTGTAACCAGGATTGTTTATCTGTCTACATTTGCAAGTAACAAAGTTAAAGAAGTATCAACACAGCATTCAAACTTGGCAAGAAACAAAGCAGGGTCTGTCAGTGGGAGCAGATTTTGCCTTCCTGATTGATGTGAGTGGAGTAAGAGCAGCCACCACCCTGAATGAATTTATGATACAACTGTTCTGTTAGAGCAAGACAAGCTATTCCTAACAGTCATTCTCTGAATTTGGATCTGAGAAGGAGCTTGTGATTGTGACAGGAAGAGTGCCACTGCCTTGATAGGTCCCAGAAGTGTCACTGAAAGAGTTATCTGAATTCTGCTGACTCTCTGTGGCTGGAGGAGCTCATGGTACCTGTCCTGGGGAAGGATGGGAAACCCTGGGCAAGGGGATAGTGCCTCAGGGATCTTGCAGAAAGCAAACTTGGGATGAGTGGTTGATTTGGATTATTTTGCCATTAGTTATCTAATTCAGCCAAAACTAGTTGAAAAAAGAGGAGAAAGTTAGATTTCAGCAGTATTTACCTTTCTAAAAGGTGTTATAGCTATTGAACATTGGTAAAGGATACATGATAAAACTTGCAGGTGACAAATTCAAAGCAAAACAAAGAAGCTACTTCCCTGGGTGATACATTGTTAATCAGTGGGAATCCTTGCTGCAGGACATTGAGGGTATTAAAAGATTACACAAATTCTTGAGAATATTCTCTTGAGAATTAACAAATGCCTGAAAGCATTCTTGGCTTAGGAAAAGCTCTGGCTCTAAATGTTTTGGGAATAGGAGAGTACTTGAAGGAAATGTAGTTTGTCTTCTTCATATGCTCTTTCCTGAAGATTTCACTCAGCCACATTCTTCATGGCTCTATTCTTGCAGTTTTAGTGAATGCCTTGCCTGCTGAATTGCTCACAAACTTTCTTCTGTAGCTATTTCATTATAGTGTTGTTTACCTGTGTATCTACAATAGTTTCTAGCTCTGAGCAGAACAGCTGGTTTTTATTTATTTGTTTTAGGTAGGATAATTTCAGGAAGTCATTTCCAGATAAACTGTTGCAGAAGCTAAAGAGTTTTTGGAGAATTGCTGTCAACAAGTGTTCTACAGGAGAAAAGTGATATTAGGAGAACACAACAGTACTAATTTTTTTTTTTTTTCTGGTGCTGATTGGAAGAGGAAAGGTGAGACAGCAAGGACTCAGGGGCTCTCCACACTCCTTTCATTCCAGAAATGCTCTTATGCAGTTCTTGCTTTTCTACTTGCCACAATCTTACCCTCAACATAAAATCAAACAAGGAGAATTTGCAAATGATAATCAAGCTAGAAGGCATTTTTGAAGTAGTCTAAGTATTTTCAAAGATATTTTGACCATGCCTTATTACTTAAAATTAGGCCTTAATTTCAATCTATATTAGTTGTGTAAGAAATAGTTGCAGAAAAAACTCAGAAAATGTTATGACCTGCAGCCAGCTATTTATTTCATGTTCCTCAGTTCTATGGGGAGTTTATTGTGATGATATTTTATCTAGTTTATTGATCATTTCTATTAATTTCACCTCTGCTTATTAGTTTAGTTATTAGTGAAATGTTTTTGAGGAGAAATTTCTCTTTGCTTTCTGTTCCATCTTGTGGACTGAGCTATTGAAAAGGACACACCCTTTATGAGTTAGCTGGATTAATTTTAAAAGAATTTTGATGGCTACTTTCCAAACAAGCCAGATTTTTCCTAGCTTGCAAGACAACAACTCTCTAGCAATGATTGTCACTCCAGTCACTTGTTTTCTTTGAATAATTTCCTTATTAATAATACAATTGCATTATCACAGGTTAGTCATTCTCCTCCAAAAAACCTCCCACAGACATTGCAAAAACAGATGTAAAACTATTCTTGAAAAAGTCTCTTAAAATGAAGAGAGTTTGTATCTTTTTAGTCGTCATTATGTGTATAGGCTGGTGACTTAACTTGACATCCAGTGGATTCATTTTATGTTTTCTTCTGACACAATGAAGGTAAAATGAATAGCACCATAGATTAAAAAGTTCTAAGATCAGAGGTAGAGCCAAGATCTTCAGTGATATTCTTTATAATATTGGACAACAAACCACAACAATAATTGCAACATCAGGTCCATGGATGTGTGTCTGAGTTATAGCATGTCTTTGAAAATATAACTACTCTTTATTTAATGGCATCAATGGCAATGGTAAAGCCTTTGCATTGCAGTGCAGTGTTGTAGTGGTTAAACTTTTAGGCTGAATTTGGTTAGCTTCAGTTTCTGCTGGTATGAATTGAGTTTGTCAGAGGAAAAAGCAAAGAATCTTTTCCACACTGAGACTGTACATTAATTGCCTCCTTATCATTTTTTAAACTAAAGTGACTGACTGAAGTAGTTGCTTCCAGCATGAGTAGTTGGATTAAGATAATTGAAGCTTGCTGTGGGGAAAAGATACACTCCTTGCTGGTATGTAAGTCAGCGCTTGCGTAATGGTGACTGGAAAATTCATATGACTTGAGTCCCATTTTGTTAGACCTTCCCACAGATAAAAAAAATGCCGTCAAAGTTGCAAGTGTAAATTAATGGTGCCCAAGACCTGTATTGAGGGACGGAGCTTCATAAAACAACATTTTTTCTATAGTTTTTCTCATGCTGGACCTATCAGCAGCTGTTTTCAGCAAAGTAGGAGATGGTCATACTGGGAGACTTAGTCTTCTGCCACTGTGAAATTATGAGACTGAAAGAAGTGTGAATATCTTCTCCCTGGATGTTGACCAAAGTCAATATTGCTCTCTGTGGACCTCCTGTGTAATCTGCTTATTTTTCAGTTTCGTAACTGACCTAATTCCTTTTGCAGTGCTCATTCAGACCTAATCGACTGTGGTCATAGCCTGTGCAGTGACAGTGCAGCTCAGCAAAAAAGGGAAAAACATGAATTCCTGCCATCCGTATGCTTAGTCCTTGTATCCATCTTGTCCTAGGAATAAACTGAAGAAGTTGCCTCATAGTCTTTCTCCAGGTCAGGGCTGATAACAGCTGTGCTGTTTCTGCAGCAACTCTGATTTTCCCTTATGCAAGATGTATCCTCTTCTTCGCCACTGTATATTTCTACTGCAAGGTGGTCCTAGCTCAGATCCTAAAGCTACACCTGCTTCCATAAGCAGATCTACTCATGTCAGTGAGAACATTCTGCCTAAAGAAAATGGGTAGTTAGCTATTTTTATCTACTATCTTATGACCATTATCTAACTTTGAGGGATGACTCTTGACATCACCTTTAGGGACACTAGGTTTGATCTGTGACTGAGAATTGATCCAGATGCTTTTGGTTTGGCCTTGGTGTTGGTATAAGAAAAGAGATTTTTACATTTCCATTTGTTGTTTTGAAAATATTGACAATTTGCCACTTGATACTACTGTTCATACTGAAAGAGCAATAGGTCACAATCAGATTTTTGGATCCGTGAAAGAGTATTCTGCTTTTGAACTTTTAAGATGTTACTGACTGGGGGGTCACAGTGATTTGATCTGACTCATCTTTCATGTGTATCATGGAATCACTGGTAAGTTTCTTTAGTTTCTACTGGCATGAGGGGGAAGAGTAAATGATCTGCTGAAGCCGACATGAAGGGTACAAATGTTAGTGATGAATAACGTTCCCTCTCACTAACCAGTTAGCTTGAGGGAGGGCAAGTGGCTGTGTCTTTGTCTTTGTCTGGGGTTAAGAGGCCCAGGACTAACTTTCCTTCTGATGTTGGGAAAATTGCACTTTTGGAGGACTCTGGTGTCTGAGTTCATGAAAATATTTTTTTATATTTTTTGGCCAGCCAGGCTCTGGGAGATTCAAGGTCTCAGTGTTTTTGAGCCTTGCCAGGTGCAGGGACGAGGAGCAGCAAGGCCTGGGCATTTGACCCAATCTAGCCAACAGGATGAACCATGAACACCACATTCAATATAAATTAGAAAAGTTTGCTGCATAGTTGGCTCTCCCTTGATAGCAAGGATCCAGACAACTCCTTGCCCTGGTGCCGGACCCCTGAGGCCTTCCTGTCTTCCTGAAGCCGTTGCACTTGCAGTGCCCAACATTTCCTGCCCACTGTTGGGAGCGCACAGCTTCCTGCTGAGAGAATTGGCTGAGTATAATTCTCATAAATCTCATATCAGTGTAAGGATTAATACTGGTTCTTTAGTATTTTTGTTAGTTATTTAATCTTATTCTGTTAAATCTATTTACATTTCAACCCTCATGTTTCTTTGCGTTCCCCGATTCCCCTTTCCTGGATGGGGAGGGTTCATCTAGTGACAGGATAATTGTCTACACAACAATAAATTGTTATGGGTTTTCTCAAATCATAACGATCTTGCAGGTGCTTTTAGTGCCCTATGTGCCCCTTCTTTGAGTTGGTTTCTGTGTCTGTTCTTTTTGGGCTATATCACTTCCCTGTTGCCAGTTGCATGGAAGGGAAGAAGTGACTCTTCAGTGTTAGTTCATCCAGGCAGATTGCCACTGCAAACTACTTCAGCAAAAGTCAGCATCGACTTATGCTTTCTCATTTATATTTTCATCCTCTCAAGTTCACTGAGTGGTATCCTGATTTTCCTGTACAACTTATAAAATAATGTACATGGCATGGAAGCTGGGGCACATTTGGTAAAAGCAGATGTCTGCTGATAATGCTGCAGCGTCAATAAAGTCTGTAACTTAAGTAGATTGTACTCTGCTTGATCTGCACATGCTTAGATTGGCCATACATTTGTGAAACATCTTTGTTTTATTTTCAAATGATATATTTAATTTATATGTACTCAGTGGAGTCTTGATATGTATGAATATTTATCCCACAGGCAGTGTTAAGGATCTTGCAAGCAGATCTATGCGTGCCCTTAATGGTGTTAATTTCTCTATGTAGGGGCTGGGTCTCAGCAAAGGAAATGCTGAAAGTGCACAGGGCTTCAATGGTATATGAGCTGTTTATCTTCAGATTTGCATTTCTGTGTCTGGTTTGTGTGGCATACTGAGGAAAACAGATCAAAGCGACAGATACTGTAATTTTATTACCTTTATGTTCCAGAAATTCTGTTTGTGCCTGTTCTCAATAGAATAGCATCAGGACCAAAACAGAGATTGGAAAAATCCTTGAAGTTTGGAACATGTGGGAGGAAGAACAGTCTTATGACAGTAGACTTTGCTTGAAAGCTAAACTGGTAATTTAATATACAGACTACATTATGGAAAACAGTCATGTTTAAAAGCATTGACAGAACATCAGTTCTTAAACAAAAAACAAACTCTGTCTTAAATTTGCACAAACTCTCTGTTCTTGTGTTGGCAGTGAATGAGCATGGAGACTCTATTCAAGACCATAGTGCTTCCCAAGCCTAATTGAATTGTTTTGTTTATTTTGGGGAGAAGAGAGGGGTAAAGGATCTTTGCAGAATCAGTTCTTCATTTAAAAAAAAACCCAAACAGCTCTTCTACCCAGATTAATGAAAATGAACACGTATTGCCTGTTTTTTACAGAGAAAGAAATGAAGGGGTAGTGTTGAAAGCTGTGAGGAGCCCACTCCCATCCAAATGTGCAACAAGATTTTAATCTAGTAATTTTTTTCCTAGAACCATCTTTTTATGTTCCCTAGTGCTTTGCGTTCTGTCTAGTTATTAGCAGCAAAATTCATATAGAACAGCTGAGAACTGCTGCCAGGCCAGAATCTAAACTCTGGGTTACATCCTTTTGAACATGTTTAAATGATATACAAAGAAGATGGATTCCAGTTCAGGTAAAAAATGTCACATCTTCCTAAGCTGAAAAATGTTGATTGAACAGAGTTCTCACAATGCAAAGCGGAGTATACAATGTGATCAGGAATCCTGTAAGAAGTTTGATGTGCTTTTAATTCTGCTTGAAATCAGGAATGGACATTAAAGGTCACATTTGCAGCTGAGTCTAATCCTTATGTTTGTGGTAATTCCGAAATTTTTGAAATTTTTACTTTGATTTATCTTAAAAAATAATAAATATAAGTCATAAAATAGTACATTGTTTTATCTGTACATATTGAATACCTATTTCTAGTTTAAAAGTGCAGATTTATATTTTAAAATTCCTAAATGCATGGTAATTTTTGTGGACTACTTCTGAATAATTTTCCAGGTTAAGTATAGACCAAATTGTAAAAATTTAACTTTGAAGTTTGAATACTAATAGGTGAATGAGCTACCAAAAAAGAACACATGACAGTTTGCCATTTCTAATAACCTTCAAAAATAGCTCTTCTTGCATCTATAGTTGATCTGATGCAAAATGAGTGATACAGTTGATTTATCCAGCTGTTTTCACTGAAACTGAATAGCCTACATTCATTCTTAAGGCTCAAAGAAGATGTGAATGAAAATGAGTTAAAAGAATTTGAAAGTAATCCTTCACTAGTTAGTATTAAGTCCCATATTTGATTCCGGATAAAAATTTATATTCAGGTCTAAGTCATTGCAGTGAGAGCTCTGTATGTCCAGGAAAATCCTGAAATGTTTAATTGATGAATGTTGTTGGCCAGAATGTAATTTTCCATGCATGCTGCTTTTAAATTTAGGAAGAAGTAAACATTTTAGTTTTGAAAATTTTCAAGCTGAAAATAGACACAGCATGGTAAATGTGATCCTTATTCTGATTGTATTTGACATTACATTAAAGTTTACTTTAATACCAGTTCTTTGGCTAGTAATATGTTTTGAAAAGAGCAGTTTATGGCCAGTATGTTTTCCTATTTTGGTCTTTCTGAACATAGTTGTATGATATATTGCAATAAGGAAATTAGATGTTATATACTTTCAAATAAGGAAACTGAGTTTTACATATTATTCCTAATTGTGGAGAAATCCATCTCCATGTACCATAGGAAAATCTAGTTGATTGTTATCTCTGGAAAGTAAATATTCATAAAATCAGGTTGTGATTCATTTAGGATATAGAGCCATCTGCAATCCTTTCCCTCTGTGCTCTCGAGCCTCAACCTCTTTCAAACTTAAGAATACTATTATGTCTAGAACAGCCAGGTCATCTCTCTTCATCTCCATGCCACTGTGTCACCTCAGTGGATAAAGAAGCAATGCAAGGATGGCCGTCAAGTGTCCAAAACACTCATTAAAGTATCTGTGCTTTTAACCAGAGATGTCATCTAGAAACAGATGGGATCTCTCTTGTGTCTTTGTCTGTGGACAACCCTGGTGCCTGTGGGATAACAAGTCCATTGCCTGTTTGTGGACAGTCGGCCTGATGCTGGTGATACTTTCAAACTATTCTGAAGATATAAGTGGGATTAAAATTGTTTTCTATTTCCTGTACCTTGTGTTCTGCATTCATAAGGCAAATGAAGGTTTGGGCCTTGCTCCTTGTCTTACAAATGAGTCCCTGATTCTCTCTTCAGAGTCTGAAAAAAGATACATGCTCTGGCTCCTCAGTTCTTGTCTCAGGCTAGTCACACAGACAAGCTTCTCATTGCTGTCTCCCAAACAGCATCAGACCCCCTTCTTCTTTGTTCTTTGCCACTCACACCTCAGAGTCCACCTATATAAGAAGTGGAGTACTTCTCACCCAGATGGTGGTGCTGTGAAGGTCAGTGCTTTGCCATACTGAATGTCTTCAGATATCAGAGGAGCACGGACTAAGTAAATAAGAAAGAGTAATCAGTAATCTTTTCCTATATGAATATTGGTGTCCATTCCTCGTTTCCCTATATGTATTTTTTTTTTCTCTATACGTTGCTTGCCTGTCTTCTTCATCTGTTCTCTACTCTTGATCCTAAAGATTGTGCTTGTAATAACATCGCTGCTTCTTACCAGGACCCTGCCTCTTCCTACACAGTGCAGACACCCAGGATGGTGCTGTGATCCACATCACAGTGTCAGCTTCCTTTCTCAGCTATTTGGTGACTTTGGAAATTTATAAAATGCAGGACTCCACCTTACACTTGTAAATAAATGCACACCAATACTCTTGTGTTTTTACTGGCATATGTACACATGAATGTCCAATCTCGAGTGCTGACCTTTATTTTCATTCCATAAAGTTCTGCACTTGTCACCTACATAGCAAAAAATGTGCATGTGCTTTCCAGATGCTCAGATTTTAGTTTACTTTGTGAGTTCTGCATTTATATCTGAATATTTTGTTAGTTTTATTTTGAGCTCCTGAGCTTCTCCACTGCAGTGAGAGTTTGATGTCTAGAATATGCTGTTTCTTTGCATGATTCTCAATTTCAGACAGAACTGGCTAAATGTATACATTTTGGAGATTTGGAGACTATTTAAAGATTTCTTAAGACCTCTGGAGTCTTGAGTTTTGGCAGCAGTTTTGTCTTCTCACAGACTAGCCTGAATGAAGGAAAATAGAGTTGAGCAGATAAACTTGAAGGAGCTCTTTGTGAACACTGACAATAGGATGATTCTCCATCAACTCTATCCATACTCAGTGGCGAACAGACCATTTCTTCTCCAGAGAGGGGGTCAGAACAGTTAAGTCAGGCTTCGGTCATGAATGTTTTTCTCTCCATTGACTGGAGGCTGTTTAGATGCATTAGCCATATGCAATTAAATTAGCCTTGATGAGTATTCTTTCTGATGGGCTAATCTAAGAACCAAGTTTCAGTCATTAGGAAAGCTGATACTCAAACGTTATCTCTGTATCTTGGGCAACTTACCCTAAAGATGGGAAAATCAAACAGCATTATGAAGTTCTTTGTAGATCATTTTGCATTACAGTTGTGTATTTCAGAGTGGACTTTGATCCATATTACCATAGACAGGAAAGTTTAACGAACGGGGAGGGGGGAATATTAAACCACTATGAAGATGGAAGGAAAAGAAATCATTCTTCCTTGAAGATATGAGACCTTCAATTTGTTGGGGTTTCTTTCCTCATTAAAATAGATGCGCATACAATTTTCATTTACTGAATGAAAATGGAAAGGTGGGAATAGCAACCTGACAGCTGAAGGGGATGTTTGTTTCAGGAAAACTACCTAAGCCTCACAGTTGGAAAACCTTCAGCTGGCAGCTGCCCAACGTCTGGATATACTGACCTTGCTTGGTTTTGTGGATTACAAGAGAGTTTGTAGGAAAACAGAGCTAGAGTAGTGGGTGAAAAGGTAATGTTTTAACAAAAATTAAACTCATGCAAGTAGAAAACAAATTTGAAAATTAACAAACTCATTCATAATGTAAGTTTTATACATTAATTACATCATTGAGTAACACTGGCATTTTTATGTTTACATGTTATATAAGAAAGGTGTATTTTCTTGTATCGTTTGAGTGAGTGGTTCCATGTAGAAGAAATATTTATATTTTCTTTATGTGAACGTTTATCTGCTATGCGAAACATTGCAGGCAAATGACAATGTGACTGACTCAAAATAATCTGTTTTATATCAGTTTTAAAAAACTGAATTTGTGTTCTTTTGCTTGATACAGTGTTATGACATTCTCTCTGGTAGAGAACAACTTTTCTAATGCAGTGTGGCATACCTTTCTGAGGGTGTTATGGGAACCACATGCCCAGGGGGTTCCCCAGAGATGCTCTGATGTGGGAAATGTGCAGTCTTGATGGGAAGCCCGTCTCTTTTGTTAAAATGAGAATGCCACGTTCTCAGACTGTCACTGCCATAAAGCTGGTGTGTCACAACAGGAAAGAGCAGGTTTCCCAGGCAGTAGTTAGTAGGTAGATTGTGTCAACTCTTGTGGCTTTAATATAATATGCAATTAAAACATAGCAAACATGAGAGGTTTTGAAAGGAAGACAGGTTGGAAGAGCACAGCTGGGCTTCCCCAGAGTGCTGTTGTGCTGGGTTGTCTCCTACAGCTAAAAGTTTGTCTGCCTCATGAGCATCATATTTCTTTCTTGTCGTCAAAGAGGCAGGATAAAAAGGAACATTAAAACTTCAGATAAAATATTTCAAATTGGTTAAAGAAATAAATATTGACTGTTATCACTTTGGGAGTTGCAATTGCTTGGTTTTCATTAGGAGTGCTCATATTAAACACTTGTTACTTGTCATTTAGAAGTGGTTTGGAGATTGTATGATACCAAAATATCAGGAATATATTCAATCAAAAGAAGGAAATATCTCCTGCTCTTTCTGCTTGTGTGTATGTATGTATAGGAGGATGTTTGCAATTCAGTGGCCTTAGGACTTGAATGGGCAGGTGCACAGCACTCTAATGCTGTTTCAACTGAGCCCTGAACTATGTGCTTGCATTTCTACTGAGATTATAGCAAGAGTGCTCAACACTTTGCAGAATAAATTTTTGGGCTTTTTTTTTTTTTTTTTAAGATGTCTAGGAGTATTACATAAAGCTAAATTATCACATAAAAGGGTAGTCAATTGGGAATGGTATAGGGGGCTATGTGTGATTTATGGTCTTTATGTGAGATCCTGTGGAGATCATATGAATCTGATACATTGGCTCTGATAAGGAACGAGATCAGTAGGATTTAACCTCTGACATGCCTCTCTTCTACTGCTAAACATCTATATTCTCTCAGTCCCACAATATTCACATCTGAATACCCTTTGTAAGCAATGACTTCATATAGTTTGATTAAAAACCAGAAAGACAGGAAATGAGATGAGAGATGCAAATCTCAGCTCTCACTGTGAGGAGGATGTTTCTCATTTAAGAAAGGACTGCTTTCTTGTTTAAAATATTGTACCAAGTGATTCGGAAAGGATAACTGTATGAGCAGTATTACCTAAGCAAATGCAATTTTCTCCCCCCATCCATCAATGAAGTCACTGATGCCAATGAAGACATTTTTTAAAAGAAAATTTAAAGAAGCAGAAATGTCTTTAAAACTTTTTTAAATCTCAGTTCAAACCACACCATTCATCTCCCATAATGGTTCATAAGATTGCAAAAAGTAATCAAGCAAGTATTTAAAGTTGCTTTTGGTGTAAATTTCAGGTTAATTGAAAAAAATATTTGATTAAGGGATCAATAGTATTTAGTCTGCAACAGTGATGTATTGGGTAGTAACAAAGTAGTGACTATTTCAGGATGGAAACAGTGGCATTCAGAAAACATCTTAGGATTTTTTTTTTACATTCTAATTAATTTTGCAGTAGCATCTAAAGGCTTTGAATTTGTGGTAGTGCCATCCTGTGCTATACCTGCCCAAGTAGATTATGTGAGATGGTTTCTGCCCAGCAGATACGATGGAAATAGCCAAGGCAAATAAAGGGGGGAAGAAAAAAACTAAGGTGCAGGAAGGTGAAGAAACTTGCTGAAGGTAATCCAAGAGCAGAAGTGATGCTGGGAAATGAATCCAGGTTTTATAACTGTGGCTCAGTGCTCAGTCCATTACCATAATGCATCCACTCACATTCCTGCTATTTCTTCTGGGAGTTCAGTGTTTATTATAAGAATTTTATGTCGGCTCACACTAAAATGAAGAACTTAGGGTCTAACTCTAAAGCTTTAAAACAATTTCATGGCTTCACTGTGGTCAATTCAAAACTTAAGACAGGTGCAGCAGTTCAGCTGAGGTACTAACATTTCAGTTTAGCCCATGATAATTTACTCAAATATCTATTATCTCAATAGGTATTAGGATCTGCTGCATATAAAAAGCTTCATTACAGTCAGTGGACCAAAGTTGGGTTGAATTTTCTCAAATTCTAGAACTACATAAGTGTTTTGAGCAAATATATACTGTTTGTGTCTTTTTGATGAGTATATGTAAGTTCTTACCAATCAGACCACTGACTTTTTTTGAGCCATGTGCAGTGCATCAAAAAGAATAGGTGGATTTATTCCTTTTTTTTTCCCCCTGTATGAATGTTATCTGCAAAGTTTCTAGTTTTCATTTATCTCACTCTGGTTTGATATAATTGGATGAGTGATTTGAAAGTATTTGTATTGCCCATGTCCTACTTCCAATAGTTCTCATTCAAAACCACATCTGCTTTTCTTTCCAGTCAGCACACATTAAATTGAGATATGCAGATTTTTCAGAATCAGAATGTTTATAGGAATTTGTGCATTTCATTTATTCTACTATTGCAAATATTCTTTACTATTGTATTGTAATTTATGTAATGTAAAAAGTATTCTGTCTTTATAGCATAATATATAGGTAAGAAGTTGAAATGAAAATGTTGATATTACTAAAAATGAATCTATGAAAAATAATGTTTTGATCTCCAATCTGTCTTAATTGCTTAAGAATGAACAAAAAAGATTGAGAAGGAAATATTTCAGAATATTTTTTAGCTGTTCAGAATAGCTCAGTTTTGCATGCCAGTGCTTGCAGTGATGGATTCAGAATTTATCTGCAGTGCGTAACAGCTTAAAAATTAAAATACATGTTGTATTTCCACAGTTATGTATATAATGTTAGCAGTTAGGATATATGAATAAAACCTAAAAATTTAGGTTGCGTGTTTAGCACCAATTTCATTCTTTATTTTCTCTTCTCAGTTTTAGGAAAGAAAGATTTCTAGTCTTCACAGGTTTTTTCTTTTCAATGAAGTTCATATAAAGGAGGCCAGAATGTGAATCATTAGGCTATTTTTCTTAGATATTGGTACTTCTGCTATTTGGCTTCCTTAATACTGGCTAAAATAACCCCTTACATCTGTGCTTCTTAGACATTTAGATAGTGGTGGTTATTATTAGCGGTCACTGCAGACCCAGCACTGTAGCCCCTGTGGTCACTGTTAGTAGTCAGACTACAGGGTGGCTGCTGACAATCATGAGGCTCACAAGATGTTTCTATCAATTCCATGAAATGCACATGCAAGAAAAGTTTAAAAAATGCACCATGATCTGAATGATGATCTGTGCCCACTTTGCAAAACCGAGATATATGCTCTGTATCATAGAACATCTTGTTGTAGCCAGTGTGAGCATCTCTGGGATGCAAGGTGACTGAACTGGTGTGAATGGGTCTGGAATCTGTACTCTGCACCAAAAAGGTAGGACTGTAGAAAGTCTCATTTTCTCTTTTGCTGGGCTCCATCATTTAGCCAAAGCTGAGTGCTCACAAGTCTTCATCAGGTTTACATGACACACAAATTTGAGCATAGGTAAGGTTCCAGCACACAACTGTAATGTCAATATACCAAAATAATCATTTTTTTAATACCTTAATTTAAAATTATTTTTTATTGCTTCTTGAGGTTATAGATATTTGAGATATTTTAAATACTTGGTTTAATGTATCCTTGTAGTATATGACTTGCTATGAAAAAGATTGAAATTGCCTGCGTTCCTAATTATCTTTTGAAATAATGACCTAAAACCTTGTCTGACCTGATTTTCCCAAATCTAAGTAATATAACTCTTAAAAATACCACCAAACTATTGTGCTGGTACTGTGCATGCAGTATTTAAGAATCAGTTTATAGAATTATTCCTGTCTTTGTGCTATTTTAGTTGCTACCATGATGCTCTTGAAAATGCAGCATAAAATTATACAGGAACTGATTATTATTTTTTTTTTTTTGTTATTGCTGCGTATGTTTGCCCATGTTTGAAAGGTGTTATGGTTAATCTCTGAATTTAATCATATGAAGGAATCCAAAGTAGAAGGGATTCAGCTTTATTTTGCTTGCTAATGCCAGATGACAAATACTTGAATGTTCCTGTAAAGAAACAGCAGCCAGATAGGCTTTTAGAGCTTCCTTTTCTAAAAAAAATGAGTGGACAGTGAATAAATTCTTTGAAGTAACTCCTCATTTTGCTTATCAAAACGTACAGCAGAATAGAAGTATAGTACTGGAAAATCTGTAGCCTCTTTAAATTCTAAATTGGGTGCAGCCTTACTGAAACTTTGTATTTAAACAAATAAATCCAGCTATGTTATGTGGCAAGAAAGTTGTATAGGACATTCTCTTACAGTATTTTTTCACAGTAAAGTAAGAGGGTGGAATTCCCCTGCTGGTCCCTGCCTTGTTCCTTGGCTTTCCATCCACGTCACACAATAATGCAATAGCATGCACTCTTTATCTAATTATTGAAGTTAGATAAAAACTTCTAAATCCTGTCCTTTACTCCTGGAAAAGAGAGGCTTATAATGAATCAATTGCCAGACTGTCTTTGGGTACCTGGCACTGTATTTACTCAAGCTCACTTACATTGCTACCCATATTTATTTGAAATACTTGTCTAATCTCTCTAAATTCAGAATCCTGCACTTTTCTCTGGCAATTTAGGGTTTGGAAGAAATCTTTTGTTGCCGGTATCATGGCAACAAAATGGAAATCTTTTGTTGTTGTGCTGTTTACAGTAACATTTGTTATTTCACCTAGGTTCTCAAGTTTATTTCTTATACTATTGTGATATTTTGGTATATGGTTTATTGTTTTTTCAAACAGATCAGCTGGATTCACTCCAGATCAATTTCTGTTCTCTTGGCATCAACTGGGGAAAGGGAGCATGCTGGACATACCAGGAATTAGCAGTTTCAGAACAGAGCTCCTCTTAAGAGCTAGACAGAGTCTTGAACACCGTGTGTTCAAAGGGTTTTGTAATTTTCCAGGGACAGTAAAACTTTAAGTATATGATCATACATGCAATCAATGCTCTTTGAGAGTTGCTTCATGAGATATCCTCCTCCAGCTTTTCCTTTCTAAAACCTCATCTTAATTGTGGTGCACGGGCTGAGACTGCAGAATTGCAGTCACATGTTCACACTGAAGCCACAGAAGATCTAATCTCATGTCGGTTGGAAGTTTACCTGAAGAGATCTAAATTATAGGATTAGAGAGAGATTTTGAAGATGCTGGGGATACCACCTGTGTAGCAAGTTTGCAGTTCCCTGCACTAAATGTGAGTTTTGCAGGAAGGACAGGGGAAGAATTTGGTGTAAAACTTGGATGGGACTTATTTTCACACTTTGAAATTCAGCTTCCATATTATTGGAATTGCAAATTATCTCTGTAGGCATACTACAGACACGCTACTTCAAAACTCTTCACTTCGGTTTATAACCATTAATAAACCCTAGGGTCCAAATATGTTTTTTAGATTTGTAGTCAAAAGTTTCTTTCACAGGAGGGAACATTTCAGATGTTTCAGTCAGATATTTCTGATCACTATCAATGATGAGAAGTATACAACTGCAGTTTTTAAAAAGATGAACATCCAAAACGAGGACATACTAGGATACTCCTCTCCTAAAAGAGAATAAGTAACCACAAAATAGAGGGGAAAATGTTTCCTCACAATGCATATCAGAAATTCTACCACATGAAATCACAGGATGTATATGATAAATATGTCATAAGGTGTGGTGGATCTGCCTGTATAAGGTAAACTGTGCCAGAATGCTCAAACTCTATTAGAGAAAAAAGAGACTAGTATTATGTGTTTAGGACTGTCTATTATTATTATTATTATTATGATTGCACTATTAGAGAAAAAAGAGATGAGCATCATGTGTTTAGGAATGTCTATTATTATTACTATTATGATTGCACTATTTTTCAAGGGATAAATTCAAAGGCCTTGTTGCATAACTGTTACAGAGCTTGTTTCCAGAACTGAGCTGCTCTAAATTAAAAGAAACTCCATTAAAGTCCACCAAAGATTTGGATGAGCTATGAGCTTTCATGAGGCATCACTGCTGTTAGGATTAAATTGTAGGCAAATAGCTAAAGCTGTCAAATGTGTTGATGACACTGCACAACATCTAGAATCCTGCATGCAATAATATGTGTTGCCTTAGGGGTAGAATCCATCCTGTGTCATTATGGAGGTTTAAAAGATAGATATTATTTCAAAGCATGTTATTTGGATTCTCTTTGCACTCAGAAGTTCAAAAGTAAGATGGGATGCAATTCATCAAATCTAAACTTTAAAATGAGATGACTGATGATCTAGAAAGGGCTGTTTTTCTCTAGTAAGTGGGGTTGGAGAGCTCTCTGGGATGTGTGTCTAGAATTGGATTGACTAATCCTAGCCTGGATTATTACTTACGCTAATTCTGTGTGAGTGCATGACTTTCTGACGAAAAACACTTGTTTAGAGGTTTTCTTATGTCTTTGATGTGTAACTCTAGCTTTGATCTCCTTGTGTCTCACAGCCATACTGTAAATACTATAAAACCATCTTGACATCTATGAAACTTCTGACATTACATTTTTTGTCAGTTCCATGGTTTGTAGCTTGCAAACAGGCAATGAGAATTAAGAAACAAGACAACATTATCATTGTTCAGAACGATACCAAGTGTTCAGAAGCCCTGTTTTTCCTTCCCATGGTTGAATCACGATCTTGCTGGTTCATGTATGTGCTAGCATTCACACATCAGACATATATATTCAATCATTGCTGTTCAGATACTTATTTTTTTTTTTACATCTGTAGTACCCATAGCACATAATCTGGACTCTCCACTCTCTGTGGTTCACATGATAGTAAGAGCATTGGAGCTCATTCCTACTTCAGTTTCCTCCCATTCATTGTCTGTGTTACGATTTCTGGATTATTTTCCCACCATTTAAAAGTATTACAGCCTTTTAAAATTTTAATTTAAATTTGGTTTAGGGTTTCTGTCAATGCTCTTAAGGGCTTGTACTATTTTATTCTTTTACTTTATAATTTTGGTCCTGGGTTTGCTAATCTCATTCTTTAATCTCATACTGTAGCTCCTGGCTTTGACCCAGAAAGCATGTGGTTATGATGTCCTTGAGCATCAAGGGCTTTCATAGAGAATTTTTGGTCTCTAGTGGGTCTACCCAGTTGGTTTTCCTGTCTGGAAGAATAAAATATCACAATTAAATAACCTGTATGGCCCTTAAACCAAGAGTTAAAAAGAAATGAAGATGGGTATCCTTAGCTGCCCGATAGGTTTGCCTACAAAGGCTTACACCACATTTTTCCATTTTAGCACTCCTAGAATCAACTATGAAGAAAAATAATTTAAAACAGCCTTGTTTAAAGGGCTGGTCTCTGGCACAGGTTCTTTGGGACACAGGAAGTAGTGCTCTTGTTACTGGGCTCCAAATCCAGAAAAAATGGGTCTTCAAGAGAAACTTGTCAGCACCAGAACTGCTGATGTGTGTTTCTGTATTGATAGATCACAGACTTTCAGAGGATCACTCACTTTTGTGTGTCTAAAATGAACAGGTTCTTCTCAAAAACCCCCACCACAGTGAATTTCTTACAGTGTAAAGTAATATTCTTAGATTTGGATTTCCCACTGCCCTGAAGTAAAACTCATGGTTTCTTCATTGCACTATGTCTTAGAAGTTGGCAGAGCAGCTGCCTGGAGTCATAGTTTTGCTGTGTGAGTCACTCTTGGTCTTTGAGGAGCAATACCGCAGTTGGCAGGGCCTGTGTTTTGTTTTTTGTTCCTATCATGGGTTTGTGAATCCCCATGGCCCCCTGGCTGTAGTCATGGGGTCGTGTCTGGAGCCATTCACAGAACAAACATAGGCACAGGCACTCAAAGAAGTAGGGTGGGATACTTGCTTGTATCTCTTCTACTTTGAAACGTCTATTAGTCTGTACATTTGCAACCTTTTCTCCTGTTGCAATTCCCCTGTTGAAGTGTTTGATCTCATCTCTGAATTCTCTGGCTGAGAGGAAGGTCACCTCTCTGCCCCCTGTCTCACCTTGTGAATGGAGAGTGGCTCACAGCATGCCCTCTACATCTACTGCTAGGATAGAAACTCCCCAAGTGCCAGCAATACCTTTACACTGTGTGTGAGTTACATCTGGCATCACATCTACAAAGAACTGCTGAAGGTCAGCAGCATGTCTTTTTTATCTTGGCACTTACCTTTACTTTGACACTCCCATTCTGATCTCTTCGGGCAGGAGCCTCTGTGTGGGTATGAACTCAGCAGCCTACATTGTCAGTTCCCCTGAGAAATCCCCTAACTACAGCAGGACTGTTTTTAGAGAAGAAATTTGCCAGATATGGATGATATTAGTAGTCCAAACAGCTACCTAGGATTCATTCCACTTAATTTCAAAAAATAAAATCTCCATCTTGTCACCACGCATTCCACAGGAATGGGTGAAGAATAATTTTACTTGCAAGCAGTGCCAGCACAGCTGAGACTTGAAATGCTGAACCTGTGAGCTGCAGTGTTTCATAATGTTATCTTGTGGACTTTCCTAATGGTGTCTACCCCAGCAGACACACACTTTAAATTTCCTGGCATAGTACACATACGCAGCAAATATCTGCCTGCAGATCTACTACAGGAGTATCCACTCCACAAACTTCCCACTTGTGAGTGGGCTGCTCACACCCTTCACTAAACATACCAGTGTTTTAAGGAAAGGAATGTGCAGGACATTTGGCTTTCCATCACACGACCTACTTTGACCCTTTTTGAGAATACTTTTCATATATAGCACAATTCCTAAAATCCCAGTTGTTTCCTATTTACTCTGTTGTAGAAGTTGGTTATGTACATATGGTTTTTGATTCAGATGAAATAATAAGGGCTGGTTTAAATTATGTATTTTTTTGTAATTTTCTTGTTAATGGAAATTATCTCCTTTAAGGGGTTTCATGGCCAGCAGCAATGTCACCTTCATTTAGTATGTTTGGAGACTTGTTCCTTGTTCACATGCCTAGAAGGCCTCAGCACAGAAAAAAAAGAAAAGGTTGCCTAATCTTTAACAGAACTCAGCAGTCTTGCTGAGAAGTTGAAACAGGATTAGAAATCTCAGTATCTGATCCTTTGAGGACAGCTGCTTCAAAGCAAGTATGCAAAGCTGGGAAAAGAGAGTGAATGAGCAAGCTTGAACTCTTTGAAATATTTACTCTTCAGTGAGTTTGGACAGGAAAGGGGAACATGATGAAACCTTCACTCTCCTGAAAGTTAATAGCATCCTTTTGTTTTATTAATAGGAAAAAAAAGATATTACTGCTTTGACATTTCTTTTGTTTGACAAAAGCTGGAGACACTGATCTAAGTATTATACCTTATGTAGATACGCAAAAACATATGTGAAAGTGATAGAAAAAGCCTGTCAGAGTTCCATTTGTTCCTAAATATTACCAGGGTTTTTCAGGAATACTTCAGTTCCCTTTAAAACACATTCAATAACTGGATCAATAGCCATCATATATAGAACAGGAAGCATTAAGAATTATTCTTTTACAAGGTTTGCCCTGTTGCTTGATGTCCTGGCAGCAGTTCAAGCAAATTTCAAACTGATCATGAAGCTTGAGCTTTTGTTTTTCTGTTTTTTCACTTTTTGTTTTTCTTCAGATGCCCTGATGAAAATACTCACTAGGTGGGAAACTAGTCCCCTTGTTGCAAAGTGAGTACCTACTCCTGTGCCTGAATGAACACAGCCACTATTTTCAAAGAACTGTGCAGTTAGCCTCCAGTTTATTTTCTCCTGGTAGTGATTTTTTGGTTGTTTTGTTTTGTTTTGGTTTGGTTTGGTTTTGGTTTGGTTTTGTTTTTGTTTGTTTGTTTGCTTTGTTTTGTTCTGTTTTTTTTTCTTTTTAGTCCAAGCTTCAGATTTTTGTTTGTAAACTTGAATGTTTTCGTGATATATTTTCTTGTCCTTCTCTTCTGTAAACATCTTATAGTTGAATCTAATCCGTTTCTTGTTTTGCTTTTAGAGTAAGCTATACTTACTAAAAATGGGTGAGATTCTCATCAAGGTGTCTTTCCAAAGAACTCAGCATACCACACCTTGGATGTTTCAGGACGCAGTTGGTGTTGATCATGTAGCACACTGTTTATGTGAACTCCTAATTACTTACAAGGGAAACTTTTCAAACATAAAGAGAAGGAACTTTTAAAAGGGAAACTTTTACAAACATAAACCAAACAAAAGTTCCAACGTTATGTTTGGGGTCTTCATTGAATTGCTGTATGGAGCCAATAAAACTCAATGTGAAGGAACAGCTCTTGCCACCTCAGCCTGAGAATGAGGATCCCAGTAACCAGGCATGCCCTTCCTGTATCCATGGTGTTGGGTTTTTAATTGCATTTAGTGTGAAGGTAATCAGAGCTCGCTAATGGATTTAGGAAAAACAATTATGGAAAAGAGAAGCCAGTCTTGAGTCAAAAGTTCATTGGTTTTGAGAGGATTGTAAAAATATTTCAGGGGAGGCCTTAAATTCTTGAGTGGATTGCTATTTATCTATGGTCACGCAGATGCTAATAATGATATTAAATAAATTACTCTCCTGTTGTGTTTTATAATAAAGCAAAGCCTTCCAGCTATATAAACAACACTTTATTTTTCTAGAGTTATGGAATAAAACAGGGGGAGGTGGCCTTGTGGGTTGACTATTTGAGGTTCATGGCTGAGCAGTAATTTCCAAAGCTGAGCCTAACTTAGATTGGAAGTTATGCCTTTTTCTCTGCTCACTTATGCAAATTAGAGCAACTTTTGAACAACATAGGCACATTAAATTTCATATTTGGTAAATGTTATTTATTTCCCATCGTGTTGGATGGAGCTGCAATATTTTAAAAAAGCAATTCATTTTGCCATCTTTGAAGTAGCTGATGCATTAGTAACCCCACCACCTTTGAAATTAAACAGGGGTTTGTCTGCAGTTTAAGCACTCTGAAGTATCTTCTATTTTTAAGTCTCATATGAGCATTGGAAATGCCTTCAGCTCTCCTGCAAATGGGTTTTGTTTAATGATTGCTGTTGTCTCTAAATGGGTCTTGGCATTTTTAGTCAGTTTGTACTGAAGCAATTATTTTTTCTAATTGAATTTATAGGGGAGTGACTTGGGACAGGGAGAAAAGAACATCACATAGTCATGGACACTTTTGGGTTAAGAATGTGATCCAAAATATGGCATAGTGACCTTTGTATTTCAGCTTATAAATATCTTAATATGTAAGTAGTTTTAATGTCTGTGATCCAAAAGGCTTCATTACTTCCTCAAAGTAGAAGTGAAATATTCACTTTACACGTGTAAATCTAGCAACAGAAGTGCCCTAAGTGCTGTTTGCCAAAGCACATGGGGTTTGGTACACTGCTTGTTATCATTAACTGCTTAAGTACTACATTAGTGAGTGCAAACACTAGTAAGATAGATACCTTGTCAGATCCTTCTGGTTACCTGAGTTTTTTTTTCAACAAAAACAGAGCAATGGAATCTTTGAGCCAGACCTGAGGGTCTCAGGTACTCGCTATAACAGTAGATGTTCATGCATACCAGGAATATAGACCCACCCCAGCCTTTTCCCTGCTGATCCTTCATTGACTATAGCTTAGAGCAATGTAAAAAGTACCTTACTGTAACTCCTTCAATGTAGATCATCATGAGACTTAGCATTAAATAATTTGCATGCTAAATCAACCGTTTAATTCCTTCAAAGAGTGTGCAAAATACAATTTCTGCTGAATTGTATTGATAGAAAATGACTAAGAAAAGTAGAGCTTACTAATTACATATCAGTTGTGATAGCAAAGCTTTGGGAGATGATGAAGTTAAGAGAAAATTCAGCTACATTTTAGAGAGCACTCACTCACTAAATTGAGATAGTCTTGTTCAATGTACGTCTGTTGCCAAGAAAGGAAACCAAACAAGGTTGTTTTAAGACTGGCAAAATAAGTAATACCTGAAAATACCATATGGATAACATTACCCAGTTGCTATTGGACAAAGTGAACTGTGAGGTTAATGTAGGATGGAAAATCCCATTGATAATGTTGATGTGTGCCCCACAAAATTGGCTGCCAAGGGACCATGAGAAGCACAGCTCTGTTTACTTTAATGTGTGACACCAGAGACCTGGAGCAGTCAAAAAATCAAATTACTGAAAGATAGTACAGAACAAGATACCAGGTATTCACTAAAAGAGCATGTGCTTGAAAAAGGACCTCCCTAATTTCTCTGTATGTCTGGATTTATACCACAGTGTGTGCATCACCAAATTTCCTAAAACCGTGAAGCAATCTGATCATCTCTGTTGGGGAGTTTCTAAGTGTCACAGATTGTAAAGTACTGATTCTTAGAAACTGCCAAAAAAGTACATAAAAGAGAAAACCACATAATCCTTTTAAAATGTGCCAAACCAATGAAGCAAGGACAAAAATCAGGTGGCAGAAATTGCATTTATTTTGCATTTATGCATGAAATTTTGCTGTAAGCAAAATGATGCTTTGCCACCACTTAGCACCATTATTGCTGCTCTAACATTCCCTGGAAAAACCTCTCCTTGTCAATGTATTTCTGTTAATTTGACAGCCTCCGGTAATGTGCAGATCTCTCTTGGGATGTTAATATGTCCGGGGCTGAAATGAATACAGTGTGTAAGGACGGTTTATAGCTCATTTCAAAATAATGTTCTTCTTCAGAAGATTAAAAAAATTCTTATGCGTGGTTGGAACTTTCCACTACACGGAGGATGGGGAATGGAATAAACAAAAAAATTGGTCAGCATCCTTGCAGCACGCTGTGGTGTGTGTCCAGTCCTTGGAGTGTGTATTAATTTGACAGAATTGCCCTGTGAGAAGAACAGAATTGCTGCAGAGGAATCCTCCAGGTACATTCAGATGCAGTGCGCCCAGAGCTGTGGCACGGTGTGTATTTGCCACCTACCTCTGGACACCGGTGAAGCCACCAATTCCTGTGGGGTGAGCATGTGTGTCTAGCAGCTGCTTTGATATTAGTCCTCTAAAAATAGCATGTTTAAAGAAGCGGACAAGTCACTGTGCTCTTAAGTAAGACATTAGAACCCGTGGTTTTTGTCTTCCACCTAATAATCACGGCCTTGCTCTTTTGTTAGATTTCCACATTCCCATAAAAAATAAAGTTAGGATTTGCACAGAAATACTGCAGTTCATTTTGTATTCTTTCCAGTGTACTTTTCATCTACACATCATGGAGCAGAAAATGAGAGACTTGCACTACCCCAATTCTCACAGGGGATCATTAGGATTCCCCACTGTTGTCTAATCATGTGCTGTCCTATTGATGTGTAGTCAATTGATAGGGTAATTGTGTTTTGTGCTGTAGATCTCGCTTGAATGTGGCAGTGCGTTGGTTTTAGTTACAAGAAACTGGAATGGATTTTAAGCTCTTAAACAAACAACAGATCTCTCTGTGCTTTACAAAGTATAAGGACAAATTATGGAGGTATGATGTCACGGCAAAAAGGAACACTTAAAATATATCTATTTGCAGATGGGCTTCTGTATGAAAGAAGTATATCAGATGAATGCCAAATCAGCTGAGTTTTTAATTTTTATAACACTGGAAGGAGCTGACGAATGAGATCACCAGTCCGTGACGGGGGCTGCCTTTAGCAGCTGGAGTGTGTCTGCTGTAATACACTGGACTCCCAAGAGCTGAATTGTGCTGGTTCCCCAAATCTCTTTGGTCTTGGCATTACTGCAGAAGTTTTTCTGCAGACTGTGGGAGCACAGGATGCTGCAGTCTAATTACCAGCTATATGTTAGAAAAAGAATCCCTCAGCACCAGGGCAGTTACCATGAACCCCACAATGCCTCATGGGTGTAGGCGAAACCTTATTTATAAAAGAACACCTTTTCCCCACAAAGCTATAGACAGACTGGGTTGAAGAAAGGCTTACTTATTTCACGGAAGTAGCATATTTGCTGATCCTGTCCGCTTCCTACAGTCTAGCTCCTCAGCCCAGGAAGTGCTTCTGCCTTTCTCCTGTTTCTGCAGGAGGGGACCGTACTCTGTCCCAGGCAGCTGGTGGAGTCACCTGCTGGGGGACACACTGGGGTGTCTGGCCGGGTTTGGCTTTTGCTGTCTTGCCACCTCCATGGGGTATACTGATCTATTTTGAAGCTAGTGATGTTATTATGCTGAATTAAATTAAACTAGGAACCATCATGAGGATGTGGGAATGTCTCTCCAGTGCTGCAGGGCAATATTGATTAGCCCCAGTGTGAATCTAAGAGTGGCAGCACTGGAAAGGTTACTTAATACTATTTTGTGGCCGCACATATGTTTTGCAAACTGCTGTTTTGAAGGTCAGCCATTTGCACATACGGCTTTTGCCAATTTTCTTTCCTGCCTTCAGCTCACAGCCAGGCTAGCCATGGTTATTTCCTCATAGTAATTTGTGATTTTGCATTTGAGATGAAGGCAAGAAGAAGGGCAGATTATCAGTGATAGCTGATGAGGTTATTATGATGAGGTACTAGCTAGGGATAGGAGAAAAGTGAGAAGATAATGCAGTTACTTGCTTGTGTGATAATGATGTGGCAGTTTCTGTTTGTGCACATTTATCACCAGTAAGTCAGTGTATTGAGAAGCACTAATAGGAAGGTGATAAAGCCTGCAAAGTTGTTTGTTCCAGCTTCTGTTTTATACAGATGTGCCACGGTATGAAATTTGCTTTTAGCAAGTTTTGCTTTCTCTCATCTTAATGTACTCTGTATATTAATGTGCTCTATTATAAAACTCAATTTTCTGTGACCCATACATTTTCTTTTAATGTGTAGCAGCTTTCTTAGACAACACAGGCACATTTTTATTTTTTTTTCCATTGTTTCAGCAAAAGCAGGGAAAAGGAGTGTATCATGGTGGATTTTGTGTACAAAGGTGCATCAGAAAGCTATCAGAAATAAGACCCAAATAAGAGCCGTGTGTCATACATAAATGCCTGTTTTATCATTTTTCCTACTTTTCTTTCCTGTATAAATTTTATTTCCCTTTTCCCTCATCCTTTTTTAAATAATTGGAAATTAATATGAAAAGATGTATGTGCGCACAATCAGATCTTTATTGCTCAAGCAAAACTGTTTTAGTAAAGATTGGGAGAAACTATGAAGGTCCAGTATGATTAAAAGCATTTTTTGGCTACATGTAATGACTGAATAAACAGGTCCCAAGAAAAATTTGTTTGAATTGGAAACCAAATCCTCAATTTGGCCATTAAAGTTCACTTAATTCCTCAGTGAAGTTATTTTTACTATAAGGTAAAAATCTAGTGAATATTACTGGAACATCACTGATGTTGCACATGGAGGCAAAAGCAGAGTATTAATGCTTTATGAAAAGGTAGAGGAGCAACACAAGAGATTTGTAAATACTATTTCATATTTGTATTCCTTGATAGAGACGCTGAGAGGATATGGCATTATGATCTCACTTTGTATTAGAAAATATAGATGTATATGCCAAGTATAAATGGTTCCACATTGTTCATTGTGGCATTTTCAAGAAATCCTCCAGTCTCCATTCCATTAACCACTCTCTTATTGCCTGCAGATAGCTAATACTTGGCGAGTCATCATCTGGTTTATGAATTTAAGAAAAATAAATGTCCACTTGATGTGAAAGGGGCTCTTCCCACAAAGAACTTTAAAGTTGGCAGATTTGTCACAAGTTGCACATATCTTATCCTCACAATATAGCTTTACATGTTATAGCAATGAAGAATGAAGTCTGTTACTGCCTCTTAACAGTTATCAAGCCTAACCTGTTAATAGGGACGGATGTGTATTTGAGGTAGCCAGCATGCTAATTACTCCTTCCTCAATTTGGTAATTCCAGCATTTCATCCAATATGAAATACCAAAATCAACAACAGTCTGGCATTTAACATTTTCTTATTACCATCTTCACTGTTACTGATACAGGTTTTTAAGTCGTATTTGACATGACTAGTTGCAAACAAGAGTTGGTTTTCAGTGTAAGAACAGCTGTTAACAGCAGATTGGGAATGCAGGAAAGAACAGATGAATTGCCCAGGCCTACCAGTTGCCACACCAGAGGGATATAGGAATTAAAATGTCACTGTTATGGAGGGCAGGGGATAATCATGATTTTGAAGCCTGTCTCCACCTCACTTCAGGTGGCAAAATTTTCCTGGCATCAGCACTAAGAAAGGCACTTGTATTACATCACGTGTGAATTGGTTGGAGACTTGACTTGTGTGGAGAATCTGTTGATATATCATCACTTGAAATTCTCATCAGACTCACCAGAGAATTGCAGTATTGATGCAAACTCACCAAGATTCAGTATTTCATAGAGCAGACAGGAAAATGGAAATCTTAGTGATAGACTCATACTGCAGGAAAGTAACTAACAGGTGTCAAGCCCACCTCCAAAGCCTCATGCCAAATGTAAAGGTTTTAAGGTCAGGTCTTATACGCTCCAGTGCAGAAGCCTGAGTTTGCACGCTGTAGCCATCTGCTGACTAAAAAATGTAAATGAAAGTATGAAGTGCTAGACTTAGCTTAAGGTTATGTCAGATACCCGTATCTGTAGTTTTAAATCTTACTACACTGGGAAATAAAATAAACGACCTCAGAAAAATCTCTAGCCTTTTCAGACTAATTGTTGCCTAGGCCAAGTCAGTTGCATATTACATATGTAGAATTAAGTATTTTAAAAATATTGTTAAAGTTGCTATTCTTTCATTTCCCTGCTAAATATTATAGTAAAGATTTTTCCTTCTGTAAATAAAATTACAAATATATAAACTTGTGCCAGCATGTGTGTCCTGTTGGACCTATATATTCACTGGAAGCACAGGGATTAGCTAAAGTAGGGATCATCAACCTATTCCACGCATATCATTGAATATTCCTTGTAGATGATGGCTGTTTGACTGACATTATTGAGTGTAATTCCATTGAAAACCTTATACCTTGCATCAGCTTGTCTACATGAAGTCATTGACACGATAGAAAAGATTCTTGTGATTATCCATTTTAATGAACCTTAGTAGAGTAAGTATTTGAAATTATTGAAGAATCTGATGTGGTTGAAAGACTGGCTTAAAGAAATAGCTGATTTCTTTTGATGGACAGAAGGCAGGATAAACTTTCCAGACATCTGCTGTTACCTACTTGATGAGGACAGTGCTTTTGGTTACTGCACAGCAGAAGGAGTCAAAAACATATCCAGGCTTTATAAAAGGAATCCCTGAGTACATATATCAGTAGATTGGATTGGATTCAATATCCCAGAAAAGTATTGGTCAAAGGTCTGCTGCTCTCAAAAGACCAGAACAATTTAATTAGGAGTGAATCTGCCCTTTGCCCAGATTGAGGTGGATGCTGTGGCCATGGGTACTTGTACATAAACAGCCCAGGAGTAACGAGGAAGAGGGGTGGTCATGGGTGACTTGCCTCAGGTCAAAGTATTATGAAACTTTAACAGATTGAGTCTGCTTCTTCTCGAAATGTCAGTCAAAAGGCCTGCCCCTTTCAGGGGACTCTTTTGTGAGTCACAATGGCCATAAGCAGAGCCATCTTCTTTAGGGGCAGGGCTTGGGCTGGAAAGGTGTTCTGAAACACCTGAGGAATAACTGTGGATAAATGTACTAAATTTGCACATCTGCAAATGCAAATCTGAAAATCAGAGGAGGGCAAAACCACAGCTATGTGTGAAAACTTGGTTGTATCAGTAACCTGTCAAGCAGAGTCTAAAAAACCCAGTGTCTTTTGTTCAGCATATTGCCAGCTTCAATATTATGTCCTAAAATGTTTGTACCAGTAATTTCTCCAGATGTCAGTTGGGATTTCTGCATGAGCAAATACTGCATTCTACTGGTGTCTATATCTTTTGAGGTGTATCACTGCTTCATTCTGCAGGGATTTGTAGCAACGGTAGCTCTCCATAAGCCAGCTGTAGTATGAATTTATGTTGGTTGTAAAATTTCTTGACTGAAATGCAGTATTTCCTGTGAATTATTAGGGTAAGCCTTCCCGGTCTTTTGTCATAAATTACATTTCCTAAATTCATGATAAAATGCTGTACTTTTTAGGCGTCTATTTCAAAAGTGAGCATGGAGTCTCTGTCTCAATTCATATAGGAGAAAGAAAAATAATAAATGCAAGAGAGTGTTGCTTTCTGTTGGCTTTTCCATATACCTACTTCTTACTTTTACTTCATTTATAATGTAAGATTTCAGGGCATGAAGCCAAAATGGACCTTCAGGTAGATTTATTTGTATATAGCAATTCCTTAGCTATCACTTAGGTTCTCATTTATTGTGCTCCTTTGTTTATAAGGATTGCTTTAAGTAAGACAGCTAAACGCAATATGAATGTGCTTGGAGATAAAAAACCTGCCTGTTAATTTGTTCCCAGCTCCTCCTCTGTACTGTTAAAAATCTGCATCATGTAGGAATCTGAATTCACCTGGTTTTGGCTTCTAGCTGCTGGTTCTCGCTGCCTCTTAAGAGTGTGAAGCAATACAAGAGCTTTGGCTATAGAGAGGGAAAAAATGTAAATATGATTGGAATCCTAATTATGCTTTAGTATTTTTAAAACGTCTTACTATAGGCCTTATTAGTCTTCTGTTGTTGCATTTCTGTGCTGGTATGACCTGAACAGAGAGAATGAAATAATAGTTTCCCTGCTGCTGGGGGCAAATATAATTTATTTTTCTTATTATTATTGGAATCTCTTAACAGGAATTAAGACTCACTACTTTAAAGACACATGCATTTAATAACAGGGATTTGATGTGTTCTGATCTCAGTGCCCATATGTAGTCTCCTACAGACCAGAAGCAGTGCACAGCTGCAGATGTTTGTGCACATGAAGCTCCTTACAGAATCACTGCTTAACTGCGTACATTTTACATGCTTTCCTTCTGATATGGATCTAAAGCTGCCAACAACAGCGTGGGAGCAGCAAAAATGAGAAGGAAGGGAAGGAATGTTTCCAATAAAAGTCTGTCTCCCTTGCATAGTCGAAGTGACAGTTAGTGTTCCAGCTTTGAGGGCTTTCATTTGGCATTGTATGCAAAAATATTTCAAAGGGGTGAGAAAAAGACAAATATAAAGAGGAGGAGGAAAGGATTGTGGCACCACTGGGCTTCATTCAAATTTGCATCCAAGACTGCGAAGAGGGAAGTGATGACAACTGCAGAGTTATGTGTGCATGAGTGAAGTTTCCCACATGTGTTCTCATCCGTATCACAGTTTGGGGTGCTCAGTAATGGAGACTTGGGCTTCAGCCAGCAGGGAAGCAAGGCCAACCACAAAGTTCAGATCTGGATCCAAACTTCTGCATGTTTGACCATAGTTAGCCCTCTGAAATTTGCATTTACAGCTACAGTGATACATGACATATTATATAAATTTGAAGATGTGATTTGCTTTGGTTTTGTTCTTTTTGTAGGAAAAGAAGCTAGTGGCCCTTTGTAAAAGCTCAGGAACAAACTCAGAGAGACTCCTAAATGGCAAATATCTGTCCTGAAAATAAGACTGTCCCATACATGCTCGTGTGCTGGTGGTTAGGTGACATTAAGTAGACAGTTGAGTGAACACACTACAGAAGTCTAACAATAGATATGTACTAGGGGGCAGTCATTCATGATGTTTTTTGGTTTTTTTTTTTTTTTTTTTTTTTTTTTTTTAAGAGAGAATAATCTTTTTAATGTAAACCAAAGGGTTTTTTTTTCCTGTCACTCAAAAATAACACATCTAAGTAGTTCTTCTGCTCCTCTTAATTACACTAACTACTGATTTTGGATTTATGTGGTTCATTCCAATACAGACTGTTCATGTTAAGGTGCAGGTGGCATCAAAATGAGCCTATCTTACGACTACTGCTGTATATGAAACAATTTAATTAAGGAGTAATCCCTTTCAAAATCGGTCATTAGCATTAGCTAACAATTTGGTAAGTTTGCTTCAAAAGGTTAACGCTATAGATATGGTAAGCAATAACTAATTTCATGGGGATTTATTGCTATTAAAAAGTATAATCAATTTGTAATAGCAATACTTAATTTTTTAAAAAGGCTGTAGGTTGCTTGAGTGCACTCATGACTTCACAATGGATATTTTTTTTGGCAGATGAATAATTCTCTGCTAGTCAATTCAGTTTTGACTTCTCAGATTTAGCACTTCAATTATGCATTCTTCATTTGTTTTATTAATTGCTTGGTGATATTTGACTATGTTGAACCATACATGCATGCATAATATATGACATATTATTCATGAAATTTTTCCAATGTGACAGGCTCTAGTTACTCATGAGTAATACAGTATCTGTCACATAATAAACATAGTAAAGTGACTTTGTGTAAGCTTGTTCTAAGTTCTTAAATGTAATTTTCTGAACTGTTGAAAGGAAATATGTGTTGAAACTACCCTGATGCATGATGCAGTAATTTGAGGAAAGAGATTCTTAAGCATCAGGTAGAACTCTCCCAAATATACTTATGACAGGAACAAATGAGATAACTAGAGATATTCTGGATTTAATACAAAGGTTGGAGCTGACTGAGATTGTCATGCCAACCCTTGCTCTTACTAATTAGCGGTTCATTCTTTCTGGGCCAAATTATCTGCTGCTATAAATTTCTGCAGCTTTATTAACTTCAGTAGAACTGGATCGAATTACACAGGCATAGAATTTAGTTGTGAAGAAGGATTGCTGCTGTGTGGAGCTGAAGTTCATGCAGGATTGGCCCTGCATGATAGGAAACACATGACTGATGAATTCCATGAGGTGCAGTATGCTGGAACGCCTGGTTTCATGTATCCTCTGGTCATCAAGTGCATTAAACTCAGTTCCCTCTCGGTGCCTTCAGATGCAAGTATTCTGCCATGGAAATGGAAAGGAAACCTTCTGTCTTAGTTTGCAACAAATACAGCAAAATCATTTCAGTTTGCTGAATTGCAGTCTCATTTCAGGTGAGTTTGAGGTCTGTGTGGCTGGTGTGTGCCACCCTGGTGCCTGGTGGGACCTGTGTGTAGCTGGTTGTCCCCTCATTCTTCACTCCTCCTGTGCTGTCTGCTCCCCAACTCTCCTGGTGCACAGATATCTCTAAATTTGTCAAGCCAGTGAGAGCCTGACCGCAGACTTTGTAGGTGACAGGGGAAAGTGAGGTGACAGTCACTGGAACTACAGCTCCCATCAGGCTCCAGTGCTTGAAGGTGGTGGATTTTACACTGGATTTGGGTTATTCTTCTTGCAAAGCAGCATCACACTGGGACTCAAACATATTCCAGCACTCACATTAAATATTTTGAGGCTTTAATGAACTAAATACTTTTGTATGAATTGAAATTACAAGGGAAAAACTTACATTTTCAAATTAAAAAATTCAGAACATTTAATTCTGTGAAGCATTTTGATTTAAAAAAAAACCCAATTTTTCCTTAGGGTGCATAATATTACATTGCTCTTGTTTTCACATGGCAAAATATTTTTTCAGTGATTTCCTGCAGATATGGGGCTTCTGCATACATAGAAGGAGAAATAATGTTAGCCACTTATTGAATCTCATAAAATGCATACCCACCTCTTTGAACTTACAGGGCAGCTTGAAATAATTTTTAAAATTTCCAAATATTTTGTTAAATTCTCCTCCTTGATGCCTTTTTTTCCCCCTCTAAAGCCTGTATTAGCAATAATTTATACTATTTTATTAAGTTCTCTTCTAGTAGGAAGAATCATATTCTGCTTTCATTTTTTAAAATGCAAACTACTGACCATATAGTTCATTACCTAGCATGTAAAACTGCAGTTCACTTGTGGTCATCTAGTTTTGCCTTCTTGGTGCAATACAAAAAGAAATCTGATGTCCCAAAAAATTTCTTATACACAAAGGGAATTTTGGGATACTCTAAGAGAGTGAATTTAGTGTTTTTTTATAATCTTTATTACATACTCCATTATGGAATTACACAGAATAATAATACTTTTTATTTTAAGCAGAAGTAGCTTAAGCTTGTAGAGCAATGAACCACAGTTCAGGAGAAAAACTTCTGCATGAAAATTCATTGGAAAGAGCCAATACATAGTAATATCTCTGTTGACTCCGCTGTCATTGTGCATTTCAGGAGACAGAGCATTCCAAGCAGTCAGTACCTCACACAGCACAAATTAATGTATACTTCCCTTTTAGTCTCACTATATGTTAGATATGTGATTTGGCTGGCATCTGTGCTTTGATTTTCATGCAAGAGATGCTGTTTTTATTGGTTCCAGGGACATATCAGCATCAGTTATTCCAGTGACCTGACTTTTCTGACACAGCTATGTATGTGGTCATGGAGGATTTTATTTTAAAGAGCACATTGTTACACTAGTCATGAAGTCATGCAACAGTAGTGCATCTATTATTTTACGGAGATGTACGTATGAATGAAATGCACTGTTAGTATCGAATAAACAAGCTTCACTATGGCAATTTTTATATATGGAGAGTATGAAAGAAGATCTGTCTTTCTGTAACATCTGAATAATAATCCTGAAATGTACCAAATGCCTAGTAGAAATGTGGTTCCTGGAGCTGTTTTCCTATAATGCTAAATATAGTCTTCTGAGATGGAAGAATAAAATCAGCACTCAAGGTATATTTGTATTAGGGCTGTTTGCTTTCCATTCACTACCGGCATTTTTGCTCTCATGTTTCTCATCTGTTTACCTACAGACTCACCAAAGGGCTTCACTGTGTGCCCTCTTCCATCATACAAATGTGCTGGCTAGCAGAAAACCAAGAACATTACTGCATTGATTTTCTTTCATGCCTGCAAGCCATGAAGTTTCCATGATTAATATAGATCAATATTTGTGGTAGAGCACAAGGTGATCTGCATAACTGCTGATGAAAGAGAGAACACTGAAACTTTCATTCAACACAGTTTGTTATTTGTAAATACTTATCTTCAGAGGATTTCCACTGCACCAGCCTTCATACTGTGAAGCTTGAAGTTTTTAGTGCAATATTGGCAAAATTTCCTCAGCTGTGACCCCTCAAAAATTTTAGCACAAGGAAATTAAGAAATGAGCTAGAACCTGAGCTAGATCCCTGCCTTCTTACTGCTTGTTAGAGAATAGAATAGAATAGAATAGAATAGAATAGAATAGAATAGAATAGAATAGAATAGAATAGAATAGAATAGAATAGAATAGATTCTTTGAGTTGGAAGGGAACTACAATGATCATCTAGTTCAACTGTCTGAGCAATTCAGGGCTGACCAAGTAAAAACATGTTATTAAGGACATTTTCCAAGTATCTTTTAAACACTGATTGTCTTGGGGCATCGACTACCTTTCTAGGAAGCCTGTTCCAGTGTTTGACCATCCTCTTGGTACAGAAACACTTCCTGATATCCAGTGTGAATCTCCTGATAAAGGCTATTAAATTGTTCCTTGAAGACTGAAAGAATTGTGTACATCATGGTGATGTAATAATAAGAGGCTCTGTTTCATAGTATTTCCTTTCTGGTTTCCTCATGTAGGATTCTTTTCAGTCTCTTTTTCACCAACCCTCTACAGAGATCAAAAAAGAACTGGGAAGTTTGAAATTGTAACTAATAAATTAATCTGTTAAAGATATGCATTCATATATTATATGTCTGGAAGTAAGCACAGTATAAGAGTTTTATGCAAGTGATAAAGGGAATGAATTCCAGGTAAACTCTTTGTCAATATTATCAATGTGATTCATAATTCAAGTTTCAGCTAAGAGTCCACTAGAAGTTTTATTCTTCCTATTTTTTTTTTTTTTTTTTTTTCAGGAGAAAGAAAAGAAGCAGCTATTGCTGTGAACTTGGGTGTATAATCAGTTTAAGGCTTACAAGGATGTGTACGGATTTAGAAAACTTAGTTATTGGTTTTCAAAATGGAAGAACTCCAGAGTGTGGGTCTTGCTCGCATTTCATTGGCTGCTTGTACAAATTCTGCTTAGAAAGCTGGCCTGCCATGCATGTGGCATAATATACATTAGAAAACAGCTTTGCAATACTTCATGTTGCTCCCTGTTACTGCCTGGTTTTCTATCAACAAATCCACCTTTTAAAAGCTTCACACTTCAGGCATATAAGTAACTCAGTGAAAGCAGGTCTCTTTATGGGCTAGGAACTGAACATACTGTAAGTAAATAGTGGCTCTGTTTCTCTTTAAAGTTTTACATTACTTGAAGGAAAACTATTACAGGCAAGCTGGCAGCGCTTTTAGGGATATGTATGTTTTTTATATATCTAAAGAACACTGCATAGCAAATGGTCTAATCTGACTATCAGAAGCTGCCTTTGGACCTCAATAAGTATGTGAAATATCAGTGATCAAAATGATAATCTGTGGCAGTTTGTTGTCCAGTCTTGAACAAACATTATTGAAACACTTTGTGTAGAATCTGCATTTCAGTGTTTAGATATATAGTTTTAAGAGTAAAGAAGTGAAAAAGGGAGAAATGGTCACATCCAGCCCGTCTACAGAATGAACAGAGATAGGAAAGAAATAAGTGATTATATCTTAACCATCTTTATGCAAGTGTCTGTATAACAAAACAATTTTGGGTCTTTGTTTCTTGGTGTTAGAAATGAGTGTTTGGTGCAAGTAGGATGCATTATTACTGAAGTCAGACAGCTTGTATTTTTTGACAGAATTAAGACTGAGAAATGCATAAGGTGAATGCCTGCAAGCTAATACTGCATCCAGTAGTGTGAATTGTGAAATAGACAAATTACTCTAAGTAGCAGTTTCTTTTTAATACTGAAGATTTTTCTCTGGTAGCTCTCTCTCTGGTAAGTCTCATACTAAGTTGTGTGAGAGTTGTAACAACTGCTGCAGGACCAATTTTGCTTATGCTGTATTACTGCACAGCTCAGCATCCCAGAAACAATGATTTGCCTGAAACAGATCTGATGCAGAAATGAGGTCTGCATTAAGTCCCAGCAGTTCACAAAACCATCTGCAGTTTCATTGCTCTTGTTCTGTACTGGTATTCATCCCCACCAAATGCTTGTCAGTTCAGTAATTTTTGACTCACCACCTTATCTTCTTTTTTTTTTTGGAATAAGAGCAAGGACAGGTAGCTGCATTGTTTCCAATCAAGAGGGAATGCTAATGAATTATACACAACTTCTGACTTGTATTCTGTAGCACCATGAAGTGTTATAACAGCCTGCCAAACCCAAACCACATTTCAAGGGGTGAAATTATGCACCTGTCATAGCTGAAGCCTCTGCAGGAGTTAGTGTTTGAAGTTGACATGTTTTCCTCCATCTTGTAAAGCACCTTTTTATGATAGATGTTTCTTTTTTTAATGGACTAAATAAGATCATTTGATATTTTCTTCCTTCTGCCCAACCCAGACATCACTGGGCACTTTGCTTCATTTCTGGAAACAGTCTATTTTCTTTTGCAAGAGGAAAATCTATTTCAGGGATGGTGTTTGAATAATCATTGGCAACATGCCCCAGGTATTGACATTGTCTCGTCAGGACTCTGTACACCTGCATGTCCAAGCAATGTCTAATCTTATTTAGTAAGAAATTGATTTTATTTAAGTTTGTTAAATACCAACTGCTACACACTTATCTTTGTGGTTATACAGATGACCTGGAGCCTTGACATACCATTGGCAGAAACATTATAACGACTGATAATATATATCCCAACAAATGATGGTACAATTTGTAGATGTAACATAAGGAACCACATTCTAGTTCTTCACTAGACAGCGATGTGTGTCCAGCAATGTTAAATCAGATGGGTAAAGTGATTTTCTGATGTAAAACAGGGAGTGGTTTCTTCAGCATTTATTCTCGGGCCTTTGGGTAAGGAATTACTCATTTTCAGAGGATCTTAACAATAAATTTGCCTCTGAAATTTGACCTGATAGCAGATTGTGGTACAGAATTTTTTTCTTTTTGAAGAGGTCAAGTCATTGGAGAGTTCTTTCTGTCTTACAAGTGAAAAGAGCAGGAGGGAAGTGTCAGCACTCTGAGGAAATGCTCAGGCATCTTAGACCTGTCCACATTTTCTCTTACATACCTGTATAAGAGTTCTGTACAGCTCTGTGAAATACTGTTTGACTTCATGAAAACAAGAAAGGCTAAATCCCCAGCTGCTATAAATCAGCCTTGTTTTACTGAATCAGTAGAGCTATGCACCAGCAGACTGGGTGGGTAAAACTGCACATAGGAAAAAGGTAGTTTATGTATATGCAGGTATCACTTACTATGCATGATAGCGGTAATTAACAGTAATACAATCCTAGTGGCTCTGGGAGATACATTAATAAATTTCAAAATAGACTTCTTTTAAAAAGTAAAATAAATTTGGAAATAAAAAGAGGACTAAAATAAAAAAGTAAGGCCACAGTTGTGTACAGCTGCCACTGGAAGTGCAAACCTGGTATTTAATTTTATATATAACTCATTCTGTAATATAATTCAAACTTTGGTGTATGGTAATTTTGGGTTTAATTTATTTAAGGATAAATTGTACTTCTTTTTTTGATTGACTCCTTCTGCTGCTTTATGTGATCAAAAATCCACTCTGGTCACATCACCTGGTTTCTGTCATATTGTCTAGTATTATTTCTGCAGTGCATAAATTCAGTATGTGGATTCTTCTGCATTGGCACAAAAGGACTTAGAGAAAGCATTAAAAACAAAAGAAGGAGGAAAGGAACTGTTGTCACTTGTTTTTTAACATGCTCTAGGATTCATCTCAATTCAGTTTTCTTCATTCCTCCTAAGAACAGGGAGGCAGTTTTGAGGGTCTATTCAGGGAAAATACTGTCTGCAGGCAAAACAAGGCCATGCCTGCCTCCTTTCCAAGGGCTCATTCCTCAGACCACTCCCAAGAAACATCTCTTGGCAGTGCACTCAACAAATTGTCTCAAGAACGGATGTTATCCAGGGGAGAAAGATATCATGAACTCTATGAAAGCCAGATACACCTAGCAAACAGTGTTTCCTTGCTGTCTTTGTCATTGCCCTGCCTTTTGGACTGATGCACATGTTGACTAACTAGAGAGTTGATGTGAGGTAGAGCTCACTAGAAAAAGGAGGAGGTTGACACAGATGCAATAATAAGGAACAGGACACGCAAAAAGATATGTGAGTGCATCCATCATGAATTTATAGTAATAAATCTATGCAATGAACTCCATGTGTTCAAAAATTATGAAAAAATACTTTAAATATTTTTCAGTTTCCCCATAGAGCTATGCTTTTCTTATGTCAAACCTTGATCTACAGTTCTATGGAGGGAAGAAGCATTTGCAACATTAAAACAACCCCTTTTGCTTTAGATTTAAAACAGGATGACAGAAATATAAACATTGTATTAACCAATATTGATTTCTCATTTCTTTTGGAGGGAAAGGAATGAAAGTAATGAGAAATCAGGAATTTAGTTTCAAAACCAGTCCCTTCACCCTTAGTCTGAAAGTTTAGTCTTCTATGTGAAAGAAGTGCCTGGTGACGTTATTGAGTACATAAGTCAATGATAAATCTTCCACTGAATTAAACGGCGCCACAATTTCATCTCAAGATATCAAAACAGATCTGCACGTGTGTGCTCATTTGCTTTCTGTTTTAACTTAAAGCTTAAGAACCGCATGTTATGCTATAAAATTTCTGGATTATGCTGAGGACCATATTAGCAATTAGACTTTGGCATGTACTTTAACAGGAAGAAACTAAGCTGTTTAGCCCTTTCCTGGAATATTTTGGATCGCTTGTTTGACCTGCTCTGAAATTAATTTCCTCTACTTGAGTTCAGTTATATTTACTTCAGCTTTTGACCTATGTCTGTTCTGCATCATTTCTCAGTAAACTTACAAATAACGTTTGTGTTTGTAAAAACACCACATAAGATGCAAGTGGGACTGAATTCAGTGTTATGGCTGTTGTTTGTAGCATTCTTAGCAGAGGGCTGCATTGGTGAAAAGTCAAAGCAATGTAATTCATTCACACACAGTCTGGCAAAGAGCAATCATAATATGTCATTTGGGATCTAGTATGCAAGCAGAAGAATGTTTTTATGTGACAGACAGGTCTGCATAGGTGTTTAGATCCAGCTGGCAGCTACAATATATGCTAGGCAGGTACTTGTTTTCAGGAAAGGGAAACAAGTGTTTTGCCAGATCACATTTATATTCTGTCTGGGAATCCTCCTACCTTTAGAGAATCCTACATGCCCCTTCCTGTCATCTGAGGTTGTTGAGTAAGCATCGTTGACCCATTCTGTCCATGTATAACATGAAGTTGTCTTTATCATGTATTTACGCTTAGCTGAGACTTGTGCATTTTACCTGTAAACTTGCCTAAGTGGACTCAAACAGTATAACTATCATAGCATACACCCCCAGTATAGGCTGTTCAACCTCACCTGCACACAGCCAGCTGGCCAGTACCACAGCTCAGCTGCTTTGGCTGCTATTGGGATTGAATCGAAAATTAATTGTTTAAATTAATCTGACTTGTTTACATGTGATGGTGCAAGTTGCAATCCAATTACCTTGGATGTTAATGTTAAGCAATGTTAGAATCTGCCTCCTTGCTTGCTTAGATCATTCTTGGGAAACATTTAGATCAAAATCATGGTCCAGAAGCACTGTGGCAGTCACAGATGGAGATGAAACACTGAAGGTTGCCACAACAATGCATTTGGTTATAGAAATTTGGATTCTGGTCAAGTTTTCTGTTTTAGGTGCAAAGTTTACAATTCACTGTTAGATGGTGATAATACAGTCATTATAACTGCTAAGCTGGTGATGCATTTAGAGGATGATAACCATTCGTGACAGTACTATGATAAAAAAATGAGCAAATTCTACAAATTCAGGATTATAATGATTGCATTATTGCTGTAAATGGAGAAATAGCAATTGTCAAAGATAAGGAAGATTCTCTGAAGGTATATCCTATCTAATCAAAACATTTCCCACATGAAGAAGTAACAAAAGCAATAAAGTGATAAAAGCAACATTAAGCTGTACAAAGATGTGATATGCAGACAAAGAACCACTTTAGAAGGAAGGTTTCCAATTATGAAAGACAATTATGGCTGTTTGGTCCCCTCAGAGTTCATTACCAAACACTTGGGAGCACTGATTAGGGCCCGTATCTTTGTTTTTCCACTGGCATAACAGAAATAATTAATGGCAAAAATGTGAAAAGATTGACTAAGAACTTGGTATTAGTTTATGGGACATGTGTTTAGCTTTAAGCTAATTAAAGTGAAACTGAAAAACTCTTCTGATCCTCAACAGTTGAAAATTTTTCTCTTTTATGTCGTTTGGAGACCCTTTGATAATGCAGATATCATAAGGGAATAGCAGAATGGTTATTTAATTTGTTTACTTTGCTGAAGAACTGGCTTTTAAGACCTCCATTAATTTAGATCTTTACAGAGCTATAAGAAGCTAAAAGCATTTTTTATTTATATTTTTCCTGTCTGTTATTCTGTTTAGGCTTCAAAGTTTGGAAAAAAATAGAAAAAATCTGCGATTTTTTAAATAATAATAATAATAATAATAAAAATAAAAACCCCAACAAACCCAAACCCAGAAGAGCTTCTTAAGATTCTGCAGTTTTAAACCACTTTTGCTTTTGTCTGATCCTTCAGTTTTCAATGCGCCTTTTCCCATGATTCATAAATTTCCAGTAAACCTCAGAGAAATGTTTCAAGACCACAGGTAATGCTTAAGACCATGTTAAATTAAACCCAGCCCATAACAATTATTAATTATTTTAAGTGCTTCCTCTTTAGGCTTCATTTCAACTATTGGCAGATTGAGTTTGAGAAAAGCCAGTGATCTGAATAAAAGGATCACTTGCAACTTAAAACCAAGGAAATAAGCAGAGTCATTTCAGATCTGAACTGCAAGCATTGTCAGTCTGTTTTGCTTCATGAATTAATCTGCAGCTTCCCACTTGGGATCTGATTTAAGGACCTGACTCAAAGTTCCCAAAGTCAGCGGGCTCACCATGGACTTTAAGGGACTTTGGTCTATGCCACGACTCTCCAGACCTTTTCTCATATCTATGGATATCGCTATGGCTACAGGCCATCTTCCCAGAACCTGTTGCTTGTGGAAGGCACTTCTGTTTTTGCCAAAGCTGCCTTCCATACCCACACATCTTCCTCCCATTCCCTGTGGTGCCATTTACAGCTTGAGGGAAGGACACACTTCACATCCTGACAGCCATAAAATAGGTGTCGGAAATAAGAGTATACGTGCCATTGGGGTAAGCAGGATGGTTGTTTCCTCAGGAATAGAGAGTTTCCTGTCTGTAAGGTTATTTGGAAGTTACTCATGTTCCTAGGAAAAGTCAAAGAAAATAATGAGTCAAGTTTAGGTTAGGTATTGAATTACAGAATGAGAAAGTATTACACAAAGGAGAAAAAAAGAAAGCACATGGTCTAGTATACACGTGATTTAATTTTACATTGTAATTTTTTTGCGACATCTCACTTGGGTGCCAGAACTGAGGCCACTGTCCTTCCTCATATGCTGCCCCAAAGCATCATACCTCGGCATCTCACCTGGAAAAGGGCTTGTAGAGCCAAAACCTTGTCTTTTTCCCTCTTCCCCTCCATACTGCATCAGTTGGCCTGATGAAAGTGATTAGCTTTACTTAGAAATTTTGCTTTGCTTAAATACTTAACCCATTGGGAATACAGCGAGGCCACCACTCGGCCTCTGAACTTACCCTCTTCCTCAGTCACTGTGTCTTAGTTTTGGCTGGAATGACTTTGGCTGTCCTTGGACTGTATCTGCAGAGTGAGCTGCTGAGAAAGCACCCGTTGCTTGGAGCAGCTTCTGCTCCGAGCTCCACTCCCTCACTTTCTCCTTTGTTCCTTTTGCTGTCTTTCTTTTCAACTTCCTTCCCAAATCTTTTCAATAGGAAGGCTGCCTGGGGACCTGCACTAAATAGAGATGTGAAGTTTCAGTGTTTCCCTCCCCTGCTAGTTGTGGCTGGGCCCTGGGATATGATATGCAAATCTAGCAAGAGGTACACTCCTTCCCTCCTTCCTTCCTGTTTGGGGCCAGGATTTTCCCTTCTTCTCTGGCTGCTTTTAACTTGCATTTCACTTGTATTATTTAATTAGCACATTCCTTCTAGCTTGGCTGTTTTTTTCCTGTTTACATTGTCTCCATGATTGCTACTCAACTCTGTAAATCATGCACTATACACTTTATGAGGAGTACTCCTTGTAAATATGCGTGTTACTAGACTCATCAATTCTAGTTCACTAGGAGTGACTAAATTCTGTACTATGTATTAATAATGCAAATGGTAACTTAGTGCTGAAAGTGGCTTGCTAAATGGCCTTTGTTTTTACTGTGTTTGGGGGTGTTGTCATACCTGAGTGGTTGTTTCCAAGAACGAAAGTAATGCCTAAATATATCAGGTGAAACATAAACTTATTAACTACATTGATAATAAAACTAGTAGCTTTCTAAAGGGGGATAAGTGGCAGAGTATGAGGACACTGCTTCTTAAAGACAGAATTTGACTCATATTACTTCTCGTGAGGAAGAGGAGAGGAGAAGGATTATGATGTAACACCCATTGGAAGTCCGAAAATAAAACTATAACAAAGAGATGGAAGTGTGGAACAGGAATAGGATAAAGCTTGTGTAGTGAATTTTAAAATAATTTTGGATTTAAGATTATGTAAAAATGGTGAATGGTTTTATACTTCTTAAACGATATATCAAGATTTTGGAGAGGTTCTAGTAAAGTCTCTGAAGTCTTCATGCATGAGCTAGCAAATCAGTAAGCTAAATTATGTCTCAGAATGGTAGAATCTTTTTGAAAGTAAATTTGTTGTGTGATTATGTAAGTTGATAAGTACATTATTTGCAAAAAATGTCCAGAAATACATTGAAAATATATTGCACAAATCATAGCAGTGATTAGAAGCTGGGCATTTGTCCTAAGCAAGAGCAGAATTTGGATCATGTTATTTCTGCAACTCACTATGTGTTGTATATTTATCTCTCTCTCTCTCTCTCTCTCTCTCTCTATCTATCTATCTATCTATCTCTCTCTCTCTCTCAATATCAGTGGGAGAATGAGAGACCCTCACTGCAGTGTTGAGCTGGGATTACCATACAGTGCTATGAGAGATATTGCGTTTAGGAACTGTGTTGTAGACATGAATGTCATGAGAAAGAGTTGAGACTTGAAGTAGTCTTGTGTTAGACCATGTGATAGAATTGGGAAAATGATCAGAAGCTTATCTTTTCTTTTTTTTTTTTTTTTTCTAGTATCAATATCTCTTATGAAAGACACTACTTTTTTCCTATAATTCTTTGCTGTTATATTAACCTTTATAAGTGTAGAGGACATATATTCTTATGTTGAATGTGCACTTTTTAATATTGACAACTTGAGACATTTTATGTGACAAAGGTAAAGGAAGTAAAGAAATCAGCTTTGATGAATGTATAGCAGAGCTTAAGCCAGGTGGCCTTTCCAGCCTGTCTTTATTATAAAGCACAGATCTCTTACGTGAAGACAGCAGTGAAGCGGCTAGAACCATACTATAGAGTGGCATGAAGCTGCATACTAAAAGGTTTAAATTAAAGTTTACACATTTTGAGGCAATTGCTGAAGCTGGAAAAGAGGTTAAGGTTTTCTTTTTCTCATCCTGAAAACCAGAATACTCAGTGTGATACTCCAGTCTTTCGTTTAGTGAAACAGACTCCAACATTTCAGTCCCAATTCTTTCAATAAGACCAAGGATTTAAGAATGAATTAAAACATTATCTTTTGGAAAGATACATGCTCTAGATTTAAGAGTGCAAATGTGGGAGAATTTGTCCCTCAAAACTTTTTCAAAAGTACCTCTGCTAACTTGATCATGCAATCAGTAGATCTTCCTACATTTTTTCCCAAAGGTTAAGAGGTACCCAAAACTAAAAGATTTTTGATAAAATAGATGACATCTAATTGCTTCAAACGTTCTGTTCTTTATGTGATTAGAGTTTTTAACATAATGATCTATAATAGCTTCAGCCTGCACTTGCAATTCTAGCTGTAAGCTCTGATATACTTGTATACTCCAGATGTTAGTCTTGCTGTGCTATGCATGCCTTGAGCAGCTTAGATACTCATCCAGCACCAAGCAAATGGGAGATAGAAACATCTGAAGATGTTGGATTTCAAGCATGCTGTGCATATTGTAGCTTTACATGGATCACTGGATAGACTCCTATTAATTTTGGTGCTTTCTAATGCGTGAAACGTTAACTGAAAAATGTTATCGTATGAGGTTTTGGCCTTTTATGATCAGAGCGAAGGATCTGAAATCCAAAGCTTTCACAGCTCAGCTGAATGTCATATTTACTTGCTGAGTGAGTGAAAGTCAGACAGTTTCACCTCCTATTTCCTAACAAAATTGAGATTTTAACCTTAACCATAGCAAACATAAAAAGTACTAAGAAATAAGAATAAGCAGATAGTTGTTGAAAGCTTTGAGGAAGAAATGTATTAATGGGGCAATTGAAGTTGGAAATGATCATGTAGTCCCTGACAGTTGGGAAGAGTGACAGAGACATATAACAAAATCAGAAAAAATCTGCAAAGAAGATTTGCTCTGGATTTTGAAAGTTGAAGATATGTTTTCAGTCCTGCCAAAAGGAAAGATAGGAAACATCAAAGGTTTTGTGCGGGTTAGGAGGCAGAAACATTGAGGGGAAAAGAGAAAGTTTTTCATATTCTATGAAAGAGACAGGAAATGACAGAATACCTAATGCTATGCGAAGAAGGCACAAGAAAGTAGTGATCATCCATTGTCTTATCCCTTAATATAATATGCTGGGCCAAACTTGCCTTCTATAGCTCTTCTGATTTTGGTGGAATTATGTCATAGATTGATTTTGTCAATATATTCCTCTGCTAAAACTCACTTTATAAAAGCAAAAATTATGTAAAATTATTTTGATTTTAAGTATCTCTGTGTGCAAAAATACTTAGTAAGTGCACATGGTTGGATATAACCATCTAGAAATCGTTTAATGACTTCAATATGAGTGCGTCAAAGTTATATTTAAAGAAGCTATCAGGTTCCAATGAATAAGCTGTTTATGCATGATATTGTTGTTACTTTAGCGGTGTTGCAAAAATGAAAAGGCTTCATTTGCTTCAATTATACACCTGTAGTGTATCTCAGCTCCCACAGATGTGGATGATTACTTGTAGCACTCTAGGTGTGAGTTGCAGCCACAAAAAAACCCAAAACCAAAACAAAACAAAAAAAAAAACAAAAACAAAAACAAAAAAGAAACCCACTGAGTTTTCCTTTAAGCACTTAATGATTGATATTTATACTGTTTTTTTCCTCTTGGATGGAAGTATAATTGAGTTAAAACAATCTTTCACTGATGAATACTTCATTTACAATAAGCATAACTGTAGTAATTTTATCTGTCACTCAAGATGCTGCTACCTTTTAAAACTACATTTCAGAAAACCTCCTGTTTTCTTCCCTAGGCTAATTTGAAATCACAGTTGGTTAAGCAGCGTTATAGAAGGTCATTGTTCTTACAAATAAAAAATAGAAGATAACATTATCCAAAGTAGTTGAAGAAAGACCTCTGGGTATCTTCTTCACATAGAAGGTTTTTTTACAAAACAGTGTTCGATAAATTGGCAACTGTCTGTCAACCATATGAGTTGTGAATTCAAGTCAGTGAATTCTGATTAACAGTTCAGATATGTTTGAAATACTGATATTTAGCTTGTTTGGGTTTATATGAGATGAGCAGTTTTTACATTCCAAGTGTTTTAGCTGTAGCTTGACTCTGGGCTTATTTACTACAGAAAAAAGGGTATGACATTAGTGCAAGTTGTAGGAAACAAGAGCAAAGAGTCTTGAGGTTTTTGTTCTTGTTGCATCATATTCTTATGAAATGGTACTGTAATCCTCCTCACAGGATGGAGAGAAAAAAAAAAACAAACCAAAACCTGGATAAAGAGATGTAGAGTTGGATTAGAATACTTCTATTTAATGTAGAGCTCTTGGTCAGAGACAGGGTAAGTGATTTGCCCAAAGCCACAGAGGAAGTGTGTTCCAGGCAAAGGATTGAAAATTTGTGCTCAGATTCTGTTACTCTTCCTTTACTGCAAGAATTAGTTGACATTGTAGCCAAATAACACCATATCTTTTCTCTCTACTCACTGTCTCTATCACTCTCTTCCTTTATGTATACCTCTTTTTTTTATTTTCTTACGTGGCATTGAAAAAAAAAGAAAATAAAATTCAGGAAGTCAGTAGCTGGTATATTTTTACTGATGTATCACAGTTTCTGGAAGCACTTTTTGTATGTTACACATTCTACATTTTGCACCAGTAGAATAATGATTTGTGACTGAGTGTATAGCCAAGGGCCTGCCCTAATTTACATTGTTAAAATTTTAACTAATACAGTAATATCCCTGCAGGTCATTTGCAACCTGCTTTATCTATTTGCTGAAGCAATGTCATGTAAATTAGAATTGTGAGTAGATGATTGTAAATGATTAAGTTAGCATGTCTTAAGAAGTTACCACCCTTGAGCTGAGATGCAGTAACTGATTGTTGCATGATTCTATTTCATGACAGGTAAACTCTCACTAATTTAATGCTAATTTATGTTTCTATGTAGTCTATGATTATCTGACTGTACCTTACATTCTGCTCTTTTAATTACCTAGGTAATTTTATTTTTTTCACAATGAAGTCTGAAGTTGCTTACAAGCTATCTAAAACTCAGATTCATCTGACAGTGTCAATAGAAGGTCTCACACTTGACTCTTATACTTCACAAAAGATGGATTCTCTTCAGGGATATGTTTATGGCACTGGAGGCTGCTGCTGGTTTTAGATTCTATTTCCAATCCAGGTGCCTGGCAGCACACCAGCTGGTGGTTGCTCTGGCATGGGCATTGAACACTTTGTCCTTGGGGATGGTGTAGCCTCAATACCCTCTCTACTGTATTTGTGTTTTGTGTGTTTGCTGAAGTAACGTTAGATGTTGACATCTTTCCATTCAATAACTAACATGTTAAAATAAATGGGGGAGCAACTTCAGGACAGCAGAATTTTCATGGGAAGTCTTGGGAAGCTTCTTGGAAAGCTCTATATACAAATAATTTTGACACATTTTAGAAGGAAGTGCAAGGCATGAGCCAGGATGCTCACTTAAGATTCCTTTATCCAATGTGAGACACATAGATTTAACAGGCACCATGTTTCCTCAGAGATCTGTCACAGAATGCATAGCCAGAGTTCCCCTTGGAAGAAATAGATTTTCGTAATGGAACTATAAACAAAGATATGCTGGTTGGGGGAACTTTAGGGACAAGCGGGGCTTCCAGAATACAAAGTGCAGGCTGATAGTCAGGAAGTGCTCAGATCCTGCAGTGAGTGCTGCCAAAGTAAGGCTCCAGCTAGACAGTTAAAAAACCTAGACAGAGATTTTATCTGGCCTATTTTTAGAAAATAATTATGCACATTCTTTTGAATATTTAAAATGATGGTGAAAACTGTATCATTCATAAGGCATGTTGGTTTAAAAAACCAAGAGATGCTGTTAGAGCCTGAGAACAGAGAGATTCACAGACAGTTGATTTCATTCATCCACCCACACAGTCTGTGATAAGCATAAGAAAATTGTTCTTTTACTTCAAGACAGAAAGTTAACTGGTTTGAAAAGCTGTCTTGGAGGTCAAGGGCTTCTGTGATAAAACTCATTTTTATTTGATCAGTTTGGTGATGCTTCTTGAAGCCCATATAAGAGTTGGTGGGTTTTATGTTTTAATGTTCTCAGAGCAGAGAATTCACTTTTTGACAAATGTACTGCTGTACATTAAAAAAGGATGCTATCATGAATCTGCTGTCATTACCAATTAATGTTCTTATTGCCATTTTCTCTTTTGTGATAATGTTTAATTCATTCTAACCTTAACAGAAATTCCTGTCAAAAAGAAATTAGAGTGATGCTCAGACAAAAAGAATTCAGTAATGAGTTGGGCCTAGGTAGAATATTTAACATTACAAAGAAAGCAACCAACTTCCTCCCTAATTATGTTACACTTTTGTCACTATCTGATGGATTCTTCACTGTTATAAATTTTAAGAGTACTGCGTTAAATCTGTGTGAACTGTACTGATAAGCATTGTTGAAGAACTGGAAATCAGAAGGTGGGAGGGCCTAATCATGACAAGTCTGGCTACGTTAGTGTGTAGGGGCTTTCTGCTTCTTAGTGCAACTGAGAAATCAAATTGGTCCAGTAGTATGATATGCAGTTCGTTTAGCAACACTGCTAGAAACATTTATTTTAGTTTTTTGACGATGGCTTTATTCATGATGTTGCATGTGCTTTGTAGTGATGTGGCTGGTTGAGTTCCAAGTGCCTGACTCATGTCAATTTAGAATGAGACTTCATTCTAAAAATTTTCTTATAAACAGAAAATTCCCAGAAAAAAAGAAACAGAAAACTCCCCAAACCTCATACATGTTATCACTCAAGTTAAATGTGCTCTCCACTATCACAGCAACAGTTGTATGAGACTGGCATTTGTGTAAAATACTTGGATTCTGCAACATTGCATTTTCTGAAAAAAACATCAGTTAAATCTCATTTACAGATTTTCCTTAAAATATTACATGTCAAACCCATTTTCTCTTTCCCATGAAGGATATTCTCCTCTGATTTTTCTAAGTCATAGCTGCTTTCAGTTATCATCTTGAAAAGAGATATTGGCAGGGTAAAATATATGGTCAGGTATCCTATGCCATCTAACACAAACAACTATACTTCTGTTAAAACCTTACTTCCTTGAATATGAAGTTTCTGGTCTGAATGTAAATGCCTTTGCACTCTTAGATTCATGGCACCTACAGAGTTGTTTTCAACTATGGCTTGCATGAAGACTGAAGGAGAGTTGCTGAAAGCAGCATGAATCATGCAAGAATTAGTGGGTTTTTTTTTATTTAGTGGTGTTCTTAAGGCTTATGGACCATACCTAGAAAGGAAACTTATATTTCCATTAAGCCTATTATTTGTATGAAGCACAATGAGAAATTGTTATAAGAGAATTGCCTTAGTTTACTGAAACAGCCTTGTATTTTTGACATTATTAACTGAAGACTGCATAGCACACTTTCACTGCAGTGTGCATACCTGTAAAGCATACAAAAGGTTCCAGAGCACCACAAATTTGTTGAAATTATTTTTGAGATATGATGTAAAATTGAGCAAATGGGTATATCCTCTGAAACTGAAATAAGCATGTATTTTCTTCATGGCTTTTAAGAATTTGCATATGGGTTTGTATTAAGTTGGGCCGACGAGGAAATAAGCTGTCTCCTTGAGGAGAGAGATGAGGGAAAGCATCTGTTGTTCAACCCCGTAGCCAGTTTGGCCCAAAGCACAACAGCAAACCATCGAAATAAGTTTCCACTCATCCCATCCTGCTCCTCCTGAAGTGGCAAATAACATGGATTTCATTGTGCACTCAATGACTTGCAAGTGAAATAGCTTATATTATTTGTCCACTGAAAATTAATAACAGTGATTTTTTTCTACATAATTTTCCCACATGCGTTGTTTTCCTACATACATTTATATATGCACTACATGTATTAGTTTTCTCACTTTCCAGACTAAAATTACATTATTTTTTCAAAAATTCATTATAGATAGGTTATATAGGAGCCAGAAACTGCTCATGCTTTCAATATAGAGAGAAGAGCATAATTTTGGAAAATACACAGTTGATGATTGTTTTTCTGCTGTCACAGCAAAAGTTTAACTGCTGAGGCCTATTTCCTCATGGAAGTGGGGAAAGGGGAGAGACAGCCTTTTAGACCTTGTCACAGTTTCTTTCTTTAGTAAAAAAAAAAAAAAAAATTAAATTCTTCCAGAATCATCATGTTTTCTTGTGACACCTGTTTTGGAGACATCAGTTTCTGTACTAGTTTTCTACTAACCCTTCTTTCTGCAGTGTTTTGTTGAAAGTATTCCTCTGTCACAGAGGGTGGGGAGGAGGGACTCAAAGTAGTTGCTGTCAGGCTGGCATAATTATGTCTCTGTTGTGATTATGTCGTAAGTACTGTAATCCTGTAGCAGTATTTTGCCATGACCTGAGTTGCTGAAGAAAGCAAGTAATGTAAACTGGCATGGTATGGGCAGGGTGTTGAGGGCGGCAGGGCGTCCCCCACCATCTCAGAGCAGGAACCAGCAACCAGAGCTTGTCCCACTGCCTTGCTGCCAGGTTGCTCTGGCAGGGATGGACGGGCTGGCTGCCCTGGGGAGCTGATGGGAGGTCCTGAGCTGTGGGCAGGCTGGGGGGTGGTGGGGTGTGTGATGGTGCCCTCAGGGACCTGACAGGAAGCCTACCACATTTAGTTTCTGAATGCTCCAGGGAGACTGGTGGCAGCCTCAGGGTTTTCTTATGACTGTCATGGCAAGGGCACTTCCCACTTTGCCTCCACTCTGGGGGGGCTGGTGCCTTTCTGAGCTCACTGGTAGGCAGGAGCTGACTCAGAGCTTTTCAGCTCCCAGTACAAGTGTTTTGAGAATGTGAGCTCTAACTGGGCCCACAAAAAGCACAACAGCTGTGTTAGTGTTTTGGGGCCCGACAAGTTTAGCACAGGGTACCTTCCTCAGTGCCTTCCTGGCTTGGCCACTGTCACCTGTGTTAGAAGGCGTAGACATGGCATCCCTGCTTAGCCCCCTCACCTGACAGGGCCCAGGTGAGCCATTCCCCACAGTGGGCACCCCTTCACCGCCAGCACTAGCGTTGCTGAGAGGCAAAATCACCTCTGCCAAGGTTGGCTGCAGCATCAGGATGGCAGTGGAGGAGGTGGCTGAGTGGCCTCCCTGTGCTAGTTTGTTTCCTCTTTCCCACAGTTCTACAGGGGTTTCCCTTCCTGATTCAGGTTTGAGCTTTTAAAAATGTTCCAGTGCTTTGTAGGTTTGGGCTGCTGAGATCTCTTTCCCTCATCTTTGTGTTGCTCACTGTCTTGTTTTCTGTATGATGAGTTTGCTCTGTAATGGCAGTTAACAGGCATACAGTAAACTGAATAAACAGGAAAAGGCAAATGCAGACTGAAAATGTGCCAGAGAAGTGCATTGGAGGTTTCCAAGATAATTTCACACCATCACGCAGCCAAGACAGAGGACATGAAATAATACATGTCCCCTTAACTGGCATAACATGACCAACACTGTGCCTGCAGCTGTACTGCAGCACAATACCTTTGACGTGTGCCACAGGGAAGTGTAAAGCCAGGAATCCCATTTCAATTGCGGATTTTATGCTTCTGTTATTTTCCAAAGGACTTTGAGTTTATTTTTCTTTTTAACTGTAAACGTTTTGGATACAGTCAAAGACTCTTAACACAATTCTTTTGTATACCAAACTGCTGCTGATGTGCTCCATAGCCTTGGTGTTACACTCAACCTCCTTATGATTTAGTTCTGCATTTCCAGTCTTCGCAAGGCTGCTGTATTGCTTAGCTAATTAATGTCTGTACATTGTTCGAAATCCTTGAGCAAGTAGAAATATACAGCTACAGATATACAGACAAATAGTAGTATTTCAGGCCAGCTGAAGTCCAGTTTCAGCTTTCAGTCACAAAGCTGAATTGCCCAAGCGAGAAGCTGCAGTGAGGAGAGGATCTCCAAAAGCATTACCTTTTTTTCTCACCTGCAAATGAAACATTCAATTATTTTACTTCCTGAATTTGAAGCCTTATTAATTTTTGATCCCAATTCTTCTCAGAAAACCTTTAAGAAGTTGTTATTCTAATAGCAAGATGATAATGGGGAAAAGAAAAATTTCTTCCCCAAATCATAATTCTCTGGATAATCTGGGCAATAATTTCTGTATGGGCTAAGGTATAAAGAATTAATATTTTTCAAGATTCATTATGCCATTAATTGCTACTATTCTAGGAGCAGGGCTTTTTTCAGCTTGTCTCTGGAATTGTGATTTACTTGTAGCATCTATGCTGCAATGCAGTCACAATACTAAGCTACAATATTTTCAGGCTTTAAGTCAGCCAGTGTGTTTGCAGGCTCAGTGACTGTCACAAGTTTAATATTTGAGTGTGAATTTTTACTACCTAGTTCATTTTGAAGTTTGTTCATTGACTTCAAAAATAGCAACAACCAGAAAGGAAGATTGGAGCTGATTTTGAATGAGTTTTGACAGATTTATAATTACTTTCAGGGATTCCAAATATAAAGAGAGTAAGTGCTTTTGGAGGGTATGTGATTTGTTGAGAAATTATTTTCTCAGCTCTAATTAGGATAAACTTGTCATGGAAATGAAAAGAATATACAGACTCAGATGGTTATTAATGCAAATATGTAGCATTTTTGTTTGTGAATATTTTTGAAATCGATAATACCCAAGTTCAGTTATTATTATGTAGCTAGTTACTATATATATATGAGTGGATCCTTAGAGCAAAACACCTTGCTTTTAAGAAATACTTTGTAATTTTACCTCATTCTGTTCATGTATATATAATAATTTAAAGATAAAATTTTCATAAGCAGTCAAATCAGATGAGAGATGAGTCCTAGGTGAAAGGAAAATAATCATAGCCAGAATATTGAATATTAAAGGAAGTTGTGTAGTTCTTGGTATTATGATGGGGTAAAACCAGTATGAATGTAAGGAGGAGAGTCAGTGTCAAAATGCAAATTGTAAGGAGAAATGCAACAGTAGATTCGAATAACCTCATACCTTGTAGTTCATATTTCTGATGCAATTTTGCACTTCCTTTAGTTCTATAATGTTTTTAAGAGAACTTAGAGTTTTCATTGGAGACAGAGATGAGGAATTTTCTAGGACCCATTGGTGGTGTTGTGACCAAAATTAGTATGTTCTTTCATGTCACCCTGAGTTTGTCAGGTGTAATAGAAAAGCCAGCTGCTTGTTATTGCTTGCTGAAATCTCTTTCTCTAGCTGGTTTCCTTGCCTTGGGTATATGTAAAGATCCAGTTTGTACTAAAGAAAAAAAGCTTGAAGATAAAGATTTGCTGAGAGAGAATCTGCCTGTCAGAAAAATATAGCATGAAGCATTAGGAGAGTGTTGTTAATCAAAGGAGTGTTTTGTAAATCTGTAGTTAGTTTTGTAGTTGTAAGGCCAGCACAGCCGTCTCAGCTATCTTTCTTGCTTGAAATAAATAAGACAACAGCATTGCAATTTTCTCAGGCTGTAGTAAGCATTGGGACTTTGAAGTGTAGATTAGACGTCTGCTCTTAAAGTTTCTGAAGTCAGGAATCTGGGTTATGAAAACAATTGAATTGGCTTAAAAAATATAAAATAAAATAAAATTAAAGCATATTGGTATTCATCAGCTTTGTAGGGTATACTATTGGTATTTATTTTCCTGGTCTGCATATATGAGGGAAGATAAAAGTTTTCCTACAAGGAAATTTGATACTTGCTGGTACATGAAATTGTCACTTGCACATGAAAGAATATGTGGTTATGGCAGTCACTTTGTAAATGGCAGTATATCATTTGAATGCTGTGAAAATACAGACATTTTTCATAAATGCAAAACTTCATGTCTTTCAAGCTATATTAAGCTAGGAAAAAAAAGAATGTAATAAAATTACATGCTATTTTTTAAAATGTTTACTCAACTTTCAAGCTGGACCAGTCAAGCTATTAAATGATATCACATCCACTGTCTATTTTTTTTTTTTTAAATGTCCGTCTTTTCATTTTAGTGTTTGAGATATTTATGGTGAAGAGCTTGGGTTAAGAATTAAGCAACCCAAAGTTTGTAGATGTTTAATGGCAAGGATTTGTTTTGTCTGAAATGTACAGGATTTTAAACACATTGTGTTAGATCACCCAATCTCAATGCTCACAGAAATTTTAATTCTAGTTCAACTTGTAAACTTTCTTCCTACCCCATTATTGTTTTGTGTAACGCTGAAGTCACTGCCAATTTATATCAATGTAAGTGCCAATTTTGTGCTCTTGTTTCTGTTAAAAGATTAAAAAAAAACCCTGTAAGTCTAAATAGGGACAAATCTACAGGGAGTAGATAATTTTGTTTCAGGCTAATTTGTATAAAAGTATATATTTTTTCAATTAATACTTGCTAAAATCATGTTTTTGAGAAGTTAACAGATTCTGTTCCTGTTAGATTTAATCCATCTCATAGAGGTGGGGAAAATCCTATTCATCACAGAAATGCTCTTAGGAGGTTTCTTTGCTGGTGAGTTTGTGGAGGGGCAAAGGTGAAAAAGTGAGAAGAAAATTCTTCTGCTAACGCAAGTATTTCCTGTAGACAGCAATTACATACAGGTCTGTGAACTTTAGTTAGCTACCCACAAACATTTGAACTATGAGCTCAACGAAGTGTTTGTCTAACTGTCCTTTATTTCTGTATTTCCAAGATATCTGATAGAGACTTCTCAAAATGAAATACTTTTGCTTTATATGTGAAAGATCAAATAGTGCAGTTATTTGACCGTTTTCTCACCAATTTACAGTTTGTATACCAAAAGAAAGTTCATTAATTAGGTAGCATACATAGGAGTTTGGCTTTTTCCTGACTTTTTCTGCAAGCTATGATTCTAGCTGCACTATTGAAAGTTACTCTGTATGTAGTTATTTTACAGCTCTTTTGTCCATTCATTGTTCAATGTCACATTGACGAGGAGTTCTCTGTTTGAACTTAGTGCAAAGTAAGTTGATAAATTAAAGCATTGTATTTCCTTTACTCTGTGGCTCTTATTTAAATGGAAGTGTAGCTTAGTGCTGCCTCCAAGTATTGTGGGCTCTATCCTAAATACTAATAGCATATAGTAACAATACAGAAAATCTATGTAATAGCTAGTACTAATCTGATACAATAATGAAAAATGCTATTTCAAAGGAAAATCTATTCTATTCCGTTGTAGATTAAACAGTATCCTGGGAGTTATTATCTGTTCTGTTGAGGTTGTGGCACTTATACTAAGGAATTCTTATGTGTGGGACGTGACCCTCTACTAGTTGCTACAGACATTTTGTGTACTGTAAGCCTTGTTCCCTTGTAGCAACCCAAGATACGTCCATGGTTGCTTCTCTTGGAGAAACAAAGCAGTTTTTATCTACTAGTACTCTCAAAAGTCTCAAAGGAAGCAAAACAAAATGTGAAAAGGAGGTTTCTCTTACTCTGTACCAACTATCCAGGCATTTCTGAATGGAGCAGGTTGTAGTGTCTGGAGCCTATTCAAGCGAAATCTCTCACCTTGGTTACTGATGCAGCTCTGAGGTGCTCTGGTTTAGATCCCGGGTGTCAAATGCACCCTGAGGATCCAAAGGAGTAGAGAGGGATTTTACATTTTTTTTCCTGATTTAGCTCCTTGTCACTTCCCAATATGGTCAAATACAAGACACAATGCTGGCAAATTTTCTTCAGTATTGTTAGATGTCATTGACTGGCTGTGGTTTATCATCAAATAGGATTGTCCAAGAATGTTGGACCAGCATTACGGGAATGAGAAAGCAAGTGGCCTCAGCATGAAAGCAATGTCTCATAGTAACTAGAAGCGTATGTACTCTGTTGAGACCAAACATTTTCAATGTTAAGGAATTCTGAAAATTAAATTATTTCAACTGTTTCCTGATCAGAGCAATGTTTGAAAAATCCCAGAAAATAGAGATGTAGGAAGAAAATAATGCTGGCTGGAAACCCTTGAGGAATTGATTTTTGAGAGATATGAAGAATGCACACATCTTATGAAAATCCAAGGACCATTTAATAATGTGTACTTGTGTAATACAGGCCTTAAAATTATTGCTTTAGCTTTAATTTGTTTTATGCATCACATCACATCTTTACCTTAAATATAACAATGTTCTATTTTGTCCTGAGAAGGAAATGGAGTTTGACTTGTACTTGCTGCCTCATCGTATCCTGCTGTTTTCTGATATGCACCCTTCTGTGCCACCACACACCTTCACAGTGCAGGAAGATTTCCTTTTCAGTCAGAAGGAGGTTTAGAACTGTGATCTGGATTTAACCATCTCCCCAGTGCCTTTAATAGGCAGTTACCTTTTTTTGTCTTCCCCAAGGATCTCTCATTAAGGCAAGCAGCTGAGAATTTCAGTGTTTCAGGTAATACATAATGGACTTTTTGTTTCACAGTTTGACTTTGTCCTGTTAAACTTCTAACGGTCCCCTGGATTTACTATATGTGATAAATATCAGCTGGTACTGCACTCCTTTTCACTGGCCACAGGCAGCTATAGCCTGTCTCCTGCACAACACCTCCTGTGGTACAGTAGCATCAGCTGTCATACCTGACAACACTGTTCAGATGCTCTCTGTGGAAGTGAGAAGTGAAGATGAGTTCAAAAGCATTTTGCAGGCATTTGCTAAGCAAGTTCTAAAAAACTTTGAAATAACAGTAGCTTATTATATTCTGCATTGACCTTTTTTGAACAGCTCATATAATTTTCAAATTACAGTTTTACATGTCATTTAAATGACCTGCTCTTAGCTGACGTTTGATCTGCCAACTATCCAGAAGAACATAGTCCGTGTTTTGTATTGCCTTACTTTCCAGAGGCCTTTAATGGGGATAAAGGGGTTTAGACCATTGACAGTGATGGATTTACAAAAGGATATGTCTAGCCCACTGATTTTTAGTAGTAATGTCACCCAGATTGGATGATATGAATAAGATAAAAAATAAATTATATCTAAATAGCTTAAGTCCTTTTAATTTTTTTTTTGTTTGCTTTAATGATTTGTTAAAAAGAACAATGCTTTTCTTCCTTTTTATAAAACTGTATGTCAAGAGAAAAGTAGTAGTAGTTTATCTACAGGGAAAGGGCATAAGAAAAATAGAGGAAACTGGCAGTGATTCCTTTGGGCCTCAACGCGCAAGCATTACAAGAGCCTGAGATTTTGTCTGGTTAATACAAAACAGCAGGTTGTAGATAGCCTTGCTTTGCAGTTTACAGTGACATATGTGGCTTTAGTGGTTTCTCTGTATTTTTTTCACCCTACCAGGAAATAATAGGTCTGAGGTTCTGTTCTAAAACTCCCCAGTCATCTCTGGGTTAGGTTGTAGCTCAAATAGCAAAGTGAATCTAGAGCTAGTTCAAAAACCACATACTACCTCTGAAAAAGTTATTGGAAAAAATTTTGGCTTTTTTTCTCAAAAAAAGAAGAAAAAAAAAAAGCTTTCCATGTTTCTAAATTGACCAAGAATAATGTTTTTGTTACCCTTTTCAGATGAATTTTCAAAATCAGAACTTTTATTTAAGATTTAAAAATACTCATTTTATACTATCACATTTTGGAAGATAATTTTTTTTCTAATGTTTTTGAAATTTCCTCCTCTTCAAATATCCTAAGGTTTTTTTTTGCTTTCAGAAATTTCCCGGTGGAAATAATTTTAAAGAAATGGTGGGAAAAAAGTATTCCCCAGATTTTCAACTTTACCTCACTCCCCTACTCCTGCCAGTAGAAAAGATATTGTTGAAAAATAATCTACTAAGACAAACAGATCAAATCCAAAGATTTAAGGTCAGTGAACTTCAAGGGTTAATATATTTGAAGGTCTAGCTCAGCAAGCACCTTCATAAGGAAAAACAATTACATTATAACTCTGAAAATAAAGTCAGCAAAACTTGAAACATTTAGGCTATGTTTCATCTCACCTAACTTAGGCTACCTAATGGTTATGAGCCTGGAATGAGGGAAATCATCTGGGGAATGGAAGGAGATGACAGATAGTAATTTATTCCACTTGTATTGTTAGCTGAAGTTATACAAGACTAATCCATTAATTTTTTGGAGTTATGTATGTAATTTTCATCCTGGCAACCATAGCTGAATCTCAACATACTTGTTCATATTAAGTCCAATGTTTAGTTTTTGAATATACCGTTACGAAGCAGATAAACAGCTACCTGTAACAAAATAGGCAAGACAAATTCAAAGTCAGTTAACCATTCTTGGATGCCCATGAAAGTTGATCCCATTCAATACACAAGCTTTATTTTCAATAGATGGGCACATGGTGGCTGTTGAAATCATGTTAATAACTCTGCCTCATTTCACAGGAGTGGAGTTACTAGTAGGAAAATGAGAATAAAGAGAAAGATGTCATGCCTCTACCCCACTCCAATTAATAGTGCCAAATGCTGCAAGCATACTGTAATATGATTCATTAGTGGCTTTGCAGTTCTCTCTCTCCAGTTCTGCTCCAGAAATAGATGCATTTCAGTTCTGTTCCAAAAAAGCAGGAATAATAATAATATTTGCAGAGCTGGGGAAAAGCTAGAGTTTCACCAAAGGGAACATTAGGCTTGCTGACTGTTGTTAGAGGAGAAATTTGTGAAAAGGTTGGGACAGGTTACAGAAAAGTTTTAATGGGAGTTCTGCAAAACTTCAAGATATTTTATTTTACCCAAAGAGTGAAATATTTTTGCATCTTTCAGACTTTAGCTTTTCAGCTATCCAATTGGTAACTACATCTTGCACATACTTAAAAAAAACCAACCAAACCTAAACCAAAAAAGTGCCCATAGCAAACATAACATTTGTCCTAGTAATGATGGCTTTGAAATTCTTTGTAATTGAATATATTTAGCTGCATAGCTAAATATTTTTGTTTGAAAGATTGGAGAAGTATGTGTGGGGTTAAGGAGAAGGTAATTTGCCATGACCTATTTTCATTCCATTCCAATCAAAATTGCACCTCTTAGACGAGTACTAAAAAAGGATGCCTGAAGCACACTTTCATTAAATCATCTGTTAATGTCAGGCCAAATTTATCTGGTCTACTGGCTTGTAGGTGGTGATAGCCCTCTTCAAGGCATACATGTGTTCTGCACACTCATCAGAATCTTTTGTGTGCTGGGATGGTAAAAAAGGCCTGAAATATTGTCAGTTGATGTGAAGAAAGATCTCCAAAAACATAAATGAAGAACTAAGAGAACAGTTGGAAGTACACATCTTTGCGGTAACTAGCTCTGAAGTACTGGTAGTCTCTAATCCAGCCAAAACATTGATGTTTTGACACAAGAGATTAATTGGATGAATCGTTGTTGAAGTATAATGAAATAATTGCTAATTCGGTCATGATGTGAAAGAAATGTAATTTCTCCAAATTTCATGGTACTACAATAAAATTTGGCTTTTAAGCAAGTATCATAAACAGTTAACAACTTCTCCCCTTTCCTTCCCATCTAAATGAGAGAAAGCTTTCCCAAGGCCATTCTAGTATGTTTCAAATTTTGTCTGGAACTAAACACCAAAGAATCTTGCTTTCCTCAGTTTATTTTGATCTTTCTCATGTCTCATCTAGTTTTGGTTCTGTGGGTCCTGTGGAAGCCAGTAGGTAGGTCCCAAGCACAATGCAACGTAGAATTGATTTAGTAAAATGTGCAAGTATCTATATATGTCACAGAGATCTAGTTTGCAAATGTGCCTTGTAACAGGACTTCTTTCAGCACAGCAGTCCGAAAGCAGATACCTTTCCACTGCCTCCCATCTCCTCTCTCCCTCTCCAATACCCCATCCAGTGGACAGAACTGGGGTTTCAGGGTGAGAAGCTTTGCCTGCATGGGAAGCCTGGGTGTCATGGGCTATGGCCATGAGCAGCTGAGCGAAATACACATAACTGGGGCCTGACAGGTCTGTTACTGCCGTGACATACTGTGCATTTACAGTTTAGCACTGTTGCTGTGTTTAGCACTGTTGCTCTAGTAGTCCATGTGCCAAATGAAGCCATTAGCAGTTTTGAGATCTATCAACCATCTGTGCCTGGTATCTGTTCATCCCTGAGTGGGAAAGAGCCATCAGTGCAGAGGTACAACGGGTTGTGGTGGTGCTAGAAGGTCTCTAGGGTACGTCTCGGTCATTTGAATTAGTGTGCCTCTTGCACAGCATTTACTGCCAACCCCTTCCTCCTGGATAATGTTTGATTCTCTCAAGAAGCCTGTTAAAATGAGAACTGGTTACAGCATCTTGTGTTAAATATTTGCCAATGACCAGGAATACCCAGCCAGCTTTGGTGTGAATCAGAAAGTTAATAATCTATGACAGGTTTTTTTATATCTTTAATTTACATTACGTTAGGTTCATAAATTAGGGGGAAAAGAGTGTTATAGCTTGCTTTCTGGTGGTTGGTTAGAATACACCAGCTGGGACACACCATTTACAGAGATGGCTGGAGTCATTGTACACCAAAGCTGAAAATTATTATTGACCCTATCAGTGCAATGTATCCTTTCAGAGTCCTTCTCATGAGGGTTTGTTACCAGTTGTAAGAGCTGCCTCACTGTGTTGCAGTAACATACAAGAACACATGGAGACAAAATGATTGATTATTAGTTCTGGTGTATGTAATTTGATTTGTGCAGCAAGTGTTAGCCAATAATGATTACTTTTCTTTCCTTATTGACATTTTTCATTGTCTTAGTGTCCAAAATTCTAAATCTGGAATGTCCTGTTATCAGGTCTGCCTTTGCTGTATTTAATCCAAATGCAAATCCATAGTACAGAGCAATATGAATGAGCTCTGAACTGAAAGCAAATTCGACTCAGTAATTTGCCAAACTGAAGTCTTTGTAGCGTGTCAAATGCAAACACAGAAATAGATTTCATGGCTGTCCACTACTCTGTGGGTCTGGCACAAGGCAGGGATTGCTCAGACAGTAGCTCCAGACATCTTGAGAACCTCCTTACTGACCAAGTTTTCCTGTGTCACTCACAGGAAATACATTTTAACAAATTGCAGTAATTTTTTTTTGCTGATAAAGTATGCATGTGAATAATGGTCAGTCAATACAGTTGTTTTGCTTTCTGTGCATTTACCAGTCTGGAAAAGATTACGTCTTCTGCTTGGATTACCTTTCTGAGTAGAGGAAACCTCTCTAAAACATGTATAGACTCTCAAAAGAACAAATATGTTTAATTCAATCAGTATATTTAATATTGTTAGTTGTTTGAAATAGCAGTTCCTTTTAAATAAATTGTAGTATTTATTGCAATGGAGCCAACTCAAACCCTGAGAAGTCATTCTTTAAATTTTTAGTGAACTGTACGGCCAATCAGGCTAGGATGATAAGCCCTGAGAGCTCTTGGGTATTCCTAAATAAGTTTTTAATTGGGCAGGTTTGAAAAGTCTGTGATTCCCCTGAGAATTTTCCCTCTGTTCTCATGCTTGGAGATGTATTATTTCAGAAATTTTAGAAATGGCAAGGAATTCAGCTTCGCAGCTTTGAAGTTCTGAAATATGTGGGCATTTATTCTTATTTGTGGGTTAACGAACTCTCTGAGTCCTCTGTTCTGTCTCTGTATGTGGACATGCAGTGTTAGTACTGTGTGGCTGAATAGAGAGGAATTTTTAGAGGAATCAGAAGGGACAAGCTGAACAACAGCACAAATTAAATAACAGAGATAAATGATTCTTCAGGACTTAAGCTGACAAGGGCCATGCCTTTGCAAGGAAGGACCCATTTCTTGAAGTGCCAGATTGCCAAGAATTGTTTATTCTTTCTTATTTTAAAATCTGGAATCACATAGAGTCAGAACCTGACTGTGGTTTAAGGAATAAGGTCAGTCAGTTAAGGCAGAAAAAAGACAGTACAAAGTGACTATGAAACTTGAAAGAAATACTATGATGACTAAGGAGGGTATTGTTTGGTTTTGCCTTGGTTTCTTTTGGTGTTTTTTTTTTTCCTAGAAATGGTGTTAGTTAACTTTTGATCCATAAATGATTGCCTCGGGAGTAAGCAGCTTACCTGTGCTCTCTTGCAGCAGTGTTAGACACTCCATATTTAGCTGTTATCTGAGCTGCACATAAACATCCGTGAATTTCGGGAAGCTAGGAAAATGGATATTTCTTCTTAAAAGAGGGGAAAGATTGTCTCCTACTGGGTCAGTCAAACCTCAGAGCACCTGAAACTTCTTGTGCTTCAAGTAGGATTGTGAGCAAAATCATGTAGCTCAAAATTCATGGGGCTGGTTAGACTTCTGCCTGTGGTAGTGTACTTAACTAGCTTTTTAGATCTGGCCCTGTATACTTCAAATTCCCAGTCACATATTTGAAAGGGCAAATAATTGGAAATTAGGTGGTATTTCACTACCTCACTGGGATGTTGAGCTGCAACCGCAAACTGTGAAAATATCTCAGATAGAGAAGTTAAAAAATGCCTCATGGCGACTACTCTTGAAAGAAGCACTTGATGTCTGAATCTTTGAGCATCCATTTATTGCATGTTTTTCTTCACATATATCCTTGTATAAAAAGTTAATGCATGTTTATGAAAGGAAAAAAGTAAAACTATTGCGACTTCTGTCTGTAAAACTCTTCACATAATACCTTTAATAGAAAATGATGAAACAGTCACTATAATTCTACAGTGATTAAAATTCAATATTGTTAATATAAACAGTTTTATGGTAATAAAAGGAGATTTGCTAGGAAGAAGGACTCATTTCGTTCTAAGAAATGTTTGACCTCTGCTACTTCGTAATCCTTTAGAGAGAGCTAAGGTCCACATAAGCTGGCTTTCTTTTGCTTTTACCTGAAAGGCACTATTTTTTCAATAAATACCAAAATCAAGTAAATATTTTTAGAACCAGGATAATTGCAACTTTAAATAGACTAATCTTTGCTCAGAAGTTGTCTGACACTTTATATCCAATGCCAGCAGGAAAGAAATAATTAAGATATATGATTTTGGTAATTGATCACGAATATTTGAATGGGTTAGATAAATAATAGGCTAATCAAAGTATTGTCTAACCATTTAAAAAAACACATGCCCTACTGCATGTACATTTATTTAAATTAACGTTGCTGTCAGAATTTATGAGAAATTTTGAAAGAGGATTTCATTTTCACCTTATGGTTAATGCTCTCATAAATAATAATTTGTCAATTTATAGGATAAGATACGCTACTAAATTGTGCAGTGTACCTCTTTAAAATAGAGGTGTGCATTTACTGTTCTGGGCAATTACTCTATGGATAAAACTGCAACTTTCAAATCTCATTTTCATTTCTGCCAAATCCTACTCTATCTCATTTTCTGTTCTAACAAGAATTAATGATATTAGTAATCTAATGTTATGCAGAGAAGACCTGGGGCTTTTCTTCTATATGCAGTATCATGCAATGTTTTTCTACTTAAAGTATTTTATTAGTATGTCACAGATAACTGATAAGCAGATTATCTAAAAATATATTAAAAATTCCAAACCTCTCTTCCCCAAAAAGATCATATATTTAAAGAATACATTAGGATTTGGGTTTTAGTTCATCCTTAAGCCCACGAAAATAATACTTGCTGATCATTTACAAAGCACTGATCTATCTTGAAGTTGAGCACCAAGAAACTTCAGTCTGATAGTTTGAGGTTGTGCTATATCTAACCGCAAGCAACTTCCATTCTTCTCTACTCTTTTCTTAAACCACTTTAGCTTGGTATCATTGTATAAGTAAGAATACTCTGTAAAGCTGAATATTTAAGATTAAAGGAAAGGTCATATTTCTCTTGAATGTGCTTTTTGGGGGGATCTTTTACATGCAAACCAAAATACCCATAACATGAAAGGTACGCTGTTGCACAATCTTTGTATTTATTTATGTGCATATCAGGTTGCCACAGTCAGGGCTGCTATTTACTTCAAAACTGTCCCATATATATTCTTTAGGCTGCACTGGTAGTCATTATAAGGTGCTGTGACAGCCTGGCATCAGCAGAGTCCCGCATGGAAACTGTCACCGTTTTCATCAGCTGTCAATGTCATCTGCTACGTTTTCTCTGGTCTGATGTTTTTAGGCTCTGTGTAGGGTGGCTTCTCCCCAGCCCCCACCCCAGACAGGAAATCAAGGCCTCTGCATGTGTTTAACCCCACATTTTTGCAGGGTACTAATATTTCTGCTTTTAATTGACTGCAGTTTTACAGGAGAGTGTCCCAGATGTGATTGCTCTAAAGTAAAAAAGCACCAGTGTTGGGCTTCAATGTTTCCCATCCAATTACCAATTGCTCCTTCATTTTATTTTGAAAAGGTTTTTTTCACTTGAGTGTGGGGTTTCCAAATTATTCTAGTAATCCTGGATTTTTTCCCTTGTTTTTACAGGTGACCTGTAACTGTTTCACCATCAGTAATGGAGAGATGCAGGATGTTGGTGTTGGCCTGTATCCCAGGTACTGTGGACACTGTTTCATTCACAGGGAAAATCTATGTTCATTTTTTCCCTTTCTTCCTAGGTAGCTGCAAGGGCTATCAAAGCAACAGGTAACGTGTTTAAACAAGAAACTGGGAAATGCAAATAAATTAAAGGAGAATAAAAAATATGAACAAGTTGAAAACTTTCTTAATAGTCTCAGTTACAGAGTTACAACAGTTTAAATAAAATACATCTTTATGTTTTATTTTTATGGAGGTAGTAGTCTTTTCTAACTAAGAATAAGTGCTGACATCAAAAATGTGTGACTGTGACTATTAAAATGAAACCTGTTCAGCTTTGCTTTAGACTGCAGATCTTTACAGTAGAGAGCCTTATGAACTGTCACTTAAAAGGAAAAGATTGAACACATTTATTTGTGAATTACCATAACCAAGAAACCAGTAAGGTGAAAAGATAAGCCCCTTGAGAGATAGACGTTAATATTTTAATTTCTTATTTATATTAGGTAAGAAGTATGTACCAGGAAAGTTTTTTGTCTTCGTAGAATTAGCTACCTCTAATTATTAATGTGGAAACTTAGTATGTATAGTTTAATTTTATATTTTAACATCTCAAATTTTTGTTAATGCACAGTTGAACTAAGTTGTCAATACCTCAATGGGCCTGACACTTGTTTCTTTTTCTACTGATGTTGTATGTGCAAGATTTGACTAAGGACACTTAATATCTTGAGGACTACCTTGTGGTAAAGATAAGGGAAAAGCCGTTAGGAGGACACAGGAATTAATATTATGAAAGGTACAGAATGGTCATTTAATTTCATAGTGGAATGGAAACAAAGCCTTTCACATACTTGGAAAAAATGGAACATTAATTCAAAGCCTTATTATTAGTGAAATATTTTCTTTTGGTTGAAAAAAGCCCCTGACTGTGAAGAAAGTGGCTATCTACGTTCTGTGTGATAATACACTGCCAGGGGATGTAAGAGACTTTTTCCCAAGTCAGTTCAGAGCAGTTTGAGTTTTGCCGTAGTGAATCACTCTGAGTTGGGAAAATTGTAAACTTAAATCTGTGGTTCCCAAATCCTAGGCAAATGCTCTTCCAGATGATATTGTCATCAAATCCACTAGTGTTTGCATAAGATGAAATTTGATTAAAAGTGCTTTGTTTGGTCTCATTAAGAGGTTGTATACTGCCACATGGCTTGATAGCTTTGGCATCCCAATATATTTTAAAACAGATAAAATCCACTGGTCCTTCTCCGTACCACCTTGCTAGCAGCTTTGGGAGTATGTTCAGTGATCTCACAATAAGAGAAATGGATACTCTCTCTGTGTACATTACTGGGGTCATGTGGAGATTAGCTACAGATATTTTATTAGTCCAGAAAGGGTATAAAAAAAATCAGGTTCCTGTTGATAACTTCTTGAAGAGTTTATTGCAGGACTTTGACCCTCAGCAGCATCTTCTATTTTGCCAACAGCAGGAAAGTGAGTAAAAAAACCAAAACAGGTGCTGGATAAACCAAAAATTCTTATTCCAGCCAAATGATGCCAGAATTGTTCTTTCAGTGGGTCATTCCCATAGGGGAAGAACTGTCAACTCCATGTCTACTCTGGGACTGATGTTGGCCTGGCAAGGTCAGTTGCTTCTCAGCTGATGCAACATGGAACTCAAAAGTATATAGTGGGTGTTGCTGATGTTTTTCTTAACAGCCTCCCTCAAAAACGAGGGAAGGGCATGTCTGTGTCAGGAGATCCATCTGTATCTGTACTTTTGGGGGTGGCAGAAGCTCCACAGTGACAGCTTTAGCCACAGAAACAGAGGCTGAAACAAGACATACATAAATCAGAGGCAATGGCTGTATCTCCTCTTTCAATTCCATACACCAAGTACTTTCCTTTTGGGACATAGTATACTCCATTTTCTACCTGATAAGAAATGCAAGTCGATTGCTGGCCTCTTTAGCTGCGGCTCCACTGATGGTCAGGATTACAATTAAGGTAAGTGCCCCAAAACTAAGCAAAAGCAGCAAAAAATAAAATACAGTCCCAAGTTATCAACGTTTTGCTCTGAACTGTACATGTTGCCTGTTCCCTACATGCCAGTTTTGCCCTCTCTTCTGAGTCAGGCCTCTTGGAGAGTCATTTGGAGGCCATCAACTGTCCCCAGCCCTGAGTGCACAGAAGGCAGAAACACATTAAGTGCTTCTATTAGCAATGAATTTTGATCTTCTAGGCATTAATTTTCCTCCCCTGTCCAAGAGCAGCTGATTTACCAGGGATTTTATTTGTTTCGTAACTTAATTGCTTGATACTTCAGATGTAATCATGGTAGCCACTTTTAAATGATTAAAAGGGAACAGCAGTAGAGGCTCCTCTGTAAAGTTCTTTCTCTCTCTTTTCTCCTCTTCTCCTCTACCACACTTTACAGTATGTCTCTACTGAACCACAGCTGTGACCCAAACTGCGTGATCATTTTTGAAGGATACCAGCTTTTACTTCGCTCTGTCCGAGATATCCAGATTGGTGAAGAGGTAATTAACTTGTCCTCCCTTCCATCACAGACACCTGCAACAACGACATCTCCCTAAATAAATTCCAGACTGCAGGGCCACCAGCTTAATATTTTGATGATATATTGATGCCACTTTCTAGCACATAGCTATCAGGGGGGAAATGATAAATAGAATCATCTCTTCACACTGCCTGGGCCCCATAATCATTACTTCCCATAAATCACTAGCAGTCTTGATAAATTCTTTTTCCTTCTTTCTTCCTCTAGGCACTTCATTTTGTTTGTATTTAAATGTCTTTACCCTGATGGAAACACTTAGAATATTTCTGGGTGGAATGCAGTGTTCACTAAGTCGTTGCAACAATAAGCATTTGTCAGGCTGCAACCAGATTTTGTAGTCAACCTTTCACTGGCAGTGAAAGTAGCAAGACAAGGTTTGTTTTCTTGTCCTTTTCACTAAAAAAGACTTCCAAATATCTCTTTCAAGAGATTTCTGATTTGATCTAAGGTATCCTCAACTTTGTTTTTATGGCAACATTTGTATTGCTTTGAAAATAACAATTTGTGGCGGGGTGAGCTTTTAAAAGTAAGTATCTTTTGCAGCAATACAATGTTGAATTTGCTTCATAAGGCCTCCAATATGTATCTGTGTAACTTTACACATACCAATGACCTATGTAGTCCTAGCTGTTGGTCATTTCAAAATACAGTTCACACCTGTAATTCAAGCTCTGGGAAGATCAAGGGCATATGTATCCTAATTTAGAAGTAGTATCTCTTTTCCTCCCTATGAGTTGTTTTCTTTTTTAATGTATCCTTTCTCTAAGATAGTAGTCCATCAAAATACATAAATATTAAGATAATTTTTTAAGGAAAAGTACTGCAGAGGACCAACAGAAATGCTTTTACGTTTTGCCATTTTGCCAAGAGAAATCTTTTAGGATGCAATATACTTTTGTCTATACTAAGTATAGACATCATTCTGTCTGGCATTCTCATTCAAGCCAACTTATACACACTTTTCTTGCATTTCATCCATATACCATTACTTTTCTCTTGGCTTCCTAATTCACCAAGATGAGTTATTTAAAAATGCAGTAGATTTTAATGTCTTCCCAAGATATATTTAAGTTAATTATTAGAGTTCTAAATTTTGAAGCTGTCTTATTTTTATGTATGTAAATGTATTTTTCCAGCTAAATTTCATAAAGTGATTCTTTGTAACAAGCAGCTTTTACAGGGTAGAAGAGGCCCTTGGGTGGCCCTGGATAGTTCTGGAGTGAGAATTGAAGTAGAATTTCAACGTAGGCATGACCAGCATGCATACTATGCTATGGCTGTGAACCTCAGATCCAAATTTTAGACTTAGGGTTGGTGGACTGTAGCCTACAGAAGCCTCTAGGGTAAAATCAGTGGTGAAACAAGTATGGTGTAAGGTAAAAGTAATTTGTAAGGCAATCAGGAAATACATATAAGTATAAAGCAGGGCAGCTAGGGCCAGTTTGTTTGCAGTTTGTTTGATTGTGTGAATACAGCCTTTAAAATGACTGCATCTTATGTAGGCATGTTATATTCTAAAAAATTCTGCATCCAAGGAGTCAATAAAATAAGAATTTTCCAAAGAGCTCAATTTCTGGTTTCTTTGTTGCAACTTTTGCTTCTGGGTTTGGTACTGAAGGGAAAACTTGCCTTAAGGAATATGTTAGGTTTTATATATGTATATATATACAAATATATATACACTCTATTAAAGCAGGTGCCCTCTTAACTTGCCTGGAAATAAAAGTCTCAGTCTGAGGTATGTGCTCCTTTAAATAAAGATGTGTCTAAGGGAGAAAACACGTATAAGTGAGAAAGTCAAGATACAAAGTGAGCATTAGTGTAGATCTGTTATGGGAAGAGGAAGGAAAAGAAAATTATTACGAGGGTATGTACAAGTCAGCAGTTAAATATTATTTTCAACACCCAATTACTTTTCCTTTTACACCACTGCTACCACTTTTGATTTTGAGTTCTGCATGGTAGCTTTGGTATAACTCTCTCCAGACAGCCTTACTGCTTGGCCTGCAGCAGAGTGAGCTCAGTTTCCTTAATAGCCATGTATTGAATTTACACACCTATGTACATGAAGCTACATTAACAGTTATGAGCTGAGTTTCTACAGATATTACTGAGGTCACAATCTGAGCTAATGGGAGAGAAAATACATGTTAGGGAGAAATCTGATTGGGTTTTTTGAATAAATCGAGCACTCTGAGGTGCTAAGATGAACATTGCTTCAAGTCATGAGACAACATGAAAACTTAAACCTGACTCATTCTGTTCAAACCTACACTAGATATAGTCAGAATTAGATCTCATACATAATAATTAATAGGAAGTAAATAAGCAGTAAGATTTATTAGAAATGAGAAACTAAGTAGCAAGTCAAGCTCTGATTAGTTGGAGATGATTAGGGCTTTACTATCCATACAGGAAGAAACTTCTGGACCCTTGCCAGGAAAATATCAACCACTGCAATAACGTGTTCACTAGGTCAGCTGGAAATAAAAATATTTTTGTACATTTGTAGTGCTTTCTGTCAGAGGACACTCCAACAGTTTACTCATGTTAAGGAGTTGTTGACCACCTATAATCACAGGGAATGATTATAGAGACACAGGGAGTTTACAGGGAGTTTATGTGACTGTGGTCACCTCACAATTATAAAAGGAGGTGGGCAACAATGGACCTGATTTGGATTGTAAACCAAAAGAAGAAATATTGTTACATTGGATGTAGCTGCTGCAGTGTGATGCAGATTTATTCAGGAATAACATTTATGGCCTAAACACACTCTCAAGGTATACACAATAATTATCTTTATCAAATCAGTGATAAAAAGCATGCAAGATTCTGAGAATCTCAAAAAGTCTATATGTCCAGATTGAATTTGTTTCTGTGCAGTTTTAGTCTCATGTCTAGACAGATTTTTTGGCTTTGCATATTTTTGACAGGAAGACAAGTAGCATTTAGTGGGTTTTAGGTGAAATTTGGTTTAGGCTTTGAAATGTGTATAAATCCTAAAGCCAAAATTTATCTCAGGGAGTAGAAAATTAGAACAGAAAATGTTTGCCTAAATCTTTATCTAATGTAAGTGCTAAATTTATAGCACTCTATATTTTTTGCCTCAGTCTTCAACAGCAAGGGCTCTAACCGTACTGCTAAAGTCACAGAGGGCAAAACCAGGGGCTCAGAGAATGGAGAACTGCCCACAGTAGGAGAAGATCAGGTTTGAGACCACCTGAGGAGCCTGAAGGTGCACAAGTCCATGGGACCTGATGAAATCCATCCACAGGTCCTGAAGGAGCTGGCGGACCAAGTTGCTAAGATGCTTTCCATCATACTTGAGAAATCATGGAAATCTGGTGAGATTCCTGCCAGTTGGAAAAAGGGGAACATAACCCCGATATTCAAAAAAGGGGAAAAAGAGGACCCAGGAAACTATAGGCCAGTTAGTCTCACCTCTGTCCCTGGCAAGATCATGGAGCAGATCCTCCTGGAATCTCTGCTAAGGCACATGGAAAATAAGGAGGTGATTGGACCCACATGGGCCAACATGGCATCACCAAGGGCAAATACTGCCTGACAAATTTGATGGCCTTCTGTGATACCGCCACAAACTTGCTGGATAAAGGCAGAGCAATGGATGTCATCTGCCTGGACTTAAGCAAAGCACTTGACACTGTCGTGTGTGATATCCTAATCTCCAAATTGGAAAGTTATGGGTTTGATGGATGGACCACTCAGTGGATAAGGAACTGGCTGGATGGCTGCATTCAAAGGGCTGTGGTCAACCGCTCAATGTCCAAGTGGCAGATGGTGACAGGTGGTGTCCCACAAAGGTCAGTACTGTAACCAATACTATTTAACATCTTTGTTGGAGACATGGACAGTGGGATAGAATGCACCCTCAGCAAGTTTGCCAATGACACCAAGCTCAGTGGTGTGTTCAGCACGCTGGAGGGAAGGGATGCCATCCAGAAGGACCTGGACAGGCTTGAGAGGTGGGCTAGTGCAAATGGCATGAAGTTCAACCAAGCCAAGTTCAGGGACCTGCACCTGGGATGTAGCAATCCTAGTCAGAAATACAGGTTGGGCAGAGAATGGCTGGAGAGCAGCCCTGAGGAGAAGGACTTGGGAGTGCTCATGGATGAGAAGCTCAACATCAACCATCAGTGTGCACTGGCAGCCCACAAAGCCAACTGTATCTTGGCNGGTAATGGTTTTCAACTGGAAGAGGGGACATTTAGATTGGGTATTAGGAAGCAATTCTTTCCTGTGAGGGTGGTGAGGCACTGGAACAGGTTGCCCAGAGAAGTTGTGGATGCCTCATCCTTGGAAGTGTTTAAGGCCAGGCTGGATGGGGCTTTGAGCAACCTAGTCTAGTGGGAGATGTCCCTGCCCATGGCAGGAGGATTGGAAGTTGATGATCTTTAAGGTCCCTTCCAACTTCTATGATATTTGGAAAAATCCTAAAAATATATGCAAAAATTCTAGCTACCTAGGCCTTTTTCATGGCAAAGACAGTGCTGCCAGTCCCAAAGTGCTAAGAAATTATGAGTCCTGAATGGTGCTTTTTTTTAGACATTGAAAGAAGGAATTAATTCATGTATAATTACCTGGTTTCCCAAGTTGAAGGTTCAAGAAAACAAAGTGTATTTCAGGAATCATAATAAATGCTGTGAGTAGGCAGGATGGAGAACTATCTGGTCCTTAAATTTTGATTCAGAAACCAAAAGTTCATATTTAACTTTAGGTTTGGGTTTTATACTAATGTGCTTCTATGGAATTGCATGCTCTTTGAGGGCAGAAAGTTACCATTGTAGACAAAAAACACACTATGTTCCCATGGGCTTTGACCAATGAATGAATTGGTTGATGCACTCAAAAAATGAGTGCATGCCTTCTCATCAGCTTTAGAGTTCAGTTACAGAAAATCTTTATCTTTCTGCAGAAAGTCACATAACAAACCATACTGTTACAGAGCAACTAATGTTTAAAATTATTCCTAAATACAAATTACAAGTTCAGATGACAAGCAATGAAATCTGTTTGCGATGGATTTCAACAAATATATTTAATATTTCTGTTGTTACAATTTTGTGAGAAGTTTTACATCTCTGTGTTCGACGTTACATTTTGTCACATTACTTTTTTTAAATACAAATTTTTTCCTCAAGTTGGAAGGCATTTTGATCATATATGCCAAAACAGAAAGAGCACAGACTGTTCACCACTGTTCACCACTTACTCATCACTCGGTCTCAGGAACAGATTTTTGTACACAAACCTCCCTAAGATCCTGAGACCAATGATTGCAAAACCCAGATGACTCACTTACCCCAGCCCTGCTGTTTACAATAGAATAATTGATTTTAAATTTCTACAGAAACCTCTGTCTAGAAATTTTGTAGCTTATAGTGTGTTACAAAAAATAAAAAAAAATACTTAAGTCCACTGCAGCTTGTCAGTACTGGACAATTGTGTCCACCTCATTTGGCAGATGAGGAGCATGAGAAACTAAGCACCATACCCATAGCTAAAAAAATTTCTGTGTCAGAGTGAAGCAGGGCTCACACAGTGCTGCATTTTTAAGTAGAAAGTCTTGAGAGTCAATAAGACTCATGGCTGTTAAATAATTCCCTGCCTTCATAAATGTTATTTAGTATATATTCTCCAGTTTGGGGGAAAAGATTTACTGCATTCTTTATAAGTGATGCAATTAAGAGGCAAGTTTTGGTCAGCTGAAATAATGTTTTAATTAATACCATACATCCCACATGCAAATGCCATTAAGACAGCTGTTGATAAATGGGCATATTTCCTAAATATGTACAAGTTAAATGAGCCTTAGATCGAATGAAAGGATATAAAATTAAAACAAGTGTAGGAGAGAGACATGAATACAGATATTTTCTGTTTAAATGATTAAATTATTAGTATAGGCTTAGTCATCGTTAGGTTGATCATGATCTAAATATTCTAATTACATTTTCCCACTCAGTCTGCCAGCTACGAATATTTTTTCACTTATGGATTTCTTCTGCCAGGAGTGGGAATAGAGATTCAGGCCTCTGACAGCCAATGAAACTCTACATTATTAAAATATTAAAAGCAGATATCAGTGTGATACCTTCTTTCTGCCCAGTAATATGGTCTAATCCTGAGTAAGTTATTACCTGGCTGTTCTCATCGACAACTGTTTGGTAACCTCTGAAAAAGAAACTACTGGTTTCAAACTTGTTCCTACTTCCAAGTTTTCTGCAACATGGATGTAAAAAAAAAAAAGCCAAAAATGAAACGAGAGAATGGGCTGAAGCCTGTATGCTGAAGATAGTAGCTATGGGGTTTTTTTGCAGTATTATAACTGAACTCTACTTAATGATGGGTTCAACAGTAATCATAGAGTTTAAACCATTGTCTTAAGTATTTTGACAAAGGATAGACTAATCTCATATGAATTATTTTTTTGCTAAGTCACTTTTACTGCTGGATACCACCTGAACCTAAAAGCCAGTAGAACCAATGCTGTTTATGCTGAGAATAAGAGACTGAGAACAATCCAGTTTGTGGAATGGTTTTGACAGAAAACACATGTGAGTTGGATGGAGACATGAATATCAGAGGCTTGAAGTGGGAGAGGAAAATTGGGCTTGGAATGGCTGAAGGATGAGGTTAGGAGTACAGCTTCACTGGAAACTGCTGTGTGGAAAGGGAGACAGGTCTTTCTCACCACACCAGGGAGGATGCAGAATAGGACTAGCTGGGGAAAGAAATGAGGACAAAGTTGGTAAGGTCACTGACAGTGATTGAGAAACCAGAGTAGAGCAGCAAAGACTGTTAACTTCGGAGAGTAAGACTGTTGTTGATCAAATATGGGGAAAAGGTGTAAGATCAGGCATGCAGGGGAGGCAGAAAGGCAAATCTAGAGCTGACAGGGTGATGGAATCAGCCCATTGTACCAAGAATGGCTATGTAAGGAGCTAGAACTGGGGGCTGGAAACCAGGTTTAGATAACCAAGTGTGGAGAATAAGACTGGAGAATGATACTCACATCCAGGGGCAGATGTGAGAGAGAATGAGAAGAGGAACAGATCAGAGAGAATGGAACAGAAGAGAGCAAGCTTGTGAGAAAAGAGTGGAAAAGAAACAGGCAAAACAAATTCTATCCATTCACTACAGAAAGCTCAGGCAGAAGCCAGCAGCTCCCTTGTAAATACAGTACAGACTGTTCTGCTGTAAACCAGCAGTGATGAACCTCTCTTGGCTGAGATATGCACAAGCTGGGACAGAGCAACATTAGATAGAGTGAAAAACCTAAAAAGCTTCTCATACTTTCTAACTTTTGATTATCTGTGGAACTTTAATTTGTCTCTTTCATTAATTATACTATTAATCTTCAATTATGAGACCATATTTCTTTTTTTCTGCAGGCTTTCTGCTTATGATAATTTTAAATGCTTGACTTTTCCATCTCAGTAATCTTCTTTTAATACAGTTTTCCTTCAATGTGTAATCAAATTACATGGTAATAATAAATGAAAAAAAATTGCAGGCATTGTTTTAGTTGCTTGTTAATTGCTCATTTAATTAGCATGCTCACTAATTTGCAAAATGCAAGTTCTGACAATGGATTTCATAGTCATTACTACAAATTAGTTAGGTTTTCCTATAATTTCTTTGAGTGGACTCTCATGTTTTAACTGAGAACCATGTGAAAATTCTCCCAATTAGTTGAAGTGTCTAGGCTCAGGATGAAATAATGTGACCTGATATTTTTAACTCTGACCTCTCTTGAGTGTTTCAGAGTGTGTTGGGTGTATAGTGTAATCACTCAATAGCATGTATGACTGAATGCTTGTCTGAGCTGGGCTGTTATTTTGTTATATGCTTTCCCTTATCATTAGTTTGTGCCTGTGCACTTTAAACGTTTGAAGAACTCTACAAATGCTTAGCCCTGTAGAATTCCTTCTGGCAGGCGTCAAAGGGAACAAACCACAGACTTCTCTGTAGTTCATTGGAATTCACTCTGTGCAGTGTGAGGAGTTGAAAATGGCACAGATATAAGCATTTTATTTTATCATTTTAATAGATTTCCTTGTCAATTGTTTCAACAACTTTGACTGCAATGCTTTTGTGCTTCCGTGGTCACAAAGGAAACATCACAGACATACTGGAGATGGGTATGACATAAAAGGAGATTTTCTCAGGCTCAAACATATATTTGTAAGAAAGTAGGGGTTTCCCTGATACAACATTTTTGGACATAGTTGGATGTTGTGTAATTCCAGTGCTAAATACACAGGCTTTGGAGCTAGACAGAAAAAGAGCCAGGGAATTCAGATACTGAGGTGCTTTTTCCACTCTCTTTCTCCCTGTTTCTTCTTTTTTTTTTCTTTTTCTTACAAATTAAGATGAAAAGTTGAAATAATGATAATTTGGGGGGGCTTAATAATGGACAATTGGATACTGTCAATGTCAAAAAAGTGTTCTTCCATTGACATTATTTTTGGCCTTTTTTTTTCCTTTGAAAAAGTTATCACTTTCTTCTAGAAAATAATTTGTTAAGATAAATTTTTATTTTATGCTGTAAAAATGTTGTATTCAAAAATGCTACTGTAGCTATATATACGCTGAATATGAAGGGTTTTTTAAATATACCAACTCTGGTTTCGTATGTACTGCACACAGCTCACCATCAGCTATATTGAATCACTAATGCCTACCAGCGAACGCCAAAAGCAACTGATGCGCCAGTATTGCTTTGAATGTGACTGCCTTCTCTGCCAGAATCAAGAAAAGGTAGGTTGAGTGAAAAAATTCCTTGCCAATGAAACAGAATTTTCCAAGGCCTGTCAGCAGCTTCCCTTTCTTTATGTAATGCTTATCTTTTGCTACTAATTGAATGGCCAGAATAGAGAAGAAAATGACCTCTGCCCTCAGTGATATTTATGTTACTATGAAAGACAGCCGTGAAGGAAAGAAAAGCAGGAAATGTTGACAAACTGATAAGAATAATTTCTTGCTAAAACATGCATTGTTCATAAAGCTAGGAACCACTTTCTGTTCCAAGATGTCATTCAGATAATTTTTGAGATTCAAGGACTTCTGAACATGAGAGTTAACGGGACTTTAAGCTGAAAAGAAGGGATTATTTTTTTCCTATTTGAAAGCATAATCTTGGAACTTTAACTGATACTACTTGTATGATGTTGCAGGAAGGCTGTATTCATCTTCATAATAATGTTAAATTAATTCTGAGAAACACCTGCATCAATAATTTTCAAGAACTACCAGACATATTCAGCAGTTATTAGAGAGGATGGTGAACCTCCTTGGATGACAGTAGTGTTTGTGGTCTCTCACAAGTTCTTGGGGTAGCTGGTCAGTAGTTAAAGATAAAATTTTATTCAGTGTAAACTTTTACTAAAGTTCAGCCTAGCTTGGTTTATTTATATTCTAGGTTTCTTTGTATTTATGCAACCTTGCCAGAATAATTTTGGCTCCAAGCCTCATGAGGTTGAGTGGAACATGCAAAATAAGGCTGGCTTCATAGCAGCTTACACACTTTGTCCCTCTAGTTATATGTACCCTTGTTCTTATTTTCACAAATAGCTGGTTTGGGTGAGTCACTTGCCATAGCTAAATGTGTTCCCAGTATATTAGAAGTGGTAGGAAAGTTATGATGAAATTGGGATTCCAAGGAGCATGATACAATTCATGAAATAATTGCTGTACAGAAAAAAAAAAACAAACAAAACCCCACACCAAATTTTAAACTCTGTGTTGGGTAGGACAATTGTGTGTGTGTAGTTTTGTCCAAGCCAAAGTGCACCCATCTATCCTTTGATTCATCTATTCTCTTTGATTCAAAGAGAACACAGAAAAGAAAATTATTTGCTATCTGTATGCAAAAGTTGTTGGCATTTTGTGCCTGAAAAAGCTTGCTGCGATGTTGTGTGGAGGCAGTGAAGGGAAGACCTCTTTTTGTCTTTCTTTCAAGGATGCTAACTCAAGTGCCATGAAATCTTAGATTAGTTTTGGGGAAAGGTATCCCCACAGATGCAGTGACGATTATGAAAAGTAAACAATCCAGAGAGTCTTTAAGGATTGTTTAACAGGTCGTGAAAGGGTAGACAAGTGGTGTAAAGACCATTCAACATATGGAATGTTTTAAGAAACAAGATCCACAGGCTGGAGTACACTTCACTGTAAGAGTCAACATAAAACATCAAAAAATACTGTAGGGAAATCATATGTGCATATATTAATGAAAATAAAAGTATCATACATAGGTTAAAAATAATATTTTTTTCTCTTTGAATTTTTTTACCTGTGGTTTGAGTTCATCTTCTATATATCTTTTTTGCCCATTGTCAAAATTCCCTGTGGGGGTGATACTGCAAAGTGTTTGAAAACCTGTGACTGCGTTCTGAAATTCTGTAGTTTCCTCATTGTTACCATATAAAGAGGTCTGTGAAGGGCTAGGAACCTCATGTCAGCTTTGTCTGTTGATGTCTCCGAAGAAGACATTTTTATCCTCAGCCTTTGTCTAAGATGATTAGATATAATCTACAGCAGTCCTCATAGTACTGCATTTCATTTCTCTGTGACAGAGATTTTAAATACAACTGTTTACATGACTAACTTGGAAATGCAGATTTTTATTTTTTGTCTATTTAACTCAGACACTATCACTAAGGTGAGAAGCATGTAACACTGCAGCTACAATGGAGATAGTATTTTTGGAAATTTTGGTGTTTTTAAATTACAGAATGGCTGGATTTAGGTGCTTAAAAGTCATTCAATAATATCCCTGCTGAAATACCCCTGATACTGGGACAAATTTCCAAGACATCTTGGAAAAATCTTTAAAAGGCAAAGTCATTGTCAACATAATAGTAAACTACTGCAACATTGCATCATCAAGGGTGGCAGATTCAACATTGTGATTCAACAGATGTAATCAGTTAACTCTATATTCCCAGATTACAACATTGCTTCATTAATACCATATTTTAGTCAAGAACGATCCATCTATAAATCTTTGTTATAGGTAAAATTGCAAATTCTGGTTTGGCTTTAGGGTTTCAAGTCCTTGGGTGTTGGGGATTTTTTTCAGTTGTAGTCAACTCATCAAAAAAGCTAGAATTCTTTTTCTAAGAAACAGTTACAGAGATCATAGCTTCTTGTTATTCCTAAATTCCAGTCTTGCTGAGTGTGCATGCTAGATCCTGAGCACATACTAGGGACCAGGGAAAGCAGAGGAATCACTCCTGAGATGCACACATCAACCTGTAGTAAAAGTATAAGTCAAGTAATTTCCATTGTAGCTTTTATTCTACATCTTTTGGAATGTTTCTAAAGCAATCCTGAGAATTCTGTGGGAAGTACATATTAAAGTTAATATGAAGGGCATATAAACCTTATATGTATTGGTACTTAGTTACATGTATGCTTGTTTATTCATATTTATAAAAATACTTTGCCAGTTTCTTATCAATGAAGTTAATGTCTCCTGCTATATTTTCTAAAGGCTTGTTCATTTAGTCTTATGGGCTCAAGTGAAGAATGAAGACGGTATCAAGTTTCTATTCTCAAGTCATTTACTGACTTCATAAGTGACCTTGGGTAATTCGTTTTAAGCTACCATTTCAGCTGGAGCTAAAGAAATTTTTAACTAGAAACCAGACCAATCTGTCTAAATTGGGGACCAGTTTTTGTGAATGTTCTGTGAAGCTCTGTTTTGCTCGTTTTCCCCAAATGCAGCATGAAGATGGCAATTTTCCTTCTGCTGAGTATTCTGATGTCCAAAGAGTGCTGCATTTTCAAAGATCTTTTAGCTTTAACTGCTGGATTTGTTTTAATTAAAATAATTTCTTGAAGTGGAATGGTTTGAGGCTTAGTTGAGGTTTAATTTTCTGCTTTATGCAGTTCCTATTGCCTTGTGGTATCTTAGTGCTGTAAAGAAAATAATAAAAAAGATCATATTATGAGCAACAAACAGATTTAGTCTACAAAACGCTACTAATTTCTCCTAACTTTAGCAGACATCTAATCTAAGCCAGTTTTTAGCCTCGCTTTCTACCCAAACAAAAGACAAGCAGCTCATTTATATTATCTTGTGGTAGAAATCTATGAACACTGGAAGGGATATAAAAGAGGTTAAAGGAATTCCTTAAAGTAAATAACCATGCTTTAGACAGGAAAAGTTGGGTGAGATAAATTATGGTGCTCCATGAAGTATATGTGAACGCAAAATCAAGAATCACATGATTATGTTTATGTGCAGGCTGACACGGATAGTAGAGTACAGGTGCAACTATGCATGTTTCAGCACACCAACATGCAAATTGTCAGTAAAAGCTGTTTATGCAGATCACTTCAAGCATTTGTGTCTGCTGGCTGCTGTAGGCAAATATATCTTGCAACCAGTGTCACTGCTTCTTCATTGTTATTCTTGCTTAAATTGATTAAACTTAGGTAGTGGTTACATCATACTGGAATCGTACAGTTTAGCTATGCATACAAACAAGAGTAATGTGTCAAAGTACTCTCCTGTCATTCTAGGCTACATGATTTTGTGTGGGCTTTTTCTAATGTTTCAGGTCTCTGATGAACTATGATTTAAGAGGCAATTTATCTATTAAGAAATATGCTTTATTTCTTGTTTGCTGTAATATTTTATGTCACAACTGTATAAACCAGCAAAATTCACTCCAGCACCAGCAATGAATTTAGAATTCACAGTCACTTGGTCTTTTTAGCTAGGTATAGCAAGATCATACAGCATAAGAATCTTCCCTAACCCCTGCTTAAGTATACAGAATTCGCTTGCACAATTGTCTAGGTCTCAGACTGTAGAGGCATCTATGTAGAGGCATCAGAGGCATCTTTGCCTGTGCAGTCACAATTGCATTTCATATCAGAGGTTCCTCACTGCTCATTGTTGCTGAAAGGACTTCAAAGTGAATCTCTGCACAGCCATGGAATAATCCATGTGCATACCTCTCGTCAAGCACGAAATATGGAGACAGAGAGTGGCAACTAGGTGGATCTTTGGATCTCTATTTGAGTTTTTGGTGTCTGGGCCTCAATGTCAGCTGCATTTTGATTCTAAGAGGTCATACTATAATGCCAGTCTCTTTTAGCAACTGGTCAAGCAGCTGGGCTGCTGATTTGACAAGGGAAGAGTAGCAAGTGCTTATACATCAGTGTCAACAGGTTAAGGTAAGATTAAGGCACACCTTTTGGAAATATGGTTACCACCAAATTAAATGGCACAAGCTACAAATCTAACCAACGATTTTAATTGATTTTGGCCTAAGTTAAAAAAAAAATCAGAAATTAGAAGAGGAAAAATACTGTGTCTTTTTAAAAGTCCCTCATAGAATATTTCTTGACTGTCAGTACTCTAAGTTACTGCTACTGTTATGTCTTCAGTTCATTGTATCTCTGACAGCTTTATACATTATTATTTGCTCCATTTTAAGATGAATTCAGAAATGTATGCCTTCCTAGAAGCTGAACTCTTGGCAAAGTGTTACCATTTCAGCACATAAAAAAACCCTTACATTAGTTATAATTAAAGATGGGATTACATTGATGACAAACATTTTAAATGGAGAACAGCTTTTTCCACAATCATGAGCCAGGGTATTGTTCACATTCTACATTTTTAGCCAAGGATTTCAGGGAGATTTGTGCTTATAGAATTACTTGTTATTAGTTGTCTTTCTCCTTTGGAGCCAGGATTTAATATTTTAGTCTAACTTGATTTTTGGAATGCTTTTATTTATTACAAGGTCAAAAGCAATGGGTTTGAATCGGAATAATTTTTATATTTGGCCAGTATTTGATAGTTGCCAAAACTAATAATAACATGATGCCAGTGAGTGTATTGTTCCTTTAATCACTTTATTGATTTGCTTAGTGCTTACTTATATTGCAACCTTAGTTTTGGTAGAGAACATCACAAGTATAGTTTCCAACTCAAGGACTCTCAAAATTAGTTCCCACAAACAGCAGCCAAGCCATTTACATAAAAATATTGCCTGCAATTCTTTAGCTGGTATTGCACTTCCATATATCTACCATCTCTTTTATAAAAAAAAAAAACCCAGTGACTAAGTTCCTGAACCTAATAGAAGTCTTGACATTCTATTCCTATCCCAGCAAACAACACAGTTATAGTTATCATCATATGTAGTATGATGATATTACAATCAAATGTAAATAGTTCTCTATGTCAGTTGATGAAATTTGTTGCTGGAGCATATGTCTGTGGTTGATTTGCCTCATGGAGGTTCAATCCCGTTGAAGAATATGTGCTTAAATCACAGAGGCATTGTTACATGAAGAATGTTGTTATGGACTGTTTTGAATTAGCATGTAAAGGCTTCATTTAACATCAGTGTACTGGTGTTAGTACAAAAATATCACCTCCCCCTCGGGGAACATATATTTAGGACATAGGAAATACAAAAGTACACGTTAAGAAGTGCCTTTTTAAATTGCTGAGTTGTCAAGTTCTAGAAGTTTGTGTCCCAGTTTCCGTAATATTTATTTATTTTCAGGTGTTTAAATTCACACTAAGTTTTACAAGGATGACATGATATATGAGATCTCCAAATTAATTCAAATGATAAAGCCTGAGAAGCAAGGATTAAATATGTTTGTTGAAAACAAGTCTGTTCATACAGCTAATTGAACATAAAACTTCTTGATTGAAGCAAAGAGTGAAATAGGAGCATCTGTATCTCTAGTCATGATTCTATGGTACTCACTAAGTACTGAGGTAATAAGTGTGTGTATTAATAAAAAAAAGGGATTGGAATTCTACAAAATGCTGGTTTACTTCATTTCCTATCAAAAGATAGGGATTGCAATAACTTATTTTAGAAATCATGTGTTCATTCCTCACCTTCTTTTTACTATATTACCACTAGAACTGCCTGTGAAGCAAACTACAGAGGGAAGTCAAGCCAGAGCTCAATTATATTTCACCCACCTACCCTTTCAGTTCAATGTTAGTGTAATCAGTGCCTACAAAAGCCAGTGGCAGTACTAAGTAGCCCACTGGGACACAGTGCTGATTCTTTCCATAGGTGCTTGTCTGATTAACATCTCCTTCTTTCTGGCAAGACATTTTGCTGTGACATAAACCCTGGCTACGTTCCTGAAATCTGGCAGTCTAACACTCTTCTGTTCCCTTTCAGAGAATCTTACCCTCTTGGGATGTATTTTCCAAGCAGCCAAGAACAGAGGGCTTGCTTTTTCTAGTGCCAAAACTGACACTGAAAACCAAGGCAACCACTTCTAATTTCTGGTCTCTCTTGTTCATTAACAAAGGCATCATCTCCTCAGCTTCTTAGCATTTCTTACGTGACTGCTGAGGCTTCTTCCATCTTTCAACATTGTAATATTTTTCCATCAAAGATCCGTCCCACAGACAGTGTCAGACAGTGACAAATGGACTGTGATCAGTTTTCCATGACAACTTACCTCTCCCAGTTGCTTCGGAACTGCCTCAGTGTGCTCCGGTCACAACGTGGCAGCAGTCAGCTGGAGCTCACTTAGGTTGTCAAAGGTCATGAAAAAGATACTGCTGTTCTTATAACTCTCAACTCAGACAGGAGCTGTATACCAACTCCATTCTAGTTTAGGGGATCCTTAATAGGGAAACCTTCATCAATTTGGTCCAACAATTTTGTATTTGAGGCTGACATAGGAGTTGTCACTCTCCTGGCAGTCCTGCTTTCTGCTCATCTGAGAGGAGCAGAATCTTATTTCTTTCAGACCCAGGCTTCTAAGAGGAAATGTGAATCTCTGGCAGATTTTAAGCAGAGGCACATTTTTTGCCTAGGGAATAGAATCTGCCCTCATCACTGGGTCAGGCTATAGTGTATTTATTTAAGTGCCCAGCTAGCAGTGTTCCCGCTTTCCAAACATCCAGCTTCCTTAGGATGATCATTAGAGCTAGTTATTACTGTTATTATGCTTGATAAAAACAAAAGTTGAGTTTCATTGTTTTGTCCGTTGTCCCAGTTTTCTGCTAATTCCACTGAAGGGAATAACAAGTGGTTTTGTAAAGCAGACTTGTGCGCAGTGGGCCCTGATCATCATTTTGCTTTATATGAGTTAAGAATGGGTTTTAAAAAGTCTGGAAAAAACTTAATCTAGTAATCCAGATTTTAATATGGCAAGCTGTCCCATTGTTAAACTATGAACTAAGCAATCTCCTTAACCTGTCTACTTGCAAGTGTATTCTGTGATCCATTTCACTACAATTACTTTATGCTGTGAAGTGGACATGTACTTATGCTGAAAAAAAAAATAATGTATACATGCCCATGGAACAGGGACAATTTTGAAGATATATCTTTTCAGTGAGTCATATATTATACACACAGTAAATTTGTGGTTGCTGATGTCTTTTGCTGCTATATTTTTGTGATTTTTGGTAAATAGTGTATATTTCCCTCCATAAAATAGATAACAGAGATGCCCATTATGTAAGTAAATTTAAAAAGATTAATTATTCTTTAGGATATCTCAGTATGAAACTTACTACAATGACTCACATTGTTGTTATTTCCCATGCCACATTGTGGAAATGCATCTTTCACTCTACTCATCTTATTTAAATGAAGAAAGATGGCATATCTGTCATCTGTCTCTGAACTTTTAGACACTTCATAAGCCAAATGCTATTTTTAATTTTATTTTTCAAAGATTGATTTATTGATTGATTTAGGACCTTCTGGCAAGGTCATCAGGTATCATAATGTCATTCTAGTTTCTGACTGTAATTCTTCAAAGTTTGGGGCTCTGGCTGAATTCTTAGGAAGCGCCAAAGCTTAAATAAGAGCCTGATTTTTTCAGACTCTTCAGTGCCTAAATCAGATCCAGTCCTTAACTAATGTCTTCTGAAGTCTATTAAATCAAGAATGAGCTCATCTGAATAGCAAGGAAGTCTATAACTTTTGAGACTGTAAAACTGCAGACTGAATGCTTTGGATTGAAAAATTGCTATGGTAAGCAGTGTGCCAATAATTTAATTAATGTCACAACAATGCAGTAATTAAAGCTATAGTTACAAATTTTGCATTTGTGAGTTTTACTTCTGTTGTGTAAAAGGCGGTGGGCTTGAAAAGGCTGAATTTATTGTAGCTATGTGAGTTACAGAAGAGGACTGCGTAATTTGTTGACCCATTGCAGGACGTCCTGCTATTTTCTGTAAGACTGCCCTGTGAATTGCCTGAAAACCGTTTATTACAAAGCAAGCAGTGATTTGAATTGGGGAGCTTGGTAAAACAGCCTATCACAACTCTAACCAAGACGTACCTGACCACAGTCATTAAAGAAAAGGTGTTGCTACATCTTGTGCTGACAAGTGCTGGATATAAACTAAAATTTCTCCACCTCCTCTGATAAGCTGTAGACAACTAAATTTTACTCTCAAAATAATTATGGTGTACAACTTTATGTTCAGTTTGCATTGTTCCCATACACAAAATGAGTCCTGAGCTTTGAAAGCTCTTGATATGATTTCAGCTACTGTCTAATAATACAGTAGTTTGAATCTATAGACATTGCATATAGGGGAAGAAGATGCTGTGAATTTTTACTAGTACATTGTATGTGGTTAATGAAGGTGGGAATCATGCAAAGTGAGCTGCTTCTCTGCTACATCATACCCTCACTTGCAAAAGAAATCTTAAAAAGCAGGAGTTCAGATAGTATGCTTGTCAGAGGGCTGACACTCAAGCATCTGATTAGGAAAAATATTTTAGGAGATGGGGTTTTTAAGCGATGAGTGAAGCACTTTAGTGGAGAGTACGTATCAGGAGACAGAGAGATACATTACCAGTACCATGAACTGTTTTGAAAAATTGGAAATCCAATATAGATTATGTATCACTGGATTTTGTTGTTCCAGCAGGTACCATAAGCGGTTGCTTACATATGAGTCAGGAGGTCTAACTTTCAGTACACATTTTGTGATCTTGTCTGCCTTTCCTTGCTTTGAGTCACCTTGGCTGATCACCATTGATTGCTGAGCCACATTAGAACTTGTAACAATGACTGCAGGAACCAGCTGCATGATAGCTATTCACCAGCAAATGAAGGTCTTGAGAAATACTCAAAGGCCTTATAATAGTTTCCATAATATTATTACGTTTTAGAGAATGTCTTTTCTCTCTCTGGGTTATGGCTGTTTTCCTGTTTTTTCTGACAATGACTGAAATGTCGATATTGTTGAATCCAAATAACAGAGTACTAGAAAGGTACTGGAAACAGTTTCTTTCAAGCACTCATTTGGCTTATGGATTGCTTCTAGCTGCTTCCTGTAAAGACTGCAAGAACCTCTACTGGTTAAACTGGTGTTAGTTATAGGATAGTCAAAGTAGAAGTTCTTGTAAGTACTAAAACATTGTAGAAAATCTTTAAAAGGTATTTCCATACTGCTCCTTTGATTATATGAAACTAATACACAGCTAGGGGATGATCAAATTTGTTGACAAAATTCTGCAAGATGAAACTACACATACTGTGCTCTATGACGAGCTGCAGTAGAACAGAATTAATTCAACCTTTTTTTATTCATGACTTTAAAACCTTGGAGACTGGTCAGTATGGATTTCAACATCGACACTGAATATTCAAACAACTGGCTAGTGAGTTAGGCAGTCAATTTTTATCAGTGCTCTAGGAATTGCCACTTTCAGTTTGGGTGTCTGTCAAATATTTTAAAGTATAGAGTGGATTTATCAACCGTGTATGCTCTTAACCATGTTTTGTGTGCTTTTCAAAACTATAAACTCCCTGTATTTTATATCCATTCATTCAGAAAACATATGCTACAGTAAGTGTTGGTGTTTTACATTGCAGTGTACATCAAAAATCATAATTACTCTAGATACCATTTTATCATGTGATATATCATGCATTTAGATATTAAAAAGCTTTTATATTACTGTTCAAAATAACTATCTAGCTTCATTTCAGTATATCTTCAGTTAGAACCTAAAATTCAATGGGCACAAATTCTTCAAATCCCTGAAACATAAATCGAACTTTGAGACACAAATAACTGCATCTCTACTTAGTGAAGTATTTAGTAATTCACATAAATATTAACTTTAATAGGATTTATGCATGCATATAAACTTAAGTATTTTTTCAATGCAATGGTGAGTGTGGATTGGATTATGCATTGTGAATGCCTAAATATTCTGAGGATTTCATACCTTCATATCACTTTTCAGCCACTAATTGTTCTCAGTGGTACTTTGTGTCTCCGCAGGTTGCAGAATTAAGGAATAAAACAGATTTGCCTTATAGCTGTCAGGTTTTTTTTGGTAAGATAGAACTAGAGATTGCCTTTACAAATGAGTAATATCTAAAACAAGCTGCAATACCAGCCTCACAGTTGCTAGGGATTAGGCTGAACATGCAACCAGTTACCGACAGGATTTTTTTGATGCTGGAAATAGTGATGGAATTACAAACATGCCAAGAAATTTTGAGTGGTCTGGCATGTTTCTCCCTACCTCTCTGATGCTTCTCCTCCTTTCCTCCCATCCTCTGGCTTTTATGAGTTGATAAATAGGGAACTTCAGTTTATATTTCTTCCTATGGTCCATTTCATTTTTATTTCAGTTTGTAACCTGTGCAGCTTGGATAGGAATTTTGCAGTCATCTCTAAACTCCTAAAATTAGAAGATATATAAAGGCAGTGCTGTTATAAGCACAAAAGTCAGTCCTGTTGCTTATGAAATAAACAGCTACTTCCATCACCTTGACTGTGAGTAGGCACTGGGATTTTGGGCCTGCAAAGTTCTGATCGTCCCCAGGGGCACAAGCTGTGTACAACACAAGGATTTTGTAAAACAGTACAGAGAAATAGCAATGAAAAGAGCTACAATAGCCCTAGTGTAATTATGACTTCTTTTTCACCAGAAGGAATAGTAGTATTCAAGGTACCTAATTTAAAAATAAATATTGGAAATGCTTTGGTGAGCAACCAGAATGACTAACACTTAACTGGAATGAGTTCACTGTGTGCTAAATCCATATGCCTTTCCTTTGAAGAGTCTCCAGGTCCAGGCAAGATGCTATGATGAAGTTTAGCTGCTAGTCCTATGTATTGTTTATGTTTTGACAGCTCTCTGTAGATACTGTCTTGCTTTCTTGCTAAATTGCCTAGCATTCTTGTATGCTGCTTTTTTTATGCTGCTGACAGAAAATATTTTCTGTAATGTTATTTGGTTAGATTTTTATCACAAAGAGTACATGTAAAACAGAAATGCTTTAATAATAATGCTAGATGTCTGAGTGTTACTGCTCTTAAAAATTCAGCTGAGCTGTGATGCTCAAGACTGATGAAAGCTTTGAGCTTTTTTTGTTGTATTTTCTCTTATCACAGAAATTTATACCTACACACTTTAAGTATATATACATTTGTGGTGAGTTGACCCTGGCTGGATTCGGTGCCCATCAAATCTCTCTATCACTCCCCTCCTCAACCGGACAATGGAGATAAAATATATGAAAGGCTCATGGGTCGAGATAAGGATAGGGAGATCCCTGAGCAACTACCATCACAGGCGAAACAGACTCAGCTTTGGGAAAATCATTTATTAACAATCAAAATCAGAGTAGGATAATGACACAATAAAAACTAAATCTTAAAATGCCTTCCTCCCCTGCAACCCTTCCTTCTTCCTGGGCTTAACTTCACCCCTGATTTCTCCACCTCCTCCCCTCCACTGGCACAGGGGGAGGAGGAACTGGGATTGAAGTCACTTCATCATGTTTCTGCCGCTTTCTCCTCCTCCTCTGCTTCAGCCCTCCTACAGGAGACATTCCTCCACAAACTTCTCCAACCTGAGTCTTTTCCATAGGCAGCAGTTCTTCATGAACTGCTCCAGCATGAGTCCTTTTAACAGGGTGCATTCTTCAGCAGCAATCTGCTCCAGAGTGGGTCCCCCTCAGGGTCGCAAATCCTGCCAGCAAACCTGCTTCAGCATGGGCTCCTCTCTCCCAGTCCTGCCAGGAGCCTGCTCCATCACAAACTTTACCTGGAGCCACAGGAATCTGCTTTGGCAGCTATCCACCTGCTATGGTATAAGGTCCACCATGGGCTGCAGGTGGGTATCTGCTCCACTGTTAACCTCCATGCACAGCAACTTCTTTTCCCCTTTTTGAGTATGTTATTCTGGAAGTGGTACATCATCACCGACAGGCTCGGCCATGGCCAGCAGCAGGTCCATCTGGCTCTATCAGACAGGGGAGAAGCTTTCAGCAGCTACTAACAGGAGCCATCCCTGTAGCCCTCCCACTACCAAAACCTTGCCATGCAAACCCAGTACAACATTCTAAAGGTTATTCTGACAACACACTTCAACATTAAATCACTGTAATCATCAGTTTTATATAATGCTTTACCAAATAGTTTCAGAGTGTGTCCATAATAATCCCGTTTCTACAGTACCCAGCATTTTCATGAATGAGTTGAAAGTAATTACAAAATCATTGCCAGTAAAATTCGTGGATGACAAAGACTGAGAGAATAATAAATATTTATGAGGACAGGTAAATAATACAGAGTAACTGCAATTGCTTGGTAAATTAGACCTATTGAAATATAATGGACCACCACTGCAAAGGTAGAACACATTCTATGATTTATTTCACCAAACCTCAGACAGCTACAGTGTAATTGTCGGCATCTGGGCTAGTTACTCTAGACTTCTTTTATGGATAAAATGAAGAAAAATGGACACACTTTGACTCTTCTTTATCTGATGCATTTTTGAAGCCTGCTTTAGGACAATACAAATTAGACCCAATGAATGCCTCTTTTTCTCTGTCAAATAGAAGGGTAGCCCAAATGCCTACACCTGGTTGGATGAATCTCAGGGTATCTGAATAGAAATGGACAACATTCTGTTCTCTGGCAAAGAAGACTAATGTGACCCTTGAATCTGTAAGCAGGAGAGTCAGTAGGAAGAGGGATGTAATTTTACTTCAATATAAAACATTTATGAGATTACTTCTCGAACATACATTGTACAGATGCAGTGATCTTTGATAAGGTTGTTTAAAAATGTTTGTGTCTAAAAAAAAAAATCATAGAAATAGCTGAAGTGGGATTGCAGTGGTTAAGAGTGGAGTATGTGTATGAGTCTGACAGAAATGCAATTACTATTTTTGGTGTGTAGAACTCTGAGCCTGAGAGATATTAATCTTGCAACTGGAGAGGTTGAGAACTGTTTGGTCTGTTTGTTCCTCTCTTAACTTACACTTTTAGACTTAGAATCATAGAATCATTCTGGTTGGAAAAACCCTTGGGATCATCGAGTCCAACCATCTTAATTAAATCTAAGATATTTATAGGGATAAACTTATCTTAGTCCTATTTAATTTTATTAAATTAAAGTACTTCTTAAAATGGACTTACTGCTCTTAATTTTCTTTTTTAAAAGCATCTCATTTTATTAAATTTCCGAATTTTTGATGCTTCTTTGTACTCTTTTTAAATTTCTGCATAAATATTGTAATCTTGTAACTAAGTTGGATAAAGTTAAGGGAAGTATATTCATACTGCCATGTAAAGGTTTTTGCACTAATTGTATGCAGGGTCTGCGGAAACCTTCATCTTGATTTGAATGCTTAAGTAGAGCACTTAACCTGAATGGTGTGAAGAGCTGTTAAATTTTTCAATACTTACACAATTTAGATTATTACTAGCCTGTGCAGTTCTTATGCACTTCCCAGATACTGCAGTCAGGAATCCATGAACAGCTTGTATTGATTATGTGAGGCAATGTAGCCTGCCTAATATTGAGCAATGTACTGCACAGCTGCAATATGGCATCCAGTTCTAATGTGTCTTATTGTACTGTCAGAATTCAAAAATAAAAATTACAAATTAAATTTTTTCCAAAGTCAAGTTCACCACCTCCCAGTAGCCTCACACAGAACACAACATTGTTTTTGTCTGCAGACTAGAGTAGCTTTGGAACTGCTGTGTATCTCGCTCACCCTCTTCAGAGCCATATGACAGCAGACAAAAGGTCTTCTCTTCTGACAGCTCAGCTCCTGGTAAGGGCAACCTTATGCTTGTTGTAAAGGGTTGTCAAACTGGCATTTATGAAGCTGGCATTATTTTCCTTGGGACAGGGCAGGGAAGCTTTCAAAACTTCAGAAATCACATGTAAACCTTGCCTTATGAGAGGGCTTTGGACACTGATCATTTCACATGCAGTTCTTAACAGAGTACATTTGTGAGAGTGAAGGTGAGTGACATCCTCAACTGAAGCTGTAGGCTTCTACAAACAACAGCCCTCATAATAATACATGAGGGGTCCTTGATTCTGAATTTAAACTTCATCCAATATACAAATATAAATCCAGGTTCCAGTGTGGAGTCAAACTGTAGTACCAGTTTGCTTCGCAATAGCCTGTGCTTTCCAGTGAGTATACATTTTTCTTCAGCTATACAGTCCTCTGTCACAAACTGCCCTTCCATCCCAAAACTGCAGCTTCAAAGTTGAGCACAAATTATCTATAGCCATGAGAAAAATTGAAAATGTTTTACAAGAGGTGACCTCAGATATTTTGGTAAACTGCTCAAGTACGCTTTCTCTTGCTGTGCCTGTAGCTACATGCACCTGTGATTGCTCAGCAGGCCCTCCCTCATGTCCTGTTTGCTCTGAAGCACTCAAGTCACAAATTCAGTTTAGCTGCAGTATGGCAGCTTATGTATCACATTTTCTCATTGACATTTTTCTTCATCTTCCTGAAAGTGAAGCTTCAGAAGATCTGCAATATCTTCTACTCATTTAATGTTTTCCTTTTGCTGCCAGATATAAAACAATGCATTACTGGTATCACTAAAAACATATGTTCAGTAGTTGCTGCACTTTAAATAGAAAAAGAAGATTGTGGTTTATGCTTTCAGAGCTTAAAGTATGAGATTTGTTTTAAAATGTCATGCCCTAATTTAAATGTATCTAAGCTCTTCTGACACCTTCTGCAAATAAAGCCTAAGAAAACCTCTTTTGATTTGAACACATCAAGTTGATCAGAGTTGTTCTGTGAGATGCACATCTCTAGTAGCCACTTAAATTTTTAAAAATTAAGCAAATGGTAAGCCCTGGTCAGCAATTTATGTGAAATGTTCACATTTTTGCATTCCATTTGTGTCTTTAGAAGAGAAGATACTGATCATAGCAAAATGTAGACTGTTTTTTACTCCTCTCAGGGCAGCCTGGCACTCCAGTACCCCCTACAGAGCTCTGCTTATTTCTGCCTATATGGGACTGAACACCTGAACACTGGAAACAGACACACAATGAGGATGCCCTTGGACCTATTTCTTGTAGGAGGAAGGCTGGGAAGAAGAAAAAGAGGTGTAGGAATTACTTAATGTTCGGAGTTTCCTGTCCCCACTTCTCCCTTCTGCAGAGGGAGGCAGGGAGTACTTCATGGTTCCTCTCCATGGCAAATCTCTGGCTTGCTTCTCTGTCTCCATCTGTGAGGAGGCATATGAACTTTGTACAGAAGGCAGAAAATCTGTGTCCTGGGTATGAAAGGAGGACTAGCACTTAATCAACTTTTTCAGTGTTCAAGATATTTTTGGAGGTGCAGTGTATTACAGATGGGCGATTCTGGGGCTGTGGGGAGTGCATTTGGGCAGAGGGGGCAATGACACCCACTAGTTGACATATGCTTGTTTTAATGACAGAGAAATCTCTCAGAGAATGTGCTATGTGGGAACCTTTAAACATTCAGAATTTTAAATGCCGGGCTAGCAAAGAACAATGACTGCTAACATTGCTTGCACAAGCAATGGCACTTGAAGTTAGTAGAAAGGGAGCACTTTTAGGAGGAAAGAGAAAAATGTATCTGTACTTTGAAGATGGTAGTCCTTTCTGAGGAGAGTTCAGTTAAGGATGAGATATGTTCAGAGCACTAGAATAGCAGAAGAGAACTAATTCTTACAAATGATGTGGGAGCAAAGGAATAGGAGGGAATAGGACATGTGAACATTTAATGTGTATCTCTGTGGTGGTTGATATCTGTTATTGTTTCAGGAGATGGTGCTTTTATAATGAATCTTCATATCACTTAAAGCCAAAACTGCGGAACATTTTACATTTGATCACTACGCAAACAGATTATAATCCTTATCAGATATCCTCTGGTTTTCTTATTTCTCTATTTTTTCATAGCTTTGCTGTAAGTTATTATATCTTCATTTTTACAAGTGTCACTAATGGAATCTAAATTTTGGAAAACTGTGTAATATTTAAAGCAAATACTGACATTTAGTGGTGTATTGTGTACCACAGACTATTTATATGAGGACTTACAGGATGTGCTGGGAAGAGCTGATCATGTCCGTTCTCAGACTCCTAAAACAAAGATTGCAATGAGTATCTAAAAATTTAAAAATCTGGAGAACATTTGGATATAAAAGCTGTAAGTATTCTGAAAAAAAAAAAAAAAAAAACCCAAACCAGAAAATGGTGTAGTTCTGATCTACAAGGTGTAAAAATTATGATGTTCAAGCAAATATTTTAAAAATAAAAATTATATTGTGCTTGCATCCTTTATACAGCAAAATTATTGTGAAACTTAGGGTACGAAAAATGGTTCTTTATGTCAGGAAAAATTTGTTTTATGGAATATTTTGAATTTGCCCCTTTTGAAGAGCCAAATAGATTTCAAGGGTAGAATTTTTTCTGGTTCAGTTATGTAGGTGAGCCTTTGTATTTTATGTACCCTAACTAAATTCAAAATATGAAGCTACATGGTGTCCTTTTGAGAGGTGTCAGGTGAGAAGAGTTTAGCTTATAACCTGTTTTACTAGAAGGACCGAAGATAACTGGAAATTGTTTCTTCTAAAGATTTAGAAGTTCAGGTCTAAGCAGTCAGGGATAGGTGGTCCAAGGAATAGGTAGACTACGGGGTTTTCCAGAAAGCTTCAGTGTTAAGATGATGATTCCCCAGGTGTGCTTTTTCAAGAAAGCTGTAATAGCATGTGCCATGGTATTGGTAGCATAGAGAGATGGAATCGAAATATTGCTGTTGCATGTTAACTCACCTTTTAATGAATAAGATTCCCCTGCACATGCTTGAAGTGGGAAGCAGGTGCAGGAACCATCTTCCATCTGGAATAATTGCTCAAAATAAGTCACAGTATCAATTTTATCTCTCCTTGCACCCTAGATTATGGGTTCAGCTACCACATCTAGTGATGCTTCTGCCTCCAATGGATTGTACCTGTGTTATTAAGAGTATTGCGAGGTTGTGTTCTTGCCATGGAAAAGTGTGTTTTGCAGCCCTCTTTTCTGCTTTCTCCATGAGACTTCTCCACGCCTCTCAGTTTTCTCCAGCACACCTCCATGTGTGAAAGCTGAACTGAGAAGGATGCCAGTTTTAGCCACCATAACATTGTCATGCGTTTTTGTGACCAGATTATCTAGTCTAATTATTTTTTAGACTTAGACATAAATATTTTGTTTTTCTCAAGAACAAATCCTTATCTTTATGTTAATGTTAGAAATAAGGAAAATAATAGGCACGAGTCACTAACTCTTCCTTCTTTTTCAAAAGCCTCTTCCTTTTCTTCAGCTAGAGTTCTCCTTTTCTACAGATGAAAAAAGACTGTCTTCTGTTATTTTTGGCAGCTCTGCACACCTGGAGGTTTGACTGGGAACATGTTGTGAAAAGAGATGCTTTGAATGGGTTTTACTCTGTGGAAAGCTAAATCTCCCATAGCTGTTACGGCCATGCTCTTAGATTAAATTAAACAGTTTGGCGTAACCATTAATCACTTCAATTATTTCCATAATTCCAACCCCAAGGCAGTTTTGTATTTTTAGCTGGCTTAGTCATATCACATGGCCACGACTTTCAAGGCATTGTCCAAGGGAGAGAAACAACTTGCTTGGAAAAAGCTTATTAGGCCGGAAGGCAGAAGTGTTCTCAGTGTCAAGCCCTCCTGTTTATTTTGCAGCCCCTGCTTGGCTGCCTGTTTGGTAGCAGCTTCTGTGCCTTGGAATAAAGAGTTGTTTAGCAAAGGACAGGACTTCTTTGGTATATGAAAATCTGATGAAGAACAGTAGAGGTGTAAAAGTCCCATCTAGCCTGGGCTTTGCTTGTTCTTATGTAAGCCAATCCCCAAAATGCCACATCTTGAGAACACAGAAAATGTCTCATTGAAACCTGTGACTTAAATCCTTCCCAGAGCAGGGCATCCTGCCCAGCTCACTCCATCCTAAAGTCTCATATAAAAGGGATAAAGGCCGTGAATCCAGAGGGGGCTGGGAGATTATTGGTACAACAGACACTCCCTATTCTCTACCTGGATATGAAGCCAGTAATGACTTAGCCCTATGCACTGGTGTAAAGGTTGGAGGAAGCCCCAACCTTTCACTGCTTTCTGTTGTTAATGAAATGCTTAGCAGACAATGAAAAGCAACCCAAAATACTGCACAAGAAAGACAAAGATTATTCCTGTGTCAATGAACACTTCAACCTGATTCATCTATAAGTCCCTCTTCGTGCAAAGTGAGCCCTAATGATGCATCAGTCAATTGGCCTGTAACAACTGTATGGTATGTTTTTTTCTTCATTTATAAATCTGTCCCAATTCCCATGTTTCTGACGTTTTAGTTGTAAGACTTAGAGCATGTTACAGAAATACTAAGAATTATGCTTGGGCCAGTGGGAAAAGCTAGCTTAAAAGAATTTTTCTTTTTCAGATAGCTCCTTACACCTAAAATTCCACAGACATCATTTTTAGTATTTTAAAGGCCAAATTTCTCTTTTAGATCAATCAGTGAGCAGTGCTTGATCTACAAAGACATTTTAGTGAAAAATTATTAGAGGTTAATAGGCTGAGTTCTGAAATTGATGTAGTCCCATAAAAACTAGCAGAGGTTATATTAAAGCTAATAGATTCAGTAAAAGTCTATCTGTAAGAGGGCTGGCTATGGTTATTAAATGTGCTGACAAAATTTCTACAGTACAAACTTGTTTATCCTAACATTCACCTTATGCCTTCTGGTGGCAAATTCAGCTATGAACAAAACTATTTCCAGGTGATCCTTTTGATCAAAGAGCTGATTGTAGGGGAAGTACATGTGCAAAATCCAGTGTGGTCAGGCTGCCCTTCTTGTAAGGCCCTACAAAATGGTGGGGCAACTGAGACCAATCTTGAATTAATCTTGATTTAACCTTGATTTAATCTTGATTTAGTCATCCAGGAAATACACAGAGGTCTCCTGTTTCATAGAGCAGATTGAAAGACAAAACTGCAAATCAAATGTGAAAGTCAGTGCTGATTCTCACTATAAATATTTTCTGTTCTGAATTTATGGTAAATAATGAGCAGTGGAATAAGAAAATTACACAGTTCTAGACAGATACAGGTTACAGGCTGTTTAATAGAAGTAATCTTGTGATACCCAGTGATTACCCTTTGTAATCGAAAGTGAAGCCACTTTCGATTACAAAGTGCTTGGTTAGATTTTCACACACCTTCCCTGTTCATCTCCAAGCCTCCACCCCTGCTGAAGGCTGGTGTTTTCAGAACTGTATTTAAAATATTCCTGAAAAAATTTGCACTTACAAAACCATTTTGTGAGCAGCAAGGCCTTTTATAAGGAGAGAGAGAGGTAATGAACTGCAGTGTCTTAAAGGCCAGATTTTTAAAGGTATTTAAGTGCTTAAAGCAATGGAAATTTAGTATCTAAATGCTTTTGAAAATCCCTCAAGATGCTTAACTGTGTCTGTAGATGCTTTAATAAATTTGTTCCCAGTGGTTTGCCTGAAGTTGCTAGAATGTTGAAAAGCACCTTACTGCTGTAGCCATTAAGCATTTTTGCCTTCTTTATGACAGTGATGGGAAAATATAACTCTATAGAATCTGATGGAATAGGGATAAAATAGGAATGAGTTATAAAAGAAAATTGAAGTTTCTCTTTTTCTGAGTAGTAGACTTTCCTGTAAGCTCATGCTTATAACAGTAATGGGTGAAAAAAGCTTCCCACTGTTTATAAAGTTTCTATAATCACCACATGGTTAATCAAAATTATTTGCTAAATTGTTTCTACATTGTGGTTGAGGATCTGTGAAGTATTATGTAGCAGGTCTCTGAGAGAATTTGATCAGCATTTGGATAGTAAATATCACATGCTATTATTTCTCTTTTCTGGTTGATCATAGCTCATGTTACAAACCTAATACCTGGTGTGAGTATTTTGTGTCTCCAAGTTTGCTTTAATTTTTCTTGATATCTTTCATTTACTTACAATCACAGGGTGAGTATGAATGATTTTTTGTGTATTTACAAAAAATAGCACTTCAATCCACACAAGCAGCTTTGGTTACTGTAATCTTTTCACTGTGATTTTCATCATTACTGCATATTCTCAGTTTACTGTTTTTCTAATCAAATAATTTGTTTCCATGAACCAGGATGCTGAGAAATTGGCCGGTGAAGAGCATGCTTGGAAAGAAGTCAAAGATGCTGTAAATGAAGTGAGATATCCAAAATCAAAAGAAGGTATCCTTTCAGTGACAGGCTGTTGGCAACTCAGTTGTGAAAACAATCCAAAGAGCAGTTCATCTTTTGAGATTGATTTCCTAAAGTTTTACATTTTTGTGTTGTTTTAAAATACATTTTTAATTCACTTGATGTTTAACCCATGTCATATTCCAAATTGTATTAAAGTATAAAAATAATAGAGTTTCTAATTACTTGGACTGGAGTTGCTTCATGGCAGGGATAGTAGGTACCTAGAATTTGAAGAGCTATTTTGGCTTAGGTTTAGACTTCTGCCATCACAGCCTACCACTTCATATAAATCCATTTCTAAGTGAAATAAAGCTTAATCTGGAATGTTCTTAAATTCTTTGTCCTGGTACTCCCATTGTGAACATTTCCAGGTTCTCATTCTTTGCTCACCAAGGACTATAACAAGGATATAACCAGTCAGGCTCACTGCAATTATTATAGAATCATAAGTCATAATAATAATAATAATAGATAATTGAGCAAATTGAATGAGATGATCTTGCACTGATAAACAGAACTGAGCCTAATGCCCATCATGTAGATATTTAATCCACTTAAAAAACCTAGTGATGGCAATAACCAAGAAAAGATGAGCTGAAGAGAGGTGGAGATTTTTGCTGGAAGACTATGAGTATTGAACCCTGTCTTATATTAGTCCATTCAGTAAAATTTCACTGACTGTGAATTTGCCCTATTTTAGCAAGGTTTCTGACCATTTTCAGAAACATGGGCTATCTTTGGAGCAAGAAAGAACTAAATTTTACAGTACTCCAAGTAGCATAAAAGACAACTTTGCACAGTGATATTCCAGGCTAGAAACAAGTGATAACAATTTTAATTATAAAAAACCCCAAACAACCGAGTTTCTCTTTTTCTAATCCAGGGAGATTCATTTGTTAACAAAAGGGAAACACACATCTCATCTAAATTTAATCTTCATATAGTTTTTAGTTTGTCTTAAATTTTTCTGTGGTCACTGGATTGAGACAGACAACATTGAAACAGATCTTCAGGCATTTGGTTATACTTCAGAGCCCATGCTTTAACATGAAAGTTAAATTATAGATGTGCAACATGCAGTTGCTATCCTTTTTATACCAAAAGGAAGGAGCCAATACTATTTAATGTTCCTATATTTAATTGCAGAAGAAATTGCACCTACTGAATTTTGCTAGGGTCTTTAATTAAATTTACTGATTTAACTGATATTTTAAAATTAATCAAATACACTGCAGTAAAAGGTATCAAGACTGCTTGAAAAAAAAATATGCCCTTGTTGTCCTTTCAGCTTCTGGTCTCAGACATGAGCTATTTGAAATGTGTCATCTTTCCTTCCATTGCACAGTACCATTGACGGTGGCTCTTCTATTCTTGGGCAGATACAGGGCAGCCAGCTTCCCCTTTGTCCTGTTGCAGCTGACTGGGTTTTCCAGTTTGCAATTTATGTACCTGAAAATTTGGTCCCAACCAGTTTTGCAATGAAGCATATCTGCTATTAGATACTAGTCACTGAACAAAGCAGTATAATGAGAAGCAAAACCAGACAGACTAATATTGTGCATCTGCTAAAATGGTAATCTTTCAAGAATGTCAGTGCTTTGTACTTTCTACAAAAATTGTATCAAGTGGAAATAATATCCCTCATTCTTCTGTTTGTCTGTCCTTAATCAGTTGTAAAGAATACATGGATGTTTGCCAGAGATATAAAGGTTAAGGTGTAATTTTATAATAACACATTCTTTCCCTTATATGGCTCTTTCAACTCAAGGGCATGAGAGCAATTCACAAATAATTAGTTTAGCCCTGTAACAACCATGCTATAAATCCTGGCCCAGCCATGTATTGCTCACATTCTTAAATTTTAAGTTTGTAAATATTCCCATGTTCAGCAAGGACTAATTACTTCATCACAGGGTTATCACTGTACACTTAAATCCATTGCTGAATTGGGGTCAAGAGTATTTTTAGTAATGTCATGAAGATAACTGCTGAAATTCCTTGAGTTGTCTGTATGGAAAAGACTGTGAAACAATGTTATTATTTCTCTTAGTATAAGTCTTTTAATTTTTTATTTATTTCATTTTTTCTTACTGGTGTGTGTGGTATCTTTTCGGTGTTCAGACTGCTTGTATTCTGCAACTCCCGTGAAGTCCCAGATGACAGTACTCATTTAAAATTTGGATATATCAGTATTCAGCTTAGGTGTGGTCAGAGAAGAATGTGGTCCACAGAGAAGACAAACCAGTGTAGTATGTAAAGGAAAGAAGTGATTTGTGGTCATAAATATCCAAGTAAAGTGGATGCAAGCACTTCTATTCCAAATACAAAAAAACCCTTCTTGTAGCATTGGAGGTAAAAATCTTCTTTACTGACAAGATACTTAATCCTGAACTAGAGTCAGACATCAGAACTGTGGTAGTTTTCTTTCTCATGCATAAAACATGCAACTGTACTTAAAAAAAACAGTGCTCTTTTAACTGTTTTAAGGAGAAAGAAAATTAATTGCAAGAAAAGGTTCTAATTTCATAAGAATTCTAAACCAAGTCTTGGGCAGCTTAAAAGTATGTCATTATTTTAAAATATGAAAAAATAGATTTCTTCTTTCAGCTGCTGAGACGTTTCATTAAGACTCGTTTCCATTGGTTATTATCCGTAGGTGTAAGGTTTGGAGGAGTATTTTAAGTAAATAATATTTCATCAGCTAAATAAAAAGTACTTGAATTTTAGTTTTTTATGTATTAAAATATCCTTTCATGTTGTGATGTTTCTTTTACCCTTTATTTCTGAAGTACTACCTTCTTTAGAAATTGTTTTGCTAAATGAAAACAAAGCATAGTTACCTAAGCTACTGCTTCTGAGTTCAAGTATGTTTTCAAGAATTGAAGCAGTGTCTGGAATGATGGCAGCTTTTTTATCTTAATGCCCTGTAGCTCTTGCTCCTTGTTAACAACATTTAGAACTTGTGTTTTCCTTTGTTTAAAGATATTTCTTTAACTAAGTCTAATAAAAGAGTGGGAGCGGATTCTGGCAAGATGCCAGAATCTCTTGAGCAGTAACACAGGTCATCTCCCAGACACAAATATCTATAAGCTGAAAATGCTTGACTGCGCCATGGATGCCTGTATTAACCTTGAATGCTGGGAAGAAGCTTTGTATTATGGCAGGAGGACTCTGGGACCATACAGGTAGGAGACATAATTGGTTCAATGGTTTCCAAAGATGCGGGGAGAGGGAACTGTCTCATTATAAGCAAATACTGTGTTTTGTCTAGATGTTTCTTACTGGTTTTATTTCTTGTGGTATGCCTTGCCTTGCTTTCCAGGTTAATGGATGAGGCAGAACTCCCATTCTGCTTCCATAGTCAGGCTGAGAGAAACTAAAGTGATAGTAGGAACTATAGTAATAATTGATTATTAGATCTTGATTATTGATTATTAGATGACTGTTTCATGTGTTCAGATGCTGCTTCATCCCTGATCAGAAGCTGACTTTCTGCTTCAGACTCCCTTGCCATGAGGGTGTGAGTGATTTATGCTGAGCCAGGCCAAGCTTGAGGGACAGGTAGCTGGCTGAAATAATTTATATTCTTTATATCATCTATACATAGAATTTACAGAAAGAATAAAAAAAAAGTCCTTCAAAATACAGTTTCAGCTGGAAATGAAAAGGGAAGGGGCTGAGGTGGTAAAGCACTTGCTGTTCTTTCGTGGTCAGTGCATGCCCCTATGCTATGTGCTGGGAGAGTTTCTGACTCTGATAGCTTTTCATCTGTAAGGAAGGATGCTCTAGGAGATCCTACTTGATGTGGTAGATCTTGCTTTGGATTGGTTGGATTTTGGATCTGTAATACAACTTTGGGCTTCGAATGGAGAAAGAGCAGGTGCTGTCTGCTTTCGTGTGTTCTAAAAGCTCTGTGACTCAAATCTTTATATTTATTATTATTTTAAATCTAAATATTTGCATTGTTTGTAATGAAATGTAAACCTGTGCTGAATGTCCAGATACAATGTCATTCATGCATGAATGTTCATTCTTGGTAAGGTATTTTTTTGAGCATCCATCTCTTCTCTGTTGGTTCTTCTGTACCATATGATGTTCCTGTACATGGTGTGATGTTAAGGAGTGGGATAGGCATGCTAGTGCTGAACAGTATGTGCTGCTGTGAATATGAGCATTTCGGATTTTACATGTCTTACCTAAGCAAACTAAGATGCCATCAGGACTCAGCATTTTACCTGAGGAAATTATGTCTGGCAGCCTGTTTCTGCATAAAAGTTTAGGCTTTATTTGAGAAACAACACAGCTTTTCAGAGCTTTCACTATAAAGTAATTAGCAAGAAAACTGCATAGGCTGGTGTACATGAGAGCTGTAGAGAAGCTCAGTGTTCATAATGACTATTACTTCTCATAGAGGAGGGCCTGAGTGCCTACAAATTCTCACATTTTTTCAGGGTGAAATTCACGTCATACATGTCCCACTTAACCTTTCAAAGAGGGCTTATGTAGTACTGCAGCAGTACATGCTTCCTGCCAGCGTTCTACTATGTGGCACACTCCAGATGAACAGAGTAGTCTGCCTGTTTAAATGTGCCCTTATTAAATAAATAAATAAATAAACAAACCCAAAACAACTCACCTTTTTTTTTTTTCTTATTTTATAACTTGTTAATTCAGTTCTTCACAACTGACAACTGAGGATTTTTCTACAGACATTTCTGAGAGCAAAGATTACAGTGAGACCACATGCAATTTTACCCAATAATTTAATAAAACTTTATCTGTTCTGCTTGCTAAAATGTACTATAGTTTTCAAGCTGTTTAATGCAGGAGTTTGGAGATGAAGGAAAGGGTTTGACTGTGCATTCAATTAGTATCTCTTAAGAAATGCTATTTCCATGTGATATTTGACTCTTTTAGCACCTTGAAGAGCTTTCCCTTCTTCTCTTCTCATCCAAAAGAATTACTTAAAAGAGATTTTCAGTTGTTTTTTTCTTTATACCTTTAAGTCGTCACTACAAGCTTTGACACACCTGAAACAAAATCCTCAGTTTCTCATTACAACAAATTGTGCCCTAAGCAGCAGGAGAGCAAATCCTAGGAAATCTTTTGGGATGCATTGAATTTCTCCTGTTGAATCAATCTGCTGCTTGGCTGCTCCTGCAGTTCCATTATAGCTATCTATTTTCCTTTCCTCAGCTCTGGAAAAAGTATTCATACAGCTCTCCACAGGGAATCACCTGAGAATTCATGTGATCCATATAAATAGGAAATCATTGTTACAACTTGTAAGGCTCTGGAGATTCGGGCAAAAACAATTTTAATTTCAGGTAATGTGTTTATTGTGCATTTTCCATTTCTTTAGCAGCAGGATTAATTTTCAGTGCTGTGTGACACTTCGTATCACAATGTATGCTTTCATTATCATGGTTCCTGACATTTTCAGAACCATCCACTTCATGTAACTGGCAGAGACAGAGGGTTAAACTACATAAAAATGATTTGTCATACTGAATACTGACCTCTGTGTTGTAGTTAGTGACAATAGCCTATGAGGAACACTGGTTGGGACCTCTCAAATATTTTTAGAACTTCCAAAAGAAGGGGAGAGACAGTAGCTGTTGAGATGAAAAGCTGCCTTCTCCTTTTGTGCTGAACTACCACTGTCCATTATTTGTTAAAACCTACAACGTGCTTTCACTGAGTAGCCTAAGCCAAATCTATCCACACAGCTTCTCTTGTACATGTCACAGTAATAGTCTGTCTGTCCAAGAGCCTTAGCAAAAGTTAAGACATTTGCCTAAGTGAAAGCTGCCCCACATGGTAGTCAGCACTCAGCAGCTTGCAAAAATAAACTTCCTTTCAAAAATCCTCATGAGCCTTAAGCACAGAATAACAGAGTATCAGCAAGAGGTGCTACATGGGTTTGTCATGTCTAGGTTAGCACATTCACACTGAGCTGACTGCTGCTCATGAAGAATCAAATTCAGAGATACTGAGTAGGGCAGACTTCCCTTAGATTACATCTGAGGAAGGACCCCAGTGTTTGGCTCTTAAATTGCAAAGAAGGCACAAATGTCCCAGGGACTGGGTTGGGGTGGGGTTTTTTTCCCCTCTCTCAAGTATTCTGTTTACAATGTAGACAAACAGTAGAAATATGTCCCCGTTATAAAACACTGCTGGATGTCCTCAGCACTGACAGGAGTAATAGGAGGAAAAGAAGTAGCTAAGTGACACCATGGGCCTACTGGATTTAGGAAGCAGGAGGGACTGGATAAAGCTGTGTCGCCTCTCTGCGCTCATGTGGCATCAGCTCTAGTCTGATTCTTATACTGAGAGAAGAACCATGTTTGTCTGTTTCTGTTCTGCACTGCTCATAATCTGCTGGATTTAAACCTAATGTTTAAAACCCACCGATTTTCAGATGGGCTGTTTTAATTAACATTGCAGCATTAGGAGGGCTCCAGCGTCAATGTGAGGAAATTACTTTGTTTCATGCTGTACAGCACTGTCATGCAGCAGTGCTGTTCTGGTTCTTCCCCTAGCAGCCTTGCACATCCTTCCCTTTCCATCCTCCCTCCACTGAGTCGGCACCAATACAGGGCTTGTACTGATGTGGCTGTTCTGCTTCTGGAGTGGAAGGGAGCTTGGTAGGTGCAAGCATCCCATATTTGTGTGAGATGTGCATCCTTTGACTGCTCTTCTCACTTCTCCTACCCCTTCCAGTGCTGTTTCACAGTGTCCTATTACTTTACCTTTCTTCAGAGACAGATTTTTTAGGGAACAGACAAAACAATCCCAGTAAAAACATTTTTGATTGTTTAGCAGAGGGCTCAGATTAAGAACATCAACTGGAATGTGCTTCTTGTTGAATATTTTCTGAGATCGTGATTGAATTTTCATTGTGTGAACAAAATTTCAGCCAGGAACTTTTTATTTAGGATTATAATCCAATAGGTATGATGGACTGTAGTTTCTAAGTATGTTAACTCCAATCAACAAAAAAATTAAAAATTGATGGTTGCTATAGTGTCTTTTCTATGAGTTCAACAAACTCCTGAGTACTGACTAGTTCTGAGGCACTTGACTTGAATTAACATTTACATTGAAAATTAGAGCACTTTAAAAACTCAAAAAAAAAAAAAAAAAAAAGAAAAGAAAAAGTGAACTGCGGTGATAAATAGGACCACTGGGGGATGCTAGTGCTTAAGGGTTAAAGTCTGGATTAAGCGCCAATCGGCACCCTTGTTGTGGGAGGTCCCTCGGGGACTTGTGTATGGCTGGCAGATTTCTGAACCTACAGATAGTAGTAATTCAAGGACCAAAGTTCAGTGTCTTAATCATAAAACATCAGTAGTAAACAAAAATCTTACCTCTGGGATCACTTGAGAGGGAGACAAAAATGTGAAGGTGGAGAAAGCAATTCAAAGAAAGAAGGAAACAAAGAACAGAAATAATAAAATCTACCTTGATTACTTTTCTGGGGTTTTAAAAAATGGATACTTAGTGATAAATGGGCATTTATCTCTAATGTTTAGAGCAAAATATGTGGAAAGGAAAAAAAATCTTACCAAAGAACTGTAAGAGATTTAAAAAATTCAGCTCCTGGGAAAGTCTGGACAGCTGGGGTATCCTTTCTTTCTGTTGCCTAAACAAAAAAGTATGAATTAAGATTTAGGAATTGATTTTTCATTCATGGATGGTTCCATTGATTTGTCATCTAGAGATGGTAAGACTGTACTCCTAAGTAAACATCAGAGGTCTGTGAAAAGAAGAACAAGGTAAATTTGCTAAAAATGTAGGTTGTATCTGCTCGAATGTGCAAGGCTGGAGGCATCACAACTCGTTGGACCTCAGGGGAGCTGTTGCCATAAAGTGAGTGAAGAGCACCAAGCCTCCTTGGTGCACCTTCAACTAAAGGAAATGAACAGAAGCATAAGAGCTTGATAGTGACAACCTGCTACAGCAGATAGCAACAACAGACAGCACCAAGATCACCTCTCCACTTTCCTCCCAGGGATCACTCTTCACTGCTTATGTTTAGTGAGTTATATGAAATTAGCCGACATTATTACCAGAAATCAGTGGAGGCCAGACCACATTTACAAATCAACCATGGCTCATGAAAGCATTAGAAATCCTCATAAGAGGCTATTATATTTGTAGCCTAACCAGAACATTCTTCACCTGAATATGTGTCTCCTAGTCTGTCAGACATTCTCACACTCTGTACTCTGTACATTGTCACATTATACAGATTTTAAAAAAATTAGGATATTGAATCATTTGTATGAAAATTGTCTTTGTTCCTGCTTTATCCCTTCTTTATCTCACATATCTTTTGTACGAAATAACACAGGATTCAGTAAAAATTTTTGTTGCATATTTGTTATTTTAATCAGAAACTTAAAGATGGTTTGTGTTCTGGAGAAGTCTGGGTATCTCTTGTGCAGGTGTGAAAGGACAAAAATAGACACCACAAAAGCATCAGAACTGTGAACTCTGGTTCTTTTTTTGGGCCCTCTTGGTAGGAAAACCCAGTATAAATTGGAGAGTGTATTGTCTCTGGTTAATTGTAAGTAACTCTTCCAAAGGACAATTGCTTGAACCAATATTCGCCTGATTTCTGGCTTCAGTGTAACTGTTTTAGAGATAAACAGGGAGCATATTTGTTCCTGGCCTGATAGCTTTAGGAATCCCTTAAAGCACTTCAGCAGCCCAATCCTATCTTCCATTCCTCCCTGCTTTCTCCCCTCCAGATCCCTCCAATCTCAACAGCCTTTTCCAAAACAGAAAAAGAAATGTTTTATGTCTGAAATCTGGTGCCTAAGTTATCTGTGTCCTGATCAATCCATTTCCCACACAGGAAATAGATTTTCTGGTTTGCAGCTAACTTGCTACGTATGTCTGCATAGCATCCGTGCCTTCAGTTATTTGCTTCTTTTCAAGTTGTTTTTCTTGTATCTTCCTGTTCCAATAATATGCTGTCCCCCAAAGTGATGCTAAGCTACATAATTCTCAATGACTTCTGTAAGCTCACAAGTCCATAATTGTTCCACCATCTACCTTTCCTCATTTTCACATATTGTGCATATGGGTAAAATTTCTTACTATTCTCTCTAGTCATGCCAGCTGTTTTTCAGGCAAAATTTTGATGTCTCTAGGTTGTCCAATATACTCTATCACACATAAACTCAGCAACATCAGTGTTAGTTTGCAGTACCTTGTTCAGTATACACCACATTTCTTAGGTAAGCTAAGACTTCCTTAAATAGCTTCATTGCTGCAAGATTTTCCTGACAACATTCATCCAGTAGCTCTATATTTATATACTGGTGCTAACTATCTTCAGTTTTCAACTTTAGTTTCTAGTTTCCCCTTTCACTTATGCAAAGAGCTATTTAAATCTGAATTTTACGTATAGTATTCTCCTAGTGATGTTAGTGAACTAAATCAGCAAGATTTTCATTTTGCAGAAGAAAAAGCCAGAAGAAACCAAGAGTTTCCCAGAGTTTCATTTACCTCTGACAGAACTGCAAGTGTTGATTTCTTTGTCTTTTACATAATATTTCCAAGGTGTTTTAAGAAACTTCTTGAAAGAGCTGTCTTCTCTGTCAATGATAACTTCATCTGCAAAGACTTATTTTGGTTTTTGCACTGTAGGATCTTTCTCAGATTAAGATATTAGGCCATTAAGGGACTCAGGCTTTATCTGGAATAAAGGTTTCAGTCCTGGTCTACTTGCCTCTCAGAACTGAAAGATTCAGTTTGGGTTTTTTATGTAAGCACGAATAGTTGGTGTCTTTGTCTCATAATCGGGACCCTTTTCCTTCTTTTCATATATGCATACTCAAAATTTACAAAGTAAGGACTTACATAGCCCTTACTTGAGCTCTTTTCATTAGTCTGCTTGCCATTACACATCCATTAAAGGACACGTGAATAAAATAGACGTCAGATTTAAGCATGTTCTAAGCAAAAACAGAGCTCTCATATACTAGCCTTATGAAGACGTGTGTGCTGTGAAAAAAATGCAGTATAGTTATTCAGCTGGAAGGATTTTGAAAATGATTTTTGGGAATTTGGTGTCTTTGTGAGTTTTGCTAAGAAGAAAAGGGGGGAATTGGTGGCATAGGCATTCTAAACAAAGGTTTGGTTAGAATGTGATCTAAAATGGCATTGGGAATTGATATCAAGGGAACAATTACTAGCTAAAACCAGATACATATGAAGCATATGTGGAGTTTAGGATTCCTTTGGTGGTAGCTAAACATTGCTTTGAAAATGCTGTTTTAGGGGCAGAAGTCATGGTGAAGAGACAAAGGAGAGAAGAATCATTAAAAAAGAAAGATGAAATTACAATACTATGTTTGATGAAAGAGACAAAACAGAGGACATGCAGAAAGTTGCATCAGAGAAGTCATAAGGAATAAAGCATTCTCTGGGGGGAGAATTATGATGAGTCTGATTTTATTCAGAAAATATCTATCTCTTTGAATAGAATGCGACTTTGAGTTGAGGAGGCAGAGAGTGGAGACTTGGCGGTGCTTCTAAGAAGGGAATCAATTAAGAGTTGCTAGTGGTAAAGATATGAACAATGGTGAAAAAGGAAAATTGTAGTATAAATTGCAAGAAAACAGTCTAAGCAACCTTAGAGATTAAAGCTGAAGAAGATCAAAAAGCAATATTTTTTTCTGTTGAAGAGGTGGGAAAGTTACTGGAAAGGAAAAACAGAGTTGTGAGAGACGGAAGAGGAAAGGAGCAGCAGATAAGGAGAGCAAATAAATTGAAGAAAGTAGAGTCTGTGTAAAGGGTGAATCAATGAGCTTGGAGGAAGTGCTGGAAAGACAGTGCTTTGAAGAGGGGTGTGCAGAACCCAAAAATTGAAGGAAGTATTGTCAAACTAGAACTGTGTCAATGATTGACCAAATTCCTAGTGACATCCATTCAACAGGGAAACCAGATAATGAAGGTCAGAGAGGTTCTGCAGTAGAATAGGTGATACTGAGTATAGCTGAAATTTCCCAGACTAATGTTGACAGGAAAGGAAGAGAAAAAACTGAACATGCAGGTGAGAGGGAAAGGTTAATTACTGCACTGAGCAAATCCTAGAAACCACACAGTTACTGGTGTATGGAAGACTATAAGCTGAAGGTCTGTTAGTCAGCTTTTCTTAACCCCATTTTCTTAACCAGAAAATCCAGTCCTATACAGGGAACATTTGGAGGGATCAGAACTACCTCTAAATTATCTAATCCTGGTATAAGAAGTAACATAGACACGTTAGGATAGCACTCTGTCTCATATAATTAACAGTACAATTGTGCCATAGGTGAGTACTCAAGGAAATGCTGAGAATAATAGCGACTGCCACACAAACACTAGTTGCACTGCCTCATAAATGCAACAACTCCTAGCCTTCGGAAATTTAGTCAATGGCTAATCTTCTCCTTACTTCTCTGTACACATAAATGTCGGATTATGCAATTTAGAGCGAAAAGATCGACGGTGTGTTGTGACCTTATGTTCACCTGCAAAACCCTCCTTTGTGTATACCCTGGTTGACACAGAAGGTGCTTCTTTCTTCCTTTCTGCTCTGGTTTTATACTAGAAAATCTATCTGCTTTAGGCCAGAACCCCAAACACCGTCTGATGGTATCTGACTCTGAGATGTATGCCAAGCCCCAGATTTCATGGTTAAGCAGGTGATTCAGCGTTTCTCCTCTTCCACTCCTCTCCCACTCCTTACCTCTCCCAGATGACTTTCTCCTCCCCTGAGTATACTGGAACCTCTTTTATCAGGTTCACTTTGTTGTCTCATCATCAAGCAAGGGCAGAAGCCTGAATCACCTTTAGTAATGTGACTTTGAAGATGAAAGTAACAAGAAAGAAACAAAAAGCAAATTACTGTTGGTAGACAGCTGAACAAAGACAGTGACTGATGGCAAATGTTGGAAGGCTAACAAATACAGGCTAGGCTACAGCATTGGTAAGAAGCAATTCTCTGAGAAAAAGAAAGTGGGCTACCTAAAGGGCCATGAAAACTGTCAAAGGTGAGAACAAGATAAATATACCCAAGAGAAAAAAAAAATTACCTTCAGAAAATTATGCAAGTCTACTAATGAATTATAAGAAAAAATATTTTACAGGGAAAAAAAAAGTCATCTTGGAGGAAAACTGAGAAATGTAATACACACATGACCAGTAAAGGGTCAGAGGGAAGAGACAACTAAAGAACAACTAGAAGCAACCCAGAAACATCAAAATTAGAGAGGAAAAGCCTTTCTTTTATCTTCTTCCAATCCTCACAGAAGATAAAAGAGAGAGAGCAAAAAAAAAAAATAATACTGCCACAGTTGCAAGTATTTTTCTAAGAGGAAAATCAGCTTTCTCTAGCCATGCAGTGTACTTTTGGAAGATATGGTTGATAGGCTGCCAGAAGTGAAGATAAAGTTTTGGAATCAAAGTGTGTTCATTACAGCCACATCATGAATACATTTCCATATTAATTCAGGTATGTTGAATGATGCACACCAAGAATTTAATGTATTCTTAGGCTGGCCAGCATTTCAGAAGTCTTCTGTAAACTGGCAAAAGTGACAGCCAACAAGCAGAAGCATCCTAAACCAGGTCTTTCAACTTGATTCATTGTTGATGAAATAGAAAAGAGAAAGAGAAAAGAAAATCTTTTCATGCAATAGTATGCTTGGCAGACTTTGAAAAATTGAATTAGATCCTACACTGCTACAAAACAAAAGTATCAGTATATGCAGTCATAAAAAGGAAAAACATTTGGGAGATTAATCTTCTTGTCATAGAGGGAATTTGCAAGATTTACCACATCATTTTGTGGAAAACTTTGCTTTAGATGGTGGCACAAAACACATGTTTTAAAAATGTTTATGTAAATACAACTGAAGATCTTGCTTGAGAAGAATGGGAAATGGCTGCATGTTGTACTGTTTGGGCTTTTCTGTAACACAGACATTGTGTCCTATGAAACATATTGTAACTTCTCAAATCTTACAAAAAAAATCACACAAAATAACTTATGACCAGGGAAATGTACTGCTAGTTAGTTGCTTACTCTCATGACAATAGATAGAAGTTATCGTAGATATTTGCCTCAGTACTTCATAAGGCCTTTTGTTTTTCAAGGGATTTCAAAATGTGTAACTAAGTTGGGTAATATTACCTCTACGAGTTCAACATCTCAGAATTTTGAGATGAAAAGCAGGTTTATGTGCTTGCAGTAAGATAACATCCTGAATGCTTACTCAAGTTTTATCTGTTGCTATCTGTCTGGATTCAGTTCATCTGTGTATTGTCTTGCTGGCATGTTTGCAGTGCAGGTGAGCTCTACCAATGCTGAATATTTATCAAAAGATACTATCAAATTTTGCAAGGTTGCTTGTGCCACTAGAGGGATAGAAAGAAGGGGTGGGGGGTGCGCGGTGGGGGGAAAGATCTTTTTCATGTAACAGAGCACAAAGATTCATAGAATTATAGAATGGTTTGAGTTTGAAGGGACCTTTAAAGGTCATCTAGTCCAGACTCCCTGCAATGAGCAGGTATATCTTCAACTAGATCAGGTTGCTCAGAGCCCCAGCCAACCTGACCTTGAATGTTTACAGGTATGAAGCATCTACTGCCTCTCTGGGCAACTTTTTCTAGTGTTTCAATACCCTCGTTGTAAAAAATTTCTTCCTTATATCTCTCCTGAATCTTCCCTCTTTTAGTTTAAAAGCATTAGCCCTTGTCCTGTTGCAATAGGCATTGCTAAACAATTTGTCGCCAAACATTATGTTGTGACACAAATAAAAGTATATTGACTTTCACTAAAATTGATAATTTTGTTAACTACTCTATGCTTTCAACCCCCTGCCTTGCTCTGAGACCAGCATTGTCCCAGGGAATTATCCCTGTCTTCTGGTCCCTTAAGGAGAACAAAAAAATACAGTGGTTATACACCTCTGATGGGTTAAACTGTCCACTGGTGAGCAATCAGATCTAGATATTGCAGTGGGACATGACTTTTCCCTCCCATTTGCAGTGCTGAGGATTGTCACTTTGCCTGATCTTTCCATTTGAAAAGTTTCAGGGATAGAGCATTTACTGCATCCAGTGACATTAATAAAAACCCACAGTGAATTGTACTCAGACCCTGTTGAGTTAAGCAAGGGAAGAATCCCAATATGTTGTCTGATAAATGAAAAAGACAGAGCTGCCTTGAAATCAATGATGGTTTGTGGATCCTGATTTCACTGAAGGTGTCAGCAGCATGCAAGACAGGCCTTCACTGTTGGTGACAATGGTGTAGTGTATATAATTGGGAGGGTCAGCCTGCCTAGGGAGTCAAACACTAAGTTTTCGTCTGTAAAATTTATTTCAAAGGTCAGAACCAGACATATATTTGCCTGGCTTTATGTGGAAGAAAATTTACTTACGATTTCCCTGATATTCACCCTAAAACACTATCTCTTCGTTTTTGTGCCCTATAATTAAACATAAGACAAGGTGAGATTCTTGGCCTCTCTGAACTAACCAAACTTGTTTTACAGCAGGTAAGGATGTAAAGGATTCTCCATGAAACTAACTCTCTCCCAGACACAAATGCAGATATTCATGGTGTATATTCATGTTATATATATGTTTTGCATAGAATCATACCAGTTTCTCTTACTGCTTCCTAGGTAGGTAAATTCCTAATTAGCTGGATTGATGATGTTTTTAGCAAGGTGGGTTGCATTTTACTTGTCTTGTTGCTACTGTTTTTTTATATCTGCCTATTATTCCTTGTCTTTGCAGTCATTTTATCAAGATCTATTTGTAATGGCTTCAAGCACATATATGCATGCTTAAGCCATACAGGTTGCATTCCAGTAAACAGCGCAATCCTTTCACCATTTCTGCACACCCCTCAGGTGGCTCATCCCTAGCCCCCAAGGGCTACTCTTTGGCAAAGTTCTGCTTGCTTTTGTTTAACTGAGGTTGACAAAAATGATTTGATTTCCAGAGTCTTTGGCAGTGCTAGTGACAGCAATGGCTTATATAGAGATACCTTAGCCCGTTCCTGAAACAAAGTTAGCATGTTTTATTCAATACAATAACACTACCCCAACTTGTGATTAAGTGCTTAGTGAGTTCCATTTCCTTATAAGAACATCTGTAAGAAACAAAGAATGTATGCCACAAGTGAACTAAACATTAATCTGTCAGCAGCTTAAGTGTGTTTGGGATAGTGCAATGGAAATATGCGGTATAGTGACACAGTGTTTGTTCTCTGAGAAACACTTAAGAGCAGATGGAACCTGTAAAATAGACTGATTCATGAAAGTGTGCAGCTTCTATCAGATTTGTTGGATGCTTCCTTGTTTAAACCTAAATAAACACAGGCCACATATGCTTGTATTTTCAGTACAGTGTCAGTAGCTGCAGGTGGGCATCCCAACATTAATAGGTCCACAGAAATTCATCAGGAAGGGACTTTTACTTAACAGGCATGTTTCTCCTAAAATAATGAGATGGGTAAAAGGTGTTTTATCATTGTGGATATACCCCAAGGAACTGAAAAAAAGTTGAAGTATTCTACAACAACATAAAGAATAATATGCTGGAGTCTCATTACAATTCAAAAACTACATCTGTAGCAACTTCTTAAAATTCTAGTATAATCAACAGCATCTATAAAAATTAGGTAGGGTTGTATGGAAATGACATATGAATCTGTAGCATTTGATAGAAAAATGTTAAACATCCTACAGATCTATTGAAGCATATTGTAAAACCCTGCAGACAATGGATATAGTTGCAAGTTGAATTCCACTAGGGTATGTACGTAAGGGAGACATTACATTTGTATCCTTGGTGCTGACTTTCTGAGCTCCACCACTTGCTAATCTGAAGAAATAATAAATGCCATATTAAGATCTGGAAGACTCTTATATTTGTGAAAACATTCACCACAGTCACTGCTTTCTGGTTTTTGAGTTGTGTGCCATTGTGGCGACGACAACTTAGGTTTTACATGCCAAATAATGCACTGAGTTGAACCTTGGGATGGAATTTATAGATGGCTTACATGGAAATTTGTCCTAGTGTTTTATACTGAACTAAATCAGCTTAATAACTGAATCAAAAGAAAGGCTAGATTTTCAGAAGCTTGGGTTTTTTTTTTTTCATTTTTTGAAAGCAACTAAATTAATGTGTCTCCCAAATGAAAAAGGAGGATGTACATTTCTAATATCTTGCTTTCTATGTAGTGCAGGATTTCTATATCTGTAGCAGAGATCTTGTTCCAGCTGAATTTTTCTAGAATTTTGCCTGGAGAGAGCGGAGTAAGAAAAAATATTAAAAATGTGTCTCTGGAAATATAGTTCTGCTCTTCTGAATTATGTGTGTGCAGTCTCCAGTTAACTTTAAAACTACATTTTATATGTTCTTCAGGGTATAGTATATAATATTCTATTGAGATAGTTTGCATGTGCTGTTGGTAGGAGGACACATCTGTAGCATGCTTTTAAAAAAGGCACAATAAAGGTCATATGTCTTCAAACCTAAGTGAGTAAGTGAGTCTTGACTATACAAAGTAGGACAAAAGCTGTATAGCTGCAGAAAAAACCCAGACCAAACTTCTCCATTTTTTCCAGCAGTGGTGTATCATACGTATTCTTTCAGCTCAGAGCACAGGAGAGCAAAATGGAAAGGGTCAGGGACATGATGAAAGAATGCCATACATTGTCCCAGTAAACGTTTCGGTCTTGCAGCAATCACTAAGAAATTATAGACTTTTTGGTGTCAATGAGGTTTCTGTGGTTGTGTTGTCTGTGCCTTTGCTTGTTAGTGCTGCCTAGCAACTTGTATAAGGACAGAGATATCAAGCATATGAAGTTGTTGCAAGTTTGTAGAAAATGAGACCAACATATGGGGTGGCTATAAAGAGAGAAGAAGTTTAAGTTCATCTTCAAGTGTATTAACAGACATCAAAAAGTACACATAGCAAAAAGCAGGTTTTTTAATGTCCCAGTGGCAGGAAGAAAGCTTCACACTTACTTTACTATGGTAGTGTAAAAAGATCAAGAGACACAAGGACTTTGGTAAATTTTGGTGTTCCCACTACTTGAACTCTGTCATTTCTCTACTCCCCTCAGTGGCACAACTATGGGCAGCAGCTAAGCCCTTTCTCACCTCCATTGGGGAAAGAGAGAAAGTACAATAGAAGGTAAAACAGAGCCATAAATAGCAGCCAATATATTTGTTTATTCTGAGGCCCATATTTTTTTCTTAGAAATGATATCATCGGAGCTCAACATCTGCATTTTACAAGCATAGTACTCCATGGTATTACATCTCAGTGAATGCTTTAGATTAACAGAATTTGCACAGTATCAGTGGAAATATTTGGATTCCTGCCTGCTTTTTGCGCTACAGAACTGTTTATTTGGTTTGCTTTAATTATTTTATTTTTAATGTATGGAGCAAAATAATTGCCATGATAAAAATGGTGCAAAAATTTTAAAACCAAGGAAGATCTTGAATCCTGTCTGCAAATTCAATGTTATTTGAACATTATGTTGAAAAAAAGTCATTGCATACACTGCAGTTCTTACTACACTGCCTGGACAGAGTTGAGAGGGTTTGCCAAGTCTGCAATCTTTTATATATCAAAGTAAACACCATCTTTCGTTAATGTGTTTGGAAATAATTCAAAGCCTTCAGGTGGAATACTTGGCACTGTTGTAGTTATTGGCAAAATTCTCTTGGCTTCATTAGGGGATGAGTTTAATCTGTTGTGCTGGTTGTAGATCAGGCAGCTGTAGATGGCTTGTGGATGAGTCATGTGGAAGTGTCCCCAGTATCTTCAGAGCTGTCAAATCTCACACGCTGGGTAAGAAATTTGTTCTTCTGACCTCTCCTTAGTACTCCCCACCCCTGATGCAGTGGCTGTTGCTTAGCTCCATCTCCACGTCTGTCACATCTGACAACGAGGATCCCTGGGAAAAGTCAGCTGGAATAATTTATTACTAGATGATTCATTATCCAGGAGCAATGCAGTGACTGGTCCAACTGTTTCATGTCCCTGGAAGTACAGACAGTCACTCATACACTCATCATCCAATGCTTGAATCTTACGTTTGTGGATCCTGTAGCGTATTTCTCTTCCTCAATTCTTTGAGTAAGGACACATTCATAAATTCAAGACCTGATTCTCTTTTATGTATATAATTTTTAAATTAGCAAACTTCTCTCGAAGTAAGAGAGCTGCACTTAATGACTTTTGTTCACTGTAGGAGTTTTTGTTATGATATGTTGACAGATGTTTTTAATTCTGCCTGAGTTCAGTGAAGCATTGTCTGCTCTTTAATTTCAGTGTAGCCACATTTTGCAATTTTACTTTACTGAGAATTCAGTAGTTGAAGATACCTGTTTTTCACAGTCTAATGGAGATTACAAATGATTTTATCATGTAACCCAGACAAAGCAGTGCTTCAGCAAGGAAAGATTTTGTAAGGCATTAGTAGAACGCTCTTCACCATATAACGCACCCTCTTCTGCTAAGAAAAAGGGGTTTCAATAATGAAAAAAAACCATTATCGAGTCTTTTTTTAATTATCACTTTTTAACTTAACATCAATGAAGAAAACTAGTGAGTAAGGGTTCAGGGAAATGTAAATGAAACTTATAATTACTAATTTCAAAACTATCTGATTATGTTACTTTCCTCTTTTTGAAGAATACACTGTGTAGCACAGGAGTTTGTCACAAATTATGGTATTTTTTTTGGAATGGCAGTCCTTAATAAGTGGATATTTATGTATTTAACATTTCTCAGAAACTTTTTTTGCATGGACATTATGTGGGACCAAAACTGTCATAAGATTGTGTATCCAATTTTGCAAAGATTGATACTTGTATGACTGTTGCCCTCCTTACTCTTTCACAGCTTTTGGTTTTCAGAGACTTCAGTACAATGAGTGACTGTTGATCTCAAAACAATTTTAAGAATAAGCCAGAGAAAGGTTGATGGATCAGAGGGATGAGAAGCAGTGATACTATCTAACTTGAAGTGATAGAAAAATGAAGTCAGTGTGTAGTGTAAGTGTAAGTCTAAATAATTAGTGAGAATAAATCCAGCCTCTGACTGATGCTGACAATATATTTGGTAGTGGAAGTGTTGGGGATCGCTCATCACAATCTGAAGGAGCAAGTCTTGATTTATATACTGCCTTGTTTGTAATAGCTGCCACCTTTGTTCCTTCTCTAGTGTGAGAATATCCCCATTTTTTTTTACATTATCTGCTTTCTGTGTCGTGTTGCCCTGTTTCATCTGTGACACCAACCTATGTGTTGCCCTTTGACCAAGCTATCACTGACCTTTAACTTTCTGCTAATACAAATTATAACAGTGACCAGAGTCATGATATTTATTTATCCCTCTATTAAGAAGACCTTTTCTATTTCCTTTTCTGTTACCTCAGAAAAATATATTAAGTACACATTCTTTATAGAATGTTGTCTGGTTTATTCTCCTTCTGAAGACAGCTTGGTAGCAACAGTCACTCAGGAGATCTGTTTTTCTTCTTTACATTTAAATGTTTGCCTTTTGTAAGCCACAGATTTCCCTGAAGAGCCATCCATAAATGAACAAGCATAAGGAAAAGTTGGCTGCAGACATGTGCAACGAGCATATTGGAAACTTGCAGTCTGTGGGCTCCTCAAAGCACAGGATTTCAGAACCTAGCTCAGTATATGCCTTGTAGCTTTTCACTGCTTGTTGACACACAAGTTCTTTGTGATAGCAGTGAGCAACACCGGGACAACTTCTGGCTGTAAGAAGCAATGGGCAGTGGCATGTCAGTTCTAAAGAAAAAAACCCACCATACCAACAGTCAAGAAGCAAGTTGCTTACTGGCCTCCAGAACTAAGGGAGCTATTTTTCCATAAGATTTTTGATTCTGCTTGACTGATGTTTTATCCTGATTGACTGAAGGATAACTGTGCTGCAATGTTCATGCACTACTTATTACTCATCAGAGAATTCACGTTTAGTTAGAATTAGACAGCATAATGGTTTTGTAGTGCACAAACCAGTTTCCCATGAGTGGAAAATTTGTAATATTTTCCCTGCATGCATTCCATCATATAAAATAATAATATTCCATCATAAAAAAAATCATAAAATATCTCTAGTGAGAGTGGAAGAGGTTGCCTGGGGAAATTGTGGATGCCCCATTCCTCCAAATTTTCAAGACCAGGCTGGATGGGCCTTTGAGCAACCTTGCATAGTGGAAGGTGTCCCTGACCATGGCAGGGGACTAGAACTAGATGTTCTTTATGGGCCCTTCCAACTCTAACCATTCCATGATTTTGTGATTCTAAAATAAGGAGGTGATTGGTGACAGCCAATCTGAAAAATCTGGTGGCCTCCTGCAACAAGGTTACCGGGTTGATGATTAAGAGCAGTGCAACTGGCATCATCTGCCTGGACTAGAACAAAGCATTTGACACTGTTCCACACAACATGCTTGTCTTTACGCTAGAAAGATATGGATTTGGAGGATGGACCACTCAGTGGATAAGGAATTGGTTGCTCCCAGAGTTGAGGTCAACAGCTTGATGTCCAAGTGGAGGTTGTGATGAGTGAAGTTCCTCAGGGGTCAGTATTTGAACCGTCGCTGTTTAACATCTTTGTCAGTGACATGGACAGTGAGAGGCGATTCTGTCTTCTCCACTCTTATGAGACCCCCACCTGACATACTCCATCCAGTTCTGGGGTCCCCAACATAAGAAAGGGCATGGAACTGTTGGAGCAAGTCAATAGGAGGGCCACAAAGATGATGAGAGGGATGGAGCACCTCCCCTATGAAAACAGGCTGAGATGGTTGGGGTTGTTCAGCCTGGAGAAAAGAAGGGTCCAGGGACACTTTATAGCAGCCTTCCAGTACCTAAAGGGGACCTAACAGGAAAGATGAAGAGGGACTCTTTACCAGGGAGCATAACATTAGGGTGAGGGGTAATGGTTTTAAACTGAAAGAGGGGTGATTTAGATTAGATATTAGGAAGAAATTTTTCACTGTGAGGGTGGTGAGACACTGGAACAGGTTGCCCAGACAGGTTGTGGATGCCTCATCACTGGAAGTGTTCAAGGCCAGACTGGATGGGGCTTTGAGTAATCTAGGCTCATGAGAGGTGTCCCTGCCCATGGCAGAGGGGTTGGAATTAGATAATCTTTAAGGTCTGTTCCAACCCAAACCATTGTATGATTCTATGGTATCTATCTGGAGGCAACCTTACACTGTATTCTTTTCTTTGGGGAACATAGTATTCATATCTTTATATTCTGTTCTCTTCATTTTTTAGAATACTAAAACATCTTTGAGATTTTTGCTTCACTGCCAAATTTAGCTAAAATCGGCCAATGGATTTAGAAGTTACTGGAGAAGAACTGACAGGCAGGTAATGGCTCCATAAATCCTGTTATTGGGTGAAAAAAAAAAAAAAGGGATTCTTTTCCCAAGCTGTCACAGAAGATAAAACCAGCAGGTCAGGGAAGGACAGAACAATAAGACAGAGTATGACCAAGACATCAGTCCTTTCCAGCCTTAGACAGTCTGACTGCTAGTGGGCATGTGTGAAGTTACCAGTTCCCACATAGTCTAGCATAATAATCCAGGAACTATGACAAGGAGATGTTTTAATGAGGGATTTGCTGAAAGCTAATGAAGTAGTTTTATGGATGATTATAGGAAGATTCTTCCAGGTGTGAAGGGCAGCTTGAGACAAAGTATAGCAGGGAAAAGTGGAAAGTTAAACTTTGTGGGAGATGTTTCTCCTATTAGCGTAACTAAGCAGGGACAATGGAACACTTCAGTTTGTTAGGTACCCTAGCACTGATTAGATAGTGTTAGCTAATCAGTTTACTGATTGCAGTGGAGCATCAACTTCTTTTTGCAAGACAGTTTTGGCAGCTGCTAAAACTCTCCAGGAGTTACTCTCTTTCCCACCTGGCACTAGATTCTCATTTCCCTATCTCACATAACACCAAACACTGTCTTATTTCCTCACATTGCTACCCCTCTCCAGACACCTTCCCAATGCTTCCCATTCAGGTGTGTGTCTTCTTTTCCATATGCCAAGTTTTTTCTCTTAGAAGACAATCTACAAATGACAAGCAGCAGCACAGGATTTTCCTTCCTGCCTCTGTGTTTACCCACTTCCACTGCCTGGATGTTGCTCCTGCTGCAGACAATATTCACCTTTGGATGCTTTCCTAGCGTTCAAAAAAGAGATATTTGATTCAAGGGGAGACTCTTGCATAACCCAAAGCAATCCTCAAGGGACCATATCCTGGGACTTGCTACATTAGGATATATCACCATCTTGTATTTTGTAGTTCCCATAATGATTTTTCCGTGGTTGAATGTGTGCCAGTCCCACACAACATGACTCAACTCAGCCAGAGGTTACAGACCTCCATCGCTGAATTGGGCCTGAACAGAGTTATTTATGACTAGAGCTGAGAAAATCATGAATACCAGCTAATTTGATTCCCAAAATTCATTTCTCTTTTGCCCTCAGAACAGCCATGAGCATATTTGTAGTTTTCTCAGATTTCGTTTTGGTGGAGTTATTTAAATGAATATCTTTTAGAATATTTTATTTTGTGACTGTATTGTGAACCTTTAAAACCCAAAGCTCAGTTTTTATCCCTCCAGTGAAAATGCTTGCTTCCATACCAGCTGAGCATTAAACCACTTCCAGTGAAGTGCTGGCATTAAAAAAAATGGAGATAATTCATCTGCAAGTTTCTGCACAAACACAAAGCCATCTTAGAATTCTCACTGATGGCTTTAATTGTGGGAACCAAGCTTTAAGTTTACAAATTTGCACATATGACTGGAATATGCATACTATGAATATTTATTTCAGTAGAATTCAAGTTGTCGTGGACTGTGAAACAAAATCAGGGACCTGATAAATTCAGTTAAAATGCAGGCAAGCATGATCCACTTCATACCAAAGAACAGAGTATTTTGTGCTGCTTCTAGCACATTTCTGAAATGAGGACAGAAAAAACGAGGTGTACATTTCCAGGTATTATATAGATGCTGAAATACGTTAAATGTGTGCAAAATTATTTGCGACAACAAATGTATGCTATTTGTGGAAGATTTTAATATTATTTTTTTTTTTTAGCTATATGCTGTAGCTTACTGTATAGTCTTAATTTACAGATCTAGTTTACCACTCTCCTATGTTCCTGGCCCTGATACTTCCCACTTTCTGAGAGATTCCTGACTTCCCTGTGCTACCTAAAATACTCTGTCTTTGCAATTTATTCTGAAACAAAGACATGAAGATAGTAACCTGATGTGTTTGTGCTGGATCCAGTATTATCACTGCAACAGTGATCAAAGTCAAAATCCAGTTCAAAACTTTGTAGTTAACTTGTGGGTGAGGTTAGGGCAGTAAACAATCCTCCTTTTAGGGCTGAAAAACCTGGTATTAGACCTGAGAGAGTCATGTTGATTCACTGGTTGCACTCACTACCATGCAAGATTGCTGACTTGGGTATATTTTATTGACCTCCTTGTTGGAGAAGAGGGAACTGGCAACATGGAAGGGTATTCATGACCCTGTGGACGAGAGCTGATGAGGTACACTGTCTGCACAGTAAAGAAGGCATGGATAAAACGGCATGCTCGGTAAAGAAGGATGTAGAAAATTTTCCAGGAAGGAGCATGATGCATTTTCATTCTCAAGTTTAAAGATGTGAACTTTTAGTATTAGATGCAGTATGGATCTTCTAGGATCCCTTGTTTCAGGATCCCTTGTTTCAGGTTCTTCTTTTGCTCTTTGTCTCAATAGCTGACCTCAGGGAGATGTTTTAGATCAGGCTCCTTCCTCTCACAAAATTATTCTTACATTATATATTGCTTTTTTGACTCCAGCCTGTTTAACTTAATTTCTTGGTTTCTCGTCTCTGTTTCTTGGTGAAGAATGAGTTGGGGTGTATATATGTGTGTTCCTGTAATTTCTTCTCCTTTATTCCCATTACCTCAGCAACAGAGAGTAAAAATGTACATTGCTGTTGGCCTCTCCTTTTACTACAGGAGACAGAAAACTGGGCCTCTTTCCAGTAGCTCCTGTAGAAAAAGAATGATGACCCTATAACTTAAGTTCTCTTTTCTGCAAGGAAGGGGTTGTTCCTGTGACACAAAGTTCTCATTTCATAAGCTGTCATTTCTCCAACCAAGTTAAGGACCTCCCCTGCTCAGACAGTGCAGGAATGAAGAAAATAATCAGCTCACTAGAGCTTAGTTGCTCTCTTCCAAATGGACAAGTGAACTCCTTGGCACCTAGTTAAAGGGAAGTCAAACTGTGAGGACATCATCCAAACATCATTGATTTCTCTGGGCTTTGAATGTGGTTGTGAGAAGACAGACCTTCACTATAGCCCAACCATTCCTCATCCAAAGCATCTGCAGTCTGTCATAAGCTAGAAGAGCAGTTTCAAGAAAGACTTTTTTTTTGAGAGTAGCTTTATCTTTGTTACTCTCCTCCAGGATTGCCTTCAGCAGGTTTATCTGCTGTCTTGACAAAAAGAAAAAAAAACAGAAATTAAAAAAGAAAAGCTGAGTGTAGAAAGGGCTCCCATGTGCTATAGCTGCTTAGTCTGTTAAATTTTGACCTATACTGAGATCCCTGTAGGTTACATATAATTTTCCCCTTATATTTAAATGTACCATCAGCTCCCATGGAACTACACTCCCTGATTACGGTTTACATTACTGGGCAAACTTAGCATATGGCTGGTGTGACAAATGGTTCCACAGTAATGATGTCAGGTCACAAAAATTGTGTGTGCATCTGCTTCAGTGAGTGATGAAGGGTTAAATGCATTCCCTTGCAGTACGTGCTTTCTTATGAGTTTTCAGAGTTTTTTATAAAGCTATTTTCTTTTCACCCCTTTCATCTATTTGTTGTGTATGCCTACATGACCTCCTGAAAATACAAACAGAGTCTTTTATTTGCAGAGCCCATTATCAGTCTTGTCTTTAGCCTCATGATAAAGGTCAAGTAGATTAGTTAGGGAGGCTCTTGCCTTTCTAAATCCACGTTAGTTATCTCCTTTTAGATAATTACTATCCATGTACTTCTCTAATGTGCCCCAGGGTATAGTTTCTATTCCTTGAATACTGCAAGGTTAAATTAATCTACTTTTGACACATTTTGCTGGTTTTCAGCTCTGCTAACTGATTTAATACCAGTGCTTTTGTGATTAGTCATTCCAGACAGGGGAAATAAAGCAAGCACTGAGAAAGAATATTATTCTCCAGTGCAAATCCTCTAAGAAACACTTGTGCTGCACCAGCTAATGTTTCTGACTCTTCACGTAACACTTCTTCAGCTGTCCATGCTTTAATCTCTTCCTTCAATGCTGTATTGCCTATGCAAATCTGTGCTGTTTATGGAAAACTTGTAGGAATAAAGGAGCGCAACCGTAAGAAAGCAATGACTAATATTAACCTCCCTGTAACCTCTAATCACAGTTTAAAATGTTGCTGAAAAATCAAGGCTTTTCAGGTTCTTATTTTAAAAAATAATATTCGGATATTAAAAAGCCTGCATTTTATATTTGTCAGAAAAAAATATAGCAAATTTATTTTATTCTGTACTCTGTCTACATGATAATAATTGCAGGAGAAACTTGAGGACTTTAAATATATATAAACATTCAAGATGCAGCTCAAAATTACTTGTTCCAGTGAACAGTCCTTATCTCCTGAATACTTATCTACGGTGTTCCTTTCAAGATCTTTACTGTCCTCCGTAATTTTCTAATGATAATACCTGGTTCTGCCTCAATTACACTTTCAGTGAAATATTGATTCTAGATGTAAAAAAAAAAAGTGGGAACATGTTGATATTTCAGTTTTGACAGAACTGTATCTTTAGATGCCAAATATTTTCTTGTATGATGTATCTCATTAGCAAAGCAGCAGTGGGGATTTATCACAGTGAACAGCACTGGTTCTCCAAATAATCCATATCAGTCACTGTGACTATTTCACTATTTAAATCCTCCCTTAAAAATCAAAAACGTAGTAGTAGTAATAATACTAATAAACAGTCCACGTTGCTGTGCCTGATACAGATTTCCCAAAGATAACATTTCCTCAGCCCCAAAGGGATATTTACATTTGTAACTAATGTTCATTTGTAGCTAACACATGTGTCCTATGGTCAAACAAATTTATTATTGTAAAAAGCACAAAGCTTCATGCATACATTTCCTTCCATCCTCTTTCTATGAGCATGAATAGACAAATTTCTCCCTAGCACATGCTTCCTGTTTTTGCTAATTCCCTAATGCCATGTACTGAATACAATCATATGTATGGAATTAAATAAATCAGCCATACTTTTATACTTAGGAAGCTCTCCTGTGCTTGTGGTCAGTGTGAACAAAAGACATTGAGGCCAAAACAGACATTCTGGTTTGCCTGTTTCCCCATGACTCTAGACAGAAACCCTTTNTTTTTTTTTTTTTTTTTTTTTTTTTTTTTCAGTTATGAGAATGTTTATGCGCTACAGAGACTTTGTCAACATATTGTCATTTTGTATGCTGTTCAGATGCAGCAGTATGCTGGGTGTGATATAAAAGCCAGGCTAAACTGCACTGTATCTAGCCTAACATTTTTCATTGGCTGTACACCCTTTTAATAAAATCCTTCAAAATGCTAGTATATTTTTATTCATAAAGGTTTCTCTATATACACAATAGCATGTGCTATTCCTGAATGATTACAACATCTCTGTAGAAGGAAATGAGGTAAATACTGCAGTATACAAAATACTAAAGCTCTGACCTTATAAAACAAAGAGGTAACCTTGAGTCAGCTAGCCAAGAGCTTTTTATCAGTTTAATGTAGCAGAACTCAACGAAAGGGGCAAATTTTTGCATTACCTTGCCACTGATGTGAATGCTGCAGCTGTGTTTGTGTATCCATATTCATTATTGCTAGTATTCCTCCTAGATTATAACTAATCCAGAAGAATTTGAATCTTCATTTTGAATTTTTTACTGTTTTTTTTTTGTTTGGTTGGTTGGTTGTTTTTTTTTTAATTTTTGTAGAAGCAGACAGAGAGAATACTCAAGGCATCCATTCTTTCTCTCCACAATTTGTTGGAAGTGGCAGAAGCTATTAAAAATGAAGGCATACATATCTCATGCTATTCAGCTGACTGGTAATTAAAGTGCAATTAAATTTTTCATGGTGTAGATTGTGTCTGTTTTTCAAAGAAATTAGAAACTGTGGCCCTTAGAGGATTGTGCTTTTAGTCTATAGACTAAAAGACTTTAGACTGCCACGGCACTTATTAAATGCAATCACTGATGAAGTTTGCACATCCAATATACTTACAGGAGGAGGTTTGTAGTTAGGTGGCTTCCCTTTTTGGAGGTGTGTTGTTACTATAGAAACAAATTGTCCTGAAGTTTTCCATATGTGTTGTAATAAGTTAGAAGCAAAATCAATCATTCTGTATCCCCATTTCAGTTTGGAGAATCAAATTGTGGTACGAATTGCCCCCTGGTTAGAAGTCTAAGTCAGGAAGAAAGAAAACTGTGTCATAAGGTGATCTTGAATTATTAATGCTGGGGATATTGAACAGAGTTAGGTATTCTGGATTTCAGTCTCAAGGAGCCCTTGACTCTGCACTGCCTGTACTGGGAACATATGAACATTAAGCTTCCTTTCCAGGCATCTAAAGTTAGATGCCTGTGAGCTGACAGAGTGACTATACTGTGGGGATAAATCCTACTCTTAGTGTCATGTAAGTGTTTTCCAAAGTCATATTCAAGTATAGTAGCAGAACTGATTATTTGTTATCTATTTAGAATGAACTGTAGGTAGCTCTGGAAAAAGAGACAGATGTGCCTAGGACCTACAGAGGTCAAGTAAGCAGATGCTTAAGCACTTACTTTAAATGCTCTCCTGAGTAGAGATGGCATTAGTGCTCGGATGCTTAGAAGGTGCAGTGCAATGTACAGTGCAAAGACATGAAATGACCTCACAGCACAGGCTGAAAAATAGATGGACAGAATATGTCTCTCCAAAATATCCATTGGCAGGGGTGACTAGATTGTTCCTAGGGTGGGAAAAGGCTCAAATTCTGCTTTCTTCAGGCACTGCAGAATACGTAATTTGCTAAGACAGACTTAAATTCTGGTATCAATAATAGATCAGATGATAAGATCTGGCAGGAGAAAGTCCAGTAAAATGCAAAGTCTGAATTTGGTAGTGCTTTCAGTGGAAATTTCCCATGTGAAGTATCTGCTGCTTTTCACCAGGAATTATGATTTAAATTATTCCAGTAGATTTTCCTTTATTTCATATTTTATCATGGATCCAAGTAATTGAATACTTGTCAAAATGTTTCATTTCTCAAATAAATAAAAGAATGCTTTTTGTTGAGTTCTGCAGATAAGTAGAGGTTCTACATTTCAGGATTCTACCTAATGATGACTAATGCAGAAATGTAAAGGAATGGACAAGCCTGTAATTATGTCTATGAATCCTAAATAATTGTTCATCAGGGATCAAATTCCAACTCCTTATATAATGCAATTTAATCATGCATGTAAATTCTTATATTTATTTGAACAAAACGGGTAATCAAAGGCTTATGTATCTTGGGAGCTTAGTAGGATATTTGTCCTGCCCTGTGTTTCCTGACATAGAAATGAATTTTTTTGAGTACTACTAAAACCTCTTCCTTTAAAGAGAGCACGAGAGAGAGAAACAATCTTTTTCTTCAGAGAGTACCATCTATCTTCCTCTTTCGGGCAGCTTAAATGAGAAAATTTAGTACTCTCACTGTGGTTGCCTGCACTTGCTTTGTGCATGTAACCACTTTGTTTTGCTATGAGAAAGGGAAGAGTGACAAATACAATTGAGGTGACAATGCCTGAGAATTTTGATTTTTATTTGCTAACAGCCTCTTTAATATTCAGATTTCAGCTGTCTTGACAGGTATATTCATAGAGGATGAAATACACGTGCAGACAGACAGCCCCAGGCCTATGTACCACATTAATCCTAAGCCTTTAAAATGTGCTTTAAGTGGGTCTAATTGATGTACGGGACCTGTACTGGCCCCTGTACACATGGGAGAATTGCTCCTAGTTTTCAGGCTTGCAATATTAACTATTCTACTTTGCTTTAAAAATCTTTTATTCTTTTTGATCTGTTTCCAATTTTCCTAGTGAACTGCTGTAATTCTGCCTTCTGTTTAAACAGAGTGGAATATTTGAGATCACGATATATATATTAGATACAAACACAAATGAAATGTATGTTGGAAAAGGTCAGCATTCAGTAAAAATTCAAATCAGCCATTTGGATCTGATTAAACACTGTGTGATGCACATGGGGATTATGCAGAAAATCCACTAAACACTATTAAGGGAAAGTACACGTTTTGTAAAGGACAAAATCTATCGTAGCCTTTAATAATTTCTAAGACATAGGTGGAGACTAGAATTACTATAGCAACTGATTACGTGTTTGTGGGTAGCTTGGAATGAGCTAGTACATTAAGCATAATATGCCATTGCTGATTCATACTTCATCATTTTATTTTTAAATACTTAGAGCAAGTCATACGGAAAACATCAAATATTATTCTCAAGAGAGAATAGTTACATGATCTTCATCATAGCATTTTATCTTTACATACATTTTGGTCCAATGTTCTGAAGAAACACAGGCTTTTTGTTTTTTTAAGCGTACCATTTTTGCTTGAGCAATGCTTCTGCCTCAAAGGTAAATAACCCAAAGAGATTTTAAAATGCTTTAATTAATCTTTTCAATTACCTGTTTTTTCTCTCAATTTAGTGTAGTATGGCCAAATTTACCTTGGAAATTAATCAAGCTAAATATGAAATAACTGTGTTAGTTTTCAATGACAGGATCTACAACATGGCTGAAGCAATTATTTTAAATTCACACCATTAATTAATTCAAATTAACCTTGAAAGTCTATAGGTGGACAGGCTGTCTAACTCTAGTATTATGCAGAAGAATTAGGTCTACCCAAGAATTAGAGTTATTTCCAAGCTCCTCCTGAAAAATCATTGTTCTTTCCCACATGTCATAAATGCTGAAAATTTGAAATTGTAATCAGAAAACTTTTCATGTAACAGTCATAGTTTCCAAGCAATCAACTTGGGGTTCGTTTGGATAATACCATGTATGCTGGCAAGTATAGAACTGAGATTTGACAAAACACCCTTTAATGTATGTGTAAATTGTCTTTAATATATTTTGGGTTGTTGACTTTATCTGTTAAGTGAGGAGCTTTGTTGGAGTTCATAGGGTTTTGAATAAAGTCTTAAAATTAAATGTGATACAGTAATACACATACAGTGAGGTAATCAATAGCAATGTTTTGGGATGGTTACAGGGTGACAAAGATACACTGTGTAAGCTTCTCTACAGGTATTAAACACCTGAATTGCCATCAGATTGTCCACTACTCAGATTTATATAATCTATTCTTCTTCTAAATGGTTGTTCACTGCTTTTATAAATGAAGATCTTGCTTGTAGACTCGTGCTACAAAAGCATTGACAATGAGAGTTTGTGATGGAAATAGTTGAGTACAGCATACCAAGATTGTGTCTCTGGTACTCTCTCTCTCTCNCTCTATCTATATCTATATCTAATCTCTATCTATAGATATCAATATTTATAGATATATATATGGAGAGAGTATATATACTCTATTTGATACCCTGCTCTATATATGAGGCTTGTGATGCAGTTGACAAGTCTGATGTCTTGCTAATGACAAGTTGACTGATTGATGTGGAGGTTAGTGATCTTATCAGAAGCCCTTTGCAGGCAAAGATACAGGATGTTCAGTGAAGGAGCTTTAGGCATGGGCAAGCCTCATTAAAAGCTAAAGGAGACTTGGTGGTGGAGTATTCAGAAGAGGCTTGGCTGTTCCCAGAGCAAGGAGACAAGGCTGATAAAAGAAAGGAGAGGAAGTGAGGAGTATATGTGCTCTGGAGTGGAGACAATACAGGGTGTTCTTGCACTCTGTAACTCAGTAATCTCACCATTTATTGCTTCTCTTTTGAAGGGAACATGGCCTTTTTCAGTGATTTTTTTTTTTCTGTCATAAGCATTTCTGCACATGAAACTGGCTTAAATGTCATGTCTTGTGTGTTGTATAGTTGTGTATGATGTACTGCATGGAATGGCTTGATCTATGTTCTATCATGTAGGAATCCAAAAAGTTATGTATGGTTATATTTAATCTGTCTGGGCTCGTATTTTAAAATGCTAAGGCAATCTGCATATCTGCATGCATTCATTTTACTTATGTCATGGTGGAACTACACAGTAGTGTTCATGCTGTCAGTGTACTCCTGTGCACAGCAAAATTTCCCTTTTGGCTCATTCCTATTCATAAACAAATGTCATGGAAAAGTTAATACTCTGCAGTTTTAAAGAATCTACTGTATTGCACCTCAAACCAGCAATGAAAAAGATATGTATTTTGCAAAACTTACTTGCATGCTTAGCATTTTTTGTACTTTATAACAACATATAAAAAATCATAATTTACGTGGGTAAACTATCCAGGTCTTCTGCTGTTTTGTAGCTAAGTAAGTCTGTGTTCAGAAGTTGGCTTATTCTTACCTCTGTTCTGGGAGTGTACTGTTAAAAAAACATGCATAACTTTGGGTTTCCTTGTCATATAACTATTACCATTTAACATAAAATAAAACGTCAAGAAATTGCAACGGTAATCCAACCCCCAGATTCTGAGGGGGGAGAATGTCAGATCTCAAAACCATGGCCTAAACATCAAAGCAGTGGTCATTCAGCTTTAGGACAGGATCTAAAACATGTCTGGGATAGGAAAAATGAACTCATAGCAAAGCTGCTAGGAGAAGTCAAAGCAGGAGCTCAGCCATCAACATGTCCAGCCTGTTATCTATCCATAGCAGGCCTGGATGAGAGCAGGTCTGATGACTCAAAGCTAAGGATGACAGTTAATGATAGCACTGACCAAGCAGGGGCTTGAACTGAGCAATGTACCTTCTTATATGAAGGTACAACTCTCATCAGCTGTTCAACTGATAAGGAGCAATGTAAAGAACTGTCCTATATATCGAAGACAGTAATAAGGTATGTCATACTTTTTGCCAAATAAAACCTGCAGAAAGCCATCAAGCAAACAGCAGAGCACTTTCTAAGAACTGGTCTTTCACATGAGTCAAAGTTGCTGGTCCTTTGACAAAATCTTATGAAAAAGGGGAGGAAGTTGACCAAGAACATTACTTGATGTATCACCATGAGTAGAGAAAGAAAGAAGATATAGCTCCAAGGAAGAGCATGAAATCCTTTTTATTACATAAACTTGCAGTGCCATGATGTGCATCTGCAAGGTGACTCCAGGAAAGATCCCCATTTCTCTGGGAGAGAAGCTGTCACCTAGCAGAGACTTTTTTCTGCACTCTATTGAGATACCTCTGGCTCAGTATGAAATACAAACTGGAAGTGATACAAAAATCCTCCAAATGGATGCCATGAAAGCCAAGAGATATCTAAGCCATATTTCAGAGAAATCACAAATTGACAATCAAATGATGAGATACCTTTGTGCTACTTTGCAAAATCAGATGGCACCATGACATTTTGTTTTTGCTCGAGGCAAGTAAATGCCATTTTAGATCTTGATACCTGCCTTATGCTGCAGATTCATATTTAATCACAAGAACTCAGTATGTGGTTTTCCTGTGCCCCATAAAGGAATATTTACAGATTTCTTTTCAAGACTGCCTCCTGTATCAAGTTAGAAAGATGCCCTTTAGGCTGCAGAGATTAATGGACATATCATAGATCAATGGGTAGTTTCCTGAGGCTTCATGCACAGTACACCATTGCATGTCTTAACATGTAATTTTCAGTGTGTATAGGGAGATAACTTTGAAACAGCTGTTAGTGGTCTAACAGTTACTTCAAAGATGGGTATCTTGCATGTCAGCCATCCAAACAACCAATCAGCTTTTACAGGACACACTGCTTTGGTTATGTGTAGGTAGACAGGACCTGGGAATGAAAAAAAATATAAATTGATTAATAAAAAGATGACAAAATAAGGTTAGAGGGAAAGAAAGCAACTTGGTGGGATAGAGAACAATGAAAGAAGAAAATGTAAGGGTAAGGATAGAGAGAATAGGAAAGAATCATAGAATCATAGAATCTATATAGTTGGAAAGGACCTCGAAGATCATTGAGTTCCAACCCCCCTGCCATAGGCAGGGACACCTCCCACTAGACCAGGTTGCTCAAAGCCCCATCCAGCCTGGCCTTAAACAACTCCAGGGATGGGGTATCCGCAGCTTCTCTGGGCAACCTGTTCCAGTGCCTCACCACCCTCACAGGAAAGAATTGCTTCCTAATGTCCGCTCTAAATCTCCCCTCTTCCAGTTTAAAACCATTACCCCTTGTCCTATCACTACACTTCCTGACAAAGAGTCCCTCTCCTGCTCTCCTGTAGGCTCCCTTCAGGTACTGGAAGGCTGCTAGAAGGTCTCGCCAGAGCCTTCTCTTTTCCAGGCTGAACAGCCCCAGCTCTCTCAGCCCGTCCTCATAGGAGAGGTGCTCCATCCCTCTAATCATCTTCATGGCCCTCCGCTGGACCCGTTCCAACAGTTCTATGTCCTATCTCTGTTGAGGACTCCAGAGCTGGACACAGCACTCCAGGCGGGGTCTCACAAGTGCAGAGTAGAGGGGCAGAACCACCTCCCGTGCCCTGCTGCTGGTCATGCTTCTTTTGATGCAGCCCAGGATACAGTTGGCTTTAGAAAATAGAAAAACTAGAAGGAAGAGGCAAACAGCAAGGAAAACAGTAGACAAGTATATGGGAAGAGGGAGAAAAGGGAATTTCTTCTTACTGTTTGAAATAATGACTTGTGAGATAGACCAGAGGTTCTGCCTTAGGCACAGCTGGTATGTGTAATGGGAAACCAATAGTAAGTATTATGTCAAAGAGTTTTAGCAAATAAAAGGGTATAACCTGGGACACAGGGTTCGTAGATCAGTAACCCTGGCAGCTCTGTGGCACTTGCACAGCAGCTTGCTGGAGCTCCTCAAAACAAGCTGTACTGTCTATTATTTCTGAGTTAGAACTGTGAACCTTGTCTCATTGCACAGATACTGTCTGCTGGGACCTGTAAGCTAAATATTCCAGAGTCTTTCTTTAGCTGGGTGAGACACAACCAACATCTGATAGAAAAAAATAGTACTTGATAGAGTCCACATGTGTTTCTTTCACTCGTTTCCCCTCCTTCACTCATCCATAAATCAATGCACTACTTGCCTCCACAAAATTGGCTGAGAAAAAAATGTGGTTGCTCACTGTTTCGTAATTTTAGACTGCTAAGAGCCATTTATTCTCATGCTTTAGGTATGATAGTGCAGTTGTAGCTCTTCCTTTGTGCCTGCTACCCTCAGTGAATGGGGTGCAAGGTAAACATTTATCAGATTGTTTCAGCGGATTCCTCTCAGAAGTGTGCTGCACCAATGGGATGTCTGCCTCTAGCCTCTAGGAAAAAGGTGTTGGACATGAAATGTCTGTGCCTCCACTAGTGCCCAAGTGAGTACCATTGTAAGGACCAGACTGATTAGGTCCTTGTCAAGTAACTCCATAGGATTTTCTGTGCAGCTTCCAGGGGTTTCCAGTTGCTTTCTTATAGTTTGTGGCCATATTCAGTGTCATATTCAACCACTGCACTTGTGATCTGGCCCAGAGAGGCAGCTGTCTTTCCATGGCTGTCCTCGAAAGGGCTGGAATTCCCATGATTGGAATGACTAGGCTTCTGACAGACTCATCATGTATTTTTATGTAGTAGCCACTAAGTAGGAGAAAAAAACAGCCAATTCTTTGAGAACTGGGTTCTGTGCCCTGTATCTTCAATCTGGGAACTCTCTGTTTCTTTTTTTACTCAAGAGATTTATTCAGTAGGTCCCTGGATGCATTGCACTTTAGCTTAAATGAATTGTTCATCCCTTATCTTGCCTATTGAAATATATCCTTGTCATGTCAAGACATGAACCTCTAATGACCTAATCTAGAAATACAATCCCAAATCTCATGCTGAGGAAATTCAATGCAAAACACCTACTGGACACTGGACACTTTCCAAACACTGTACTGTTTGGACAAAAATCTTATAATCCAAAGTACTATACATTCTGAGTAATGCTCTGGAAACTTCGTTTTGATTCTGTGATGCTGATATTAACATTATTTTATTGCTCTTAAAAGCACGATGATCCATGTGCCACAAAAAGGTGATAAATCCATGTCAGTCTATGTATCAAGTGTTAAGATAAGTGGCATTGTACATGTTTACATAGGTGGAAAGTGCCTTGAGATGTTATTTGTAACATACATGTTAGATTTAGCCATTGGAGACTAGCTCACAGACTAAACTACCTACTGATATGAGATACCGTGTAAAGCATGAAATCTTGAGAATTGCTTTACTTTACATGAACTGAAATATCCATTTCATCTATCTATTTCCTCCTCAAGCTATCGCCTCTTAAAATTTCTTTGGGCCCTACCTGTTCTACCAAGGTACAAATGTATTCATTAATCAAGGTATGCAGCAAACCTGGCTTTCCTTGAAAAAATGCTTGCTTGGTGAACATGCTACTTTCAATTACACACAGAGAGTTCAAGCATGCCTTGGTCTTTTGAAGTATTGCACACCATTTTCCATGTTCTGAAGAAGCATAGTCGTGTTACCAGAAAAAAGTATCTCCTTTATATTCAGCCAACATTTCAGGCAGCACTTTAGAGCCTGGGAGAGATTATTGCTCATGATTGCTGTTCATAGCAGGTCTCTTTTTTTTTTTTTTTTTTTTAAAGAATGCTCTTTCCCTTCTCCCTTTTCTTCCAGATTGTTTTCTTTCCTAGGAAACTCTGGAGTAATTTACATGCCTTTTGGGTCATGCAATAAATTTTCTAGCCAGCTGAGTGACTGGATGGAAGTTAAGTGTTCTCCAGTTCAGACAGATGGTCTTGTTTAGCTGTCACATTTTAACTGTGTAGCTTAACAAGGATTTGTAGTTCTCTTCAGAACTGGTGCTAATATTTTGAACTTCTGCAGAATCTTCCTATTGAGCTCTGAAAACTCTTTACAAACATGATTGAATTTAGCCCTTATATTGGCTCTACTGAATAGATCAGTATTCTCATATTAACAGTAGAAAAGCTGAGACACAAAGATTAAGGCTAGATGTCTGAGATATCTGACATCAGGCAATGGAGTTCCTGTTCAGACATGCTGGTAACAAATTATGCATAAGAATCTCACTAAATTTTGTAAATGCCAATTCAGCTGTTACTGTTGCTAATAGTATTAACAGTAAGTATCCAAAAAGCAGGAAAAAAAATAAAAGTGGTACTCAAAGAACATCCTCACATCAGAGGTGGCACTAAACAATTGAAGAATATGACCCATAGTACTTTAGAAGGAGGAGCTAGAGGGCCATCACCTCAAAGATTTACGGCAAGTTATGAAGGGAGAACAAAGTGAAAGAAATGGATAATGCTTTAAAAAACAATGTAGATTTGCTAAAAACAGATCCTGCGAGACTGTATTTTTGATGAGACAATATAATCTAAATGCAGGAAAACACCACAGATCTAAGCTTCAGTGAAGAATGTATTACAGAGTTACTGCCATTGTTGGTCATTTGCACAAAAATCATAAGGAACTGTGTAAGAATGAGGCAAAAAAAGAGGGAGATTCCTATGAGTCCTTCCACGGTCTTCTGCCTGTTCTAAACTGGAAGCTCATGGTTTGGAAATAGTGGACAGGGAAAAAGATTTGGTGGTCACAGAGTGACTGTGACATGCCAAATGATGTCATAGAAGAAGACAATATGCTCCTGAACTTGGTTATTCATTTACTTTTTGATCAAAAAGCAACTGCACCTTGAGGTACTGGGCTGATTGTTCAACCAGTGTCTGAGTGAGACAGAACACCTTTTAATTTCTTCTGAACCTACCAGTTCTTGCTATCATCTGATACCTTCTGGGTGTTATGGGAGACAGCGGTCATTCCTCATTCACCTTTTCCATGCTACCTGTGGTTTTGTAGATCCATCAACAACCATTTCTTTTTCAGACTTGTCCAGTTCTGCTTATTTGGTCTGTTGCACTGCCTCTAACTGTCCTCATCACCTCTGTCTATACCTTTCTACTCGATTCTTCTCAGAAGACGGAAGCATAGTCGCATGCAGTACCCAAGATGTAGCAGTTTGATGGATTTTTACAGACTTTTCTGTTTGGTTTTCTTAAAAATATCTTAATGTTTGATTTGGTTTTTTGACCATAATGTTCACAGAACTAATGTTTTCACAGAACTATCCATTAGAACTCCAAAATCTATTTCCCAAATTATCCAGGTTACTTCAGAACCCATTACTATATATATAAATGCCTACTAAAACACTGATCTGTGTGTATTAGAGACATAATTAAAATAACTCTCTAGTACTCAGAAGTGGAAAACAGATATCTAGTCAAAGAACATGCTGTTTTGATTCTTTCCTGACCCACAGCTGTCATGCGAAAAATTACTCTGTCTCTCCAGATTTTAGCCATCCTATCTGAAGTTGGTATTGGTAATCATCTATAAAGAGAGAGACTCATTGTACTGCACCTGAGAGTTTCCCTGGAGAGTTATCTGATATAATAGATATGATAGAAAAGAAAGCCAGTTTGATACTATTGCTTAAACAAGTGATCTAACTCACATGTTATCAGTCTTTTGTATTGCAATGGACCTCTGAGGGGATCTGAGATACTGGTGAATGGAGAGAGAGGACGTTTTGTACTGAAGATGTCAGTACTACCAGCTGTGTCCTTCCTTGTGCTGTTTCTGCTTGCACACAGGCACACACACTCGTGTGAAGTTTACTGACACTGGTAGCAATTAGATGTGTGTGGCCCAGATGCTGGGGAGACTCAAATCATAGCAGAAGGATTGATTAGAGGAGAGTTATCTGCAACTTGCATAAGGGATCCAGCAGTGCTTTTTATTTTCCTGTCACTCTCTGGTTCTGTGGCTGAAGAAGAGAGATGGTGCAAACCTGTAGATTCGCCATCTGAGAAAAGTTGCATTGCTTGTATCTGCAGCCAGTCATGAAGTTGTATTCTCAGCTGTGCGAGATACTGAGGGTGGGCCATTTTTAACATCAACAGCTAGTCATAGGTTCACCACTGGAGGCGAGGTTGACACCAAGGAATTTGTCACCAATTACAGTGTCTCTAGTGTACATTTTCCTTCCATATTTTATTTCTTTTCTCATGGATGCTCTCTTTAGCTTTCCCATTCTTTCTTACCCATCTTTCCTACACTTAGTGTGTTTTCTGGCATTTTTCCAACATACTCTGTATGGCTTTTAAAATCTTTTTATAAATCCTTTGAACTGTTGACCTAAATCTCTTGTTCTTCTGGTTATGCAAGGACTGAGATGGTATGTTCCTATCTGCAACAACAGTCTATCCTACCATCTTTAGCTGTAAAGATGGTGAACTCATGACAAAAAAAGCCAAGAGCTGCAAGATGTTTTGAAGATCATCCAGGACACAGAGGCAATCTATATAAAATCTTTCCCTACTTCCATTCCAGATTGAGCACTCTTTCTTTCCTTAACACCAGAAGAAAATAAAAAATTTGAAGTGGACAGTTCAAACAGATTGTGTCGGCATTTTAAGTGGATGAGTGAGACAGATCGAGAGCCAAGATGAAAATTGCAGTTTATACTACTTGGTCATTTTATTAAAGTTATCATTCAAATCTTGGCAGAACTAACATCTGGAACAATATCTATTTTAATGTGACATAAATTATCACCATAAGGAGTACAGTGGAATGATCGGCAGCCAGAGAGAAATGAATTCTGAGATGAATAGCTAACATTTCTTGAGAATTGAATTCATTAAGACATGTGATTGCTTATTTGATCACATCAGTTAAATTACTGAAACAAATAGTAATGGAACAGTATGAGATGCAGATGTAATGAAAAATATTTTGAGCCATAATTTCACAGATCTAAATCCTGAACTGTTTCCAGAGGCAGTTGTTTCACTAAAATAACAGGAAATTTTGTGAGTGAGAACAGAATTTAAAAAAAAAAAAAATAGAAAAATAAAATGGCAGCCTGAAACAAAATTTTCTAAACTAAGGTTACTGTCTCTAGATTTCCTTTGCAAAACACAGCAAGCCTGTTAAGCCTATACAACTGCACTTAATTTCATTGGATTGGTAGAGCCAGACAGATGGACAAGACAGCCTAGACACAAGAGTGACGCACAAGACTCTGCGTGAACCAAAAATCATCCTAAAGTCACAATGAGATCTAGGTTGAACTCCTGGCTTTCCCTGAGGTTTTCTCTTGTGATACTGAACAAATAACTTCATTTCCCTGGACCTCTGTGTCTTATCTGTGCAGAACAAAGGCTGGTATGCCATGTCTTTTAGTGCTTAGTGTGATGACACTAGTACATGAGTTGTGATTGTCAGTGAAAATTTCAGTATTGGGACGACTGAGAGTTTTGCCAATATAGCAATATTAGAGATAGAGAGCACATGTAAATTAAGCTGCAAAAGATGTACAGCCAGTATATATTATAAGAGTATGGGGACTTCCAAGTGAACTCTAATCAGAGCTTTTAGGCTTACACATCTCTACTGATATCAGACCCCAGCTGGCTTAGAAAATTATGCTGCCTTTCTGCTGTTATTTGTTAAACCAGGGGAAGACTAATCCTCTTAGGGGCAATTAATAGTTTTGTGTAACAGTAACAGAAAGTAACTTTTCCTGCTTTAGTTTGTAAGCTAATTTCCAGCATAAAGATGCTACTACTAATAATGTCTTTTTATCACTGGCAAAGCTTTTTTGTAATGCTTTAGGGATGTGCACTAGCATTTACCTCCAGGAAGGCCTCCCTGATAGTGCTGAGAAGCTGATCCCAAAGTCCACGTAAGGTCAAATCTGGGAAAAAATAGAAAAGAGTGATGCCAGCATTAAACTGTTCACTGATGCCTTGATCGTCTCTGTGAGACACTGTGATGGGAAAATAAAATGGACAATAAAGATTTCAGGACAGCTGGAGTGTATCAGGTCTGCCACAGGTAAATAAATTAGTTTGCTACTCCAAAAATTACATGGCTGGTGCCAAAGGAGGAGATGTAAGGTACTGGCCTAATTTAAAGTTATCTGGTCAACCATGATAAATAGGAAGTTGTTAAGAGTAGAAAAGAATGAGAGGGAGAAATAGAGAGAAAGAGAAGCCATGAAGAATAACAGGTTAACACCATTATTATTCCAAGAAAAACCACATTATTAAAATGAGAGGCAGGCCAGTATCTTTTGGAAAGCTTTCACAGGGACCTATAAAGATTATACATTGGTTAATGTAGATATAGTGCCCTTAGAAATTTTACAGTTCCAACTAGACTTCTAATACTTAGCATGCAAAACAGAGTCACTTAGTCCAGAATCGATAAGACATTCCCCCTTCCTCCAAAAATAACCCTGTAACCTAGCTCCATCCCAGGCAAAACTCTTGTACAAGGCTCATGCTTATTAAAAAATACTAATATTGAGAAAATTGTGTATAAAGCTGCTTAAGATTATTTTCTGTAAATAGACCATTGCTCATTAAGCACTATTTCAGCCTCAAATTGCTGGTTTTGGAGCAGGAACGGCTAGGTGAAATTATGTGTAGGAGATCAGATGGAACAGCTGCAGAACCTTTGACATTAAGATCTGTGACCTCCTAAATGAGCACAGTTAGTTTACCTCTCTTATGCTCCTGGGGCAAAATAACTGGTCCTTCCCTGGTAATGTCGATAGATACCAAATGCTTGTACTTTTTAGCAGTAAGAATAATTTGTCCCTAAATTTGTCCTAAAAACGGTGTTCATAATTCCTGTATTTAGAAACCATTGATCATCCTAGCCAAGGAATAGAAATAATGTCATGTGAATTAGATGAGCATCTCTCATCACTGAATAAAAACCAAATAACTGGACAACATAAAGATAATTCCCAGTCTGCAGTTCAGTGACCAACTTTAAAGAATGAACTCAAGTACTGAGCGGTTCAGAAGTCAGGAGTGCATCAGAGAAAGAAGAGGTGATTGAACTTATTGGGTACTACATTTGAGGTAAACATTTCCATCAGTAGTAGCTAGTGTGCTTGTGTCACAAGACTGACATTGTCCCCGTTGCATTCTGCTCACCACCCTTCCTGAAGCCCAGGAGCCTCGTAATTCATTCTCTGTTGCTGGGGCTCCTAAAACTGCTTTATATCTTTTGTGCTGTCATATTTACTTGCACTAAATTGTACTGCAAACCAATTTAATGTACAGTGTCACTTTTTACATGTCACCATATTAAAGAGCCTTGTAACATTTCTGCTTTAAACCCTTACTTCAGGTTTTATAAATCCTTCCTGCTTTTAACTACATCAGGCTGAAGACAAGAGTGTAAATATTGACCCCACATACTGATTTACATGGAATAGTAGGCACCTCTTTATTTTAATATGTGAAGCATCAGAAGAGGCAGTGATTTTGCAGTCTCTTTTTTTCAATACTAGGCTTTAACTTACAAGACAGCACAACAGCTCAAATTATTTACCTAGTAATAGGAGATAAGTTGAATGGAAGTAATGGAACTGCAGTATTAAGGAAGAGAAGGCACTTGTTAAAATTTGTCAAGGATTGCCTTTTTAACATTGTCCTTTGCATAAGAACACAGGGGATTGCTTGGAGAGATCCAGAGCTAATATATAGAAAGAGGAAAAGTATTTTTTTCGTTATAAAGTATAAGATCAGGGATTGTGCTGAGGGTTAATCGAGGCAAACCTTGTGGCTGAATTACAAATAGGAGCTATTGATCTTATGTTGTATTAGAAGCAGGTATTGCTTTACAAAGTATGGGGTCACAGCTGTTGGGTCATGCCCTGTTTGGATGACAGTATCAGTGGGATTTTGCAGGGGTTTTTCCTGGGACTCACCCTGTTTAACATCTTCACTGATGACCTGGAGGAGGCAACAGAAGGCACTTCTGTGAGGTTTGCAGGTGACTAGGGGGACCAGTTGATAGGCAGGAGGGCAAGCTGGAGAGATGGATGCTTTTGATTGCAGATAGGAACAAAGCTGTGCTGTCTTACGTAAACAGAGGATGTGATACAAAATGTACAGATATTTCTCAGCCTTCTCCAGTTCTCTTCTTTACAGCGCAGACTTACTTGTTAGTTGTTGTATTTTGTTTAATCTCTCTTTACAAGTGGACTACTGGGCATTGACCAGTGCCAAGGGCCAGGAAACATCGCTCCACAGAACTATCTTTATTTCAGCTTTCAGTATGTTACTGTTCCCCTTCCTCTCCCTCAGGCCTTGGTAAATCTCATAAAATCCTTTTCAGATTGAAATCCTCCTCTTCCCAAGCTGTAACGTGTTTTACAGCATGTATTTCTCTATAGTTGTCTTTTAGTCTCTTGTTGATAGTCTTTAGGTATCAGTTCCTTGGCTGGTAAATATCTTCCTTATTCTTAAATTTATTGACTTTGGTTTGTTCAGAGCAATATGTGGGGATAATAAATTGGCTCACAAATAGCTGACACTGCTTCTTACTTCTTTCTACTGTGCCAGTTTTTCATAATACTGAATACTAGGGGTGCCTCAAAGAAACCAGCAGCATTTTTGCCACTTACACATCTTTCACTAGAGCTGCAAGCTGCCTGGATTTCTCTAGTAAACTTAGACAATGGATGTGCTTTCACAAAAGGTGTTCCAATAATTAATAGATTTATTCCAGAGTATGATAATAAATAGTTGTTTCAAATGTCAATTTTAAGGCTTGCAAAATGTAACTATGTACATGCATAAGATCAGAGCATAAATCAGCTCAGTAAAACAGATTTGTAAATATTTATGAGCACAGGGCTCTTTGTTTCACACTTACTCCTTCTGTGTCCTCATCTTAAATTTTCATGAGCTTTAGTTTATGGCTGGTAGTCTAGGCCAAGTACTTGATATTGCTAAATTGCTGCCTGTTTTCTCTGGTATTGCCTATACCACAGTCCTAAATCTTTACAGGTGAATGTGTAATCTATAGAAAGAAACCTGCTTGCATGGAGAAGCAGATTCTGAATTCTGATGGACCCATGTGAAGTTTAGCAGGTGTCACATTACTGAACTAAAGTATAGCTTGGGTTTTTCCAGTGAGCTCCCATCCCTGTGGTGGCTGCAGGCGAGGCAGGATCCAAAGTCCCTGTTTGTGTTGGTATTTTGGATGGGGTTGGTTATTCAGGAGGGAGAGGAAAAGGGAAGACATTAAAAAGATGGTTGAAAGGATGAAAAGTAAAGGTTTGGAGCAAAGGAGATGTGAAGGGGCTGTGAAGGAGAAGTGAATACACAATAAAAGCTGTCAGGATACAGCACAGGCAGTCTAGTAGGGACCGCAAAGATGAGTTATTACCTCATGCGAAAGTCTTTACCTCCCTGGCTCCTTCTTCTGTGGCTGTGATTCTTGCTCCAGGCAGCCTGACATTTCAGTTGCCCAAAGGAAAGGGAATGATGTTTTTACTCATTCCTTTGCAGCAGTCACCGATGAGGGCAGAAGTATGCAATCCTATAGGCATCATTTATTTTTTTGCAATTTTTACAAAGTTGTGCATATGCTCACTACTCCCATTTGTGCCTTGTTAGTAATGCAATTTCTATTACTCTTCACTAATTCACATGAAAATCTCTTAGTTGCATTTTCTCCCTATTTAACTAGTAGCAGATAGCACCATGTTAATTGATGTAATAACCAGAAATAAAATCTAAAAATAAACCTAATGATAATTTTCCAGTGTTTGTTTAACCAGATCCTTGAAGTTCCTGAGTGGTCAGTTTGGACTGAGATAAGTGCTGTAATTTTTCTTCTCTCCTGTCTGCTGGCTTTTCAGACTTTTTGAACTGCAGTCCACAAGGTGTCTGAACAGGGGATGCTTGTGGCAATTCAGGATGGATTCTTATTGAGGAGTTGTTTTCTGCTGCTTCATGAGAGGCTTTGGCAGATCAAGAGCTGTTGCTCCCAAGATCCTGCCAGGCATGTTTCCCATGTGTTTCTGGATGTCTTCACTGAAACTGCATAGGATCAGCACAAAAGGAGGGGTTGGGTGTGAAAACATTTTCCATTATGTTTACATGTCTTTGTTTGAGATCTGTAAGGGCAGACAGATACACCTCCATTTAAAAAATTAGTTGTATTTAATCATCTTTTCACTTTCATTAGTGAAAAATAATGGAGAAAGATAACGCAATCATTTGCATGCAGACTTATCAGAAGATTCCTATACATTGTACAAATTTACATCATTTAATATCTTAGCATGCATTTAATCCTACTCTTGCAGAGTAGATTTTGGGAAGCTTATTGGCTCTTCTTCATGCAGTTGTGACAAGTTCTGTATTTTTTTAGACACTCCCCAAGCACACTGCTGGTGTACTTGAGGAAATAAAATGCTGCTTGATCAGATAGGAAGTTTGTCTTTGGTGAGTCATGCTTGATGCTTTTATTCTTTCATTTGTGTAGTTATTCAAATAAGATCTAAGGTCTTTTAAGAGTGGCTTAATTTCTAGATGTGTCCCTTCGCCTTACGTTTCATGCTGTCCCGTTCGAGGTAAGTCATGTCAACAGCTTTCTGCAGCCCTGATGTTGCTCTTCTGAGATGCAGTGCTCTCCACATTCAGGTCATAGGGCTGGGGTGGAATCCAGGTATTGTGAGCCAAGGGCCAGTGGGATTTGGAACTGTGGACTGCCCACCATGGACGTTTCAAGAACATTTTGAGAGGAATTAATGATGACATTATTCTCCACCTAGGAACTAGGGAAAAAAAAATAAAAATAAAAATAAAAAGAGGAAGAGAGTATAATTTTGTTATTATTAATTCCAGTGAGATTGATGGAACACCTCTGGTTCTGTGAAATTAATCGAATAAGAATAGGAGCGTCTCTTCACACTAGCAGATACTTTGTCTAAAGGCACAAGCCAAGTCTGAGATGTTTACTTTGATGTGCAGCACCAGTTCTTTCTCCAACAGGGAGCAGCAAGCAAACCCTCAGAAATGTTGGCATACCTGCTTTCCCTGCAGTCCCTTTCCTTCATCTTGAGGATCCAGGACTGGGTTTCCCGCTGAAACTTCCTCTCAAAAATTACAGCTCTCCAGAGACCTGGGATTGTGATGGGCCTCTGTTTGCAACACTAGCTACAGTAAATGCTATTGTATTCTCCAACAGTAGCGAATTAAATAATCCCACTCTTGTCACTTTCTAACAGGATAATGTTAAAGGCATTCCTCTGAGATGGAGAGTAATAATTTGCTAATTCCCCTCAGTATTTCATGCTTCTCAGTAGTGCAGCTAATTTTCTCTGAGTACCTTATTAACATTCACAGTGACTTTGCAGTCCCACCCTAATAGCTCTCCGCAGAGGCAGTGACTGTGAAGGTGAGAGCTGACAGTGACGCATTTTCCTGCTTTTTCTCTGCAGACAATACTATCCTGGTTTCCATCCACTGAGGGCTGTCCAGCTAATGCGAGTGGGCAAACTGCAGTACAGTCAAGATATGTTTCCTCAAGCGCTGGAGACCTTGAAACAGGTCAGTATTGCAAACTGTTTCTTCTCTGTTCCCCTCTCTCTCTTCCCCGAAACCTGCTGTGTGTCTCCCACTTCCCCTCTGACAGTACCTTTGGATACTCCTCATGGCTTTTTCCACCAGTGGTCTTTCCCCAGGCTGTAGATGAGTGTGGTGATGGGTCTGTTTCTCATCATTTCAGCCACTGATTTCCTCCAGTATCAGTCACTGCTAATTGCAGTTTGATAGCCCTGAGGTGCCAGGATGAAAAAATTCTATTAGATCCAAAGAGATCAAAATATCTTCCTCATACTCTTTTTCTCACCAAACCAAACAATCTGGGGGCACTGAAAGTACAAAATAGAACAGGAGCTGCAGTTTCTGCAGATGGTAGTATCACTGTGGGAATAGTCATCCCATCATTACAACCCATTTAGAGGGGGGGCTTTCATGTCCTACTCAACTTGTTCTAATGACTTGGGCTGTGTCAACTTCTCCTGAGAAGCCTGTATTTTAGGTAGACTTGAGGAATAGCTTCTTGTTCTGTTGAAAGGAGAGAGATCAGCCACCCTAAAGCCAGTGTAAGCTTCTTCTCTGGCTCTTTTGGTGTTAACTCATTAACTCACACCATTCAGTGATTATGTGTGCATGGCCTCTGCCCGCAAAAGGCAGGCTGTGATGGGAGAAGAGGTCCTTGGGATGCAGGTGCTCTGCGTGATGGGGAATCTGGACTCCTCTTTGCAAGCCCTGAAGAACCTGCCATCCCCTTGTCCTCTGCGTGGTGCAGCCTCATGGAACGAAACTGGGCAGAGCAACTCAGAGCAACAAAGCTGGTGAGGGGTCTGAAGAATAAGTCTTATAAGGAGGGGCCAAGGGAGCTGGGGTGTTCAGCCTGGAGAAGGGAGGCTGATGGAACACCTCTCTCTCTACAACTCCCTGAAAGGAGAATGTAGCCAGGGGCGGTCGGTCTCTTCTCCCAAGGAATAGGTGATGGAACAAGAGGAAACGGCTTCAAGTCTCACCAGAGGAGGTTCAGATTGGATATTATGAACAATTTTTGCACTGAAGGGGTTGCTAAACATTGAAGGGACCTGCCCAGGGAAGTTGTTGGGTCACCATCCCTGGAGGTATTTGAAGGACAGGTTGACATACTGCATAGTGACTTGGTTTAATAATGGTCTTTTATCAGAGTTGATGGTTGGACTGGATGGTCTTGGAGGTCCCTTCCAACCTAGAAAATTCTATGATTCTGCCCTCCTTATTCCTTATCAGGGATCTGTGAGTTCAGATTGGAGAACTTTGCCTTTAATGCTTATTTTATTATGATTTATTGTGAGGCACACCAAATTAACAGGCATGCTTCTGGATCCCTTCTATTTCTAGAATCATTCATCATCTTCCTCTTTGATCTTTTTTTGCAGCTGATGCTTTGCCAGTTACATTTCAGCTTTAAGCAATCCCTCCTGTACCTCAGCCGACTTTCATATTAATTTCTTCCTACTGAAGGTTTTTATTTGTCCTGCCATTATATTGCTGTTAGTATCATCTCAAATATATTGAAGAATCTCCTTCCATGTGCAACATGTCTTCTGAACATCAAGTCTCACTCACTTTCCATCTCATGCCCTCAATCACGTTCTTTCTCCCCCTGGAAGATGTGCTGCCTCCGGTTCTCCTCAAAGAGATCTAACCTTTATTCCTTTGTATTATTGATTGTCCTGATGTCAGTGAGGCCTGAAGAGAGTACGTGGTCTGCTTGGTTCCCCCTCTTGTCTCTTGGCCCACCTTCAGGGCCTGATGCAGCCTAATTGCCTTTGCTGGGTGCTGCAGAAAGCCACCTGGGCCAGGTACTCCCCTGTTGCTGCTGTGCAGTAGAAAGCCCCAGTGCTGGCCCCCGTGTTGGAAAGAAGTGCAGAAATAGGCTGTATGTCCCCTTTGCTTAACATCCATACTATATGAAATGCTGGTCTTGTGGCAAAGGGTTGGAGCAGCTGTTTGGGATAGAAGGGGATGGGCGTCTGCACTGGGAGTGGAGGGGCTTTTACTCCCATAAAGTTAAGATCAGTGAGGACTCTCTAAATAACTTAGTATTTTGTACTTACTTTTTGCAACCCCCATATGTATTTGGTTTTAATATATGACTAATTATGCAAGCTGAATAACTGATAATTTCCACATGTTGAAATAATAAATTGGTATTTCATATGATGACAGTCTTACTAAGTCTTGGTAACTTAAATCTTTACTTGATATATTTAACTTAAATTATGGCCAATTCTGATCATTAAAAAGCAGATGGAAGAGTAATCAATTCTATTTTCCATGCAGTATTCAAAAGTAAGTCATATATCTATCATTTGCCAGGTAATCTGTTCTGCTGTTTCCCCTGTAATATTTATAATTTCCAAACATTCAGACTTTCCATTTTAGCAGGTGGAGTGAGAACCCAGTCAGAGGAGTTTATATTTTCATTCACGCTGCCACAGTATATCAACAGGCATTCTTCTAATTGCACTTCTAACATGATACGGCATTAAATTAAACTGAAGTGAATGCCTCTAGAGACATCTGAATGCTGCTTATCAGTGAAGGTGGAAGTTATGATGGGGTTTTGTATGTTCTTAGTGAAGAAGTTGCCCATTGTAAGCCCGATTGCTACTGTATTATCCTTTGAATACTGAGCAAGGCCTAACACAGAAACCTTTTTTCAAGCTATGACTCCACTTTCCCTGAAAGGGCAGAATTAGCTGTGCTTACTATGACATACCTCAGTGCGTCCCTAACTGGGGTCTCCAAGCCATGAGTGCTCCACAAGGACACAGTCTTTTACAGCTGGGATGCAGAACCATTTACAAACTAATCCCGTTGTGGTTTTGCCTATTCCCTGTTCAGCCTCCCCCCTTTTCCCCCACATATGTGACGGGGGAGACTGAACTCCCACTCTCTGGGAGCACAGCTGAGAGGAGGAAAACCTTCTTGTCATCCTGTTCCTCCATGCCACTTGTAAGCACAGGGCAAAATGCTTCTTTGGATAAAGTCTGAAACTGATCCATTCATTGCTGTGTACGCTGAAACAAATTAGAACAAAATATAATTCCCAGTTTATTGCAAGTAAAGGATGTGATTCCTAATATAACTCAGATAATGTCCTAGAGTTATATGAGAACACAGTTTGGCCCTTTGTGATTAGATGTGTCAACAGAGCATGCCACATGCTCAGAGCAGAAACTCGATTACCTTCTCTGCTTCATTACTCTTCTTAATACAGTCTGACACTGAATAGCACCCTGTTGGAGCCCTCGTCAGACTAATTTCAGTGCAGCATTAAGGAGAAGGATGTGGAGGGTGCAGAGGAATTGAGATCTGAGTGAAATTCACCTCACATATAAATCCTGCTTAATCAGGCACAGCCTCAGAGCTGCTGGGGATTGACAGCCTCTCTGCATCAGATGCGCAGCCTGTTAAGACCAGTAGATGTTCATAAACAGCCCTGCAGCCCAGCCCTTACTGATGCTCTCAGTGCTGCTCGAAAATGAATCACTATCATAGCCACCTTACTCTTAATGCCCTTTGTGTTTGTTCTCTGCCCTGTACCCCCAAAGAAGGCTTAAGTAACGTGGGAGGCTTTATGTTACCCATTAAAATGAAATCACGCCCTAAAAGTATATTAGGCCTTGTAGAATCTATTTTGCCAGGTTTTGGAAATACAAGTGTTAAGAGAGAGGCAATATTCCAGTTCTGAAATAAAACCTGAACGTAGGCCTTCGTTTATTGTACAAACAACATATTATTTTCAAATTTATATACATATATATGAAAGATGCCATGGTGGTAGGACAGATGAAATTATAGAGCAGGAAAACCTTCATTAGCAAAAGACTGGCGCTGGAGTCCATTCTAACAACACTAATTTAAAGAGCCTGGATTGACTGTAAAAAGTGACAATAATAAAAGTTGCAACACGCTGTCTTGTGAAGAGAAAAGCTGCTTGACCGGGGAGCAGCACTCTTGCAGGAACCCAGGATGGGAGCCCCTAGGAAGTGTGTAGATTTGTCCTGAGGTGCGCTCATTAGCATAAATATTTGTTAGGTGTCATCTGTTACCTTGTTACCTTCAGAGAACTGTAATCTTTTCAGTTGCCCATAACCTAAGTGGACCTGGACTTGGTTTAGGAGAACAGGGTGCAGAGAGGAAGGCTTGGATTCAAGGAGAGGAATTCATTTCTGAGTGTCATCTCCTTGAAGCAGGCCAATGAATGCTGCAGAACATTGTCTCAGCTGCTGCTCCGTCCCCTGGGCTGCTGTGGTGATGATAGTGGTGGCTTCCCAAGAAGAGCAGTGGTGCCCAGCCACTGAACAACGTTCGGTGGGCTGGTGGCAGGTGGGTAGGAGGATGTACACGTGTATGACACTGACCAGCCAGTTTGCCCAGCAGCCCCTGCACTTGGCTGGCACAGCTGCAGGAGCACCTTTGTCCTCCCTTGTGCTGATGGGCATGGCTGTCTTCTCACACAATGGCCTGCAATAAATACAATATCACTTCCCTTCTTACTCTAATCCCCGGTGTCAAAGTGAAAAGCAAAGGAATTGGGATAAAATCCCTCCAAGGTGTCACAGCAACATTGAAGAACTCCTGTTTCTCTAGGTGTTTGCTTCAAAAACTGAATTGTTTACTAGCTGTGCTTGATAGTAACTGTGATTTTGGTTTTCCTATGCCTGCTTGCTTTAACAAGTGTCCCCTTCAATCAAGAGAGATGGAAAAACACAGATACTCCCTCTGAAATGTTATTTCACTTCATGCCATTTTGGCAGGTGGCCATTTGCCTTCTGCTTTCCCCGTGATGGAGCGGTGCTGTCCTACATCTGCACAGTTCCCTGCAGCTGTGGTGATGGGCATCCCGTCACATCCCCATGCAAATCAGGCACAAATGACTGCGCTGCATTTCATTTGCATTCATGGAGCAACAGCTATACCACTAACGTAATGGGGTTTTAGTCTTCAGGGAGACAGTGTGTGGTTGATGACACTGTGGCCTGTGTTCCTGTCTTGTGATTACTATAGTTTTTCTTAATTAGATTTGTTCTTTTAGCTGAGAGGAAGACCACACAGACCACAACAAGTCACTGCTCAGCCTGGACTCTGCAGGTTAGCTGTGTGATCGAGGAGAGCAGGGGAGTATTCAGAGAGCCTGCCTATTCCTGCTTCTACCCAGTAAAACAAGTCCTTGCATTGGAGGTGAAATTATCCCCAATTTTTCACTGACCTTTGCAAAAACAGCTACATAGGGTAACACCAATTTAATTTGGGGATTACAAATGCCACTGCTATTCTAACTTTGATACGGCTGGCTCTGACTTGTACTGCAGTGTGTGAGACAGTACATTGCATGAGAATTACTTTCTCCCTGAAGGAGACAAATGGCTAAATACCAGGTGCATTTATCTGCCATACTGTGGAAATGGAAAGGAAATATTGGAGATGAGAGAGAAATCAGCAATGGTAGCATTATCTCAAGATTAGGTTTGATATTAAGAATTTTTGCCTATTACCAGGGGCATATTCATATGAACATCTGTGGCTGTGCTTTGGGTTGTCCAGGTCTATCACTACTAGCCTGACCTCTGTCCTGTAGGTGGACTATCAAGGTCAGCTGCCCCAGGACTGTGACTCAGATGTATCCAGATGCACAGCTCCTAGCATATGTCATTCATGATAAATCCAGCAGCTTTCTTGGTCACAGCATGCAAATACTGTGCACCAAGTACATCTGGATCCGTGGCCAATTCAGCCAGCCACTTTGCTCTAGAGCTCTAGGTCCTGTCCTTTCCTAGTTTGCTTGGGTGCAGCTACATCTTGCTGCACTGCAACACGTGGGATGCTACCTGCCAATCTCTACCCAGGGATTCCAACACCATGTTAGTGTTCATCTGTCTCCCATCCCAGTCTCTGCCAAGTAAGGACTTATTCTTGCTTTTAACACTACTTTTTCAGTTACCGATTTAAAATAAAAAAAAGCTCTTGTACAGCTTAATGCTTCACACTCCTTGTTGAAATATTTTTGTGATCTATTCTTTACAACATTTCCCCAATGTGTTAAATTATTATGTATTATTATAATTATTATTATTGTATTATTATAATT
>VZRU01007206.1:41630-64169 GCA_013398155.1 Pedionomus torquatus | reverse complement strand
TGTAATAATAGGTATTATATAATTATATTATTATATCTTATATATTATATGCATTATATATAATATATATAATAATTATATTATTATAATTATAATATATATAATGCATTATATTATAATAATTATTATTATAATTATGGCTTACTTGTAAACCTTTTGCAAAACCATGACCAGCTTTGTATTTTGGTTAAAATAGAAGTATTCCAAAATTGAGGATTTCTGAATTTATTTCACATTTTTTTGAGGAATTTCTAATGGTGAGAAAAGCATTTCCATTGTTCTGTTTAACTGCTGTATCGTTTAATACTAGAGCATTGTGGTAGCTCAGAACATATTTGAGTCTTTAGCGCTCCTCACACTCTGATTTGTTTTGACTGCTATTTCAACTTGTTCTTTCATTCTTTTGCTGTCTCCCTCTTTTAAAAATTAGCTAATTTGAAGCAAAAATAAGATGTGCTAGAATTTCCTTATGCCTGCAAGTCTATAGAATTTGGAAGTAGTATTTCATTCATTCATTCGTTCATTCCACCAAAGAATATATTTATTTTGGGGGTTATATTTCCAATTTAAATGAGGCCTCTTACTCAAGACTTTTTTCCAAAAAGATTATTTTTTCTGCAATTCAATAGCTCATCTAGCTGAATGTTATCAGCTGATAGGACCAGGAACTCATTGAAACACAGGCTGCATTTCATTTTTGGCAATTCCTCAGTTTGGGATGAGGAAAAATCTCTGATGTCTTTTTTCCTACCGGTACACTTCTAGCTCCCTTCTCCTCTTTTTCAGAAGTGCTGAATCCATTTCCACCTGGTACTTATCTTCTTGCAGGAGAAATTTAATAGACGGAAGAAGCAGAACTGTCATAGAGTGATGATCTAGATTATCACAGAGTGATGATCTAAGCATGAGCTGGGAAAAGAGGAATTTCAGACATATCTGTAGCAGGGAATCAGCACCACTAAAGGCAATATCAGCAAGTGTAAACTGGCTCAGCAATATAAGATGACCAACACAGAGAGAAAATAATCCCTGGGAAAACCAGCAAAGAACCATACCTGCACATGCCTTTTTAGAGTGAAACTATTAATGGACTTACTTGTATGATACTGTGTGTAGTTTCTCCTGATACAGTTAAGGCACTTTATTCCGTTGGTTAAGCATTAAGCCATTTCTATTTGCAAGACTTTGAGGCTACTACTAACATTGTGAACATTACAGTCGTCTCTTAAATAATGTATCAAAACGTTGCATGTTGTATTTGACTGATCTTAAAATGGCCTTCATGCCTCAGTGCAAAAGTATCTTTCTTTAGTGTTCCAAATATCCATCTGTGCAACATATTAGTGGGCTTTAACACCTAATAATAACGTGTCAATGCCTCTTCCTTTGCCACGGACAATCATACATTCTGGGATACCCCACTCCTATTTCTGTCATGCCATGCATTCAAATCCCCAGCTGCCAAACACTAGAGGACCAGTACTTACATCTTTGCCCCATTGCAGTGACCAATGCCTTTATAGGGACAACAACTAATGTGTCCCCTTCTGTTTTCTCCTCAAGGCCTATAATATTATGAAGGTGACCCACGGGGCAGACCACAGCCTGATGCAAGCTTTGATGGAAATAAAGGAACAGTGTGAGGCCATCATGAGAACCCAGTAAAGAAAACCTCCAGTCTGGAAAACAAAGTATTTACGGAGAAAGGAAATCAAATGCTGTTTATTTCATTGGGAAGCTTTTTGATGATTTTGGTGTCTTTTTGTTAGCTTCTACTTGTTTAACAATAATGCTTAGTATTTATAAGTTTTGCTGAATTGATCTGAATTGAGTTGATGTTTGGAGGAACATGACATTTTCAGATTATTTTTCTTTTTCTACCAAACAAACTAATTGACAATAACAAATTGATTTACGAGACCTACTTCAATTGATAATAAGTATTGGGAAATGCACATAGAGTCTTCATCAGTTATAAAGTCATATAATTCCATTCGTATCAGCAGTCAATTTTTTATACCTGTTTATGCCAGCAATTAAGGATCTCACGTCATACACGTTATAAGTAGTGCAAATATATTCTTTCCCTTTGCCTTGCCCTTTGGTTTGGCTCCCAAAAGCCTTATCCAGTGCTCTTTGACATCAAGTAAGTTTCTCAGTGTTCTAAATGAGATTTTTCTCCTTCCCAATATATCTGCAGGGCTCTGTCCCTCCTTGCATTTCATGTGTTATAATATTGAATATTAAAATAGATTGAATAAAAAATTTAATCAAAAGGGTATCTATGTGGAAATTGCTTACTCTGTTTTTTCCTCATTTTGACTGCTTTAAGAGTTTCTTACTTCATTGCAGTTTTAAAAAGAGATTTGGACTTATGAGCTCGGCAGCGTGGTTTCTAGACCTTTCTGAGTCTGTGGGGTTTGGATTTCAATTTCTCAGATACTGTAGCTCTGAGGCATATAGATGACCACTGATTTTGGAGGTCATCCCTGGGGAGAGAGAGATGTCTTGGAAAGCGCAGGCACCCTCCTTCCCGACACTCATCAGCAAGAGAGTTTTTCTTGACAGAACTTCTCGACTTCCATTTTTAACACAGAAACAAATGTTAATAAAAGGCAAATATTTATGAGCAATTTTGAAACCTAAATAATTTAAGGCCTTTGAAACTATCATTTCAGGTGTGTCACTCCTCTCTAACAATTTATTGCTGCTACTCCAGCCATGACTGTTATTTCATTAATCCGTCGTTGTTGTGAAGTCAGGCTTTTTTCACACCAGTAACTTGACACCATTAATTATTATGAGATGAGAACACATTTAAAAAGAAAATGAACACTCTGGGCGTAATTTACAGCCGCAGCACATGAATGCCAATGCTGAGGAAGATATCTCCTTTCAAGGGGTTTGAATTTGTTCCAGCGTATGGAGCGTTCACTTGCCCGGCAGTAATATGCAAGCAATAACCTATGAAATGCGGTGCATTTCTGGAGTACATAACACAGCTTGATGCCAGAGGCCAAGTCATATCAAACCACCCAAGAAGTGCAATAATCCTCACAGAAATTCACTGCTTGGTTGGGTCTTCTTGCTATTGTGAAAAGGAAATTATCTGGGGGAAAAGGTTAGACCTTTGCATTTATTGGGATTTCTGATAAAATAATGGCATCACCGATGGATAATCATAAAATGCGAGGAGTCGCCAGTCTTCAAGAGCTATTTTCTGGTTTTGGAGGGGCACATGCAATTAGAATTTATGTGCTTTTGCATAAAGGTGATATTATTATATGATTACATAACTAATACTAAGTTCTTCTCATGGAAGGAACTTCAGAACGTAAGGTAAGATGATGCATTAGTCTATGCAGCATGTACTTGATGATGGCCCACTGGTTCTTCTGTATGCAGACACATCTGTGTGTATGAACTGCAGTGCTGGCTTTTGGGGCTTCTGGACCAAGAACACCTCAAGTCTCCAAACACAACAGCAAGATGTCAGATGAGAAAGGCCACGTTATATCAAACTGATGGTTCAACCTACGCTAGTATTTTCTCTCCATCAGTGGTCTATAGCAGATGGCAGGGCTTTAGGAAACTGCTCACTGAGCAATGCAAGAAACCAAACCAGGCCCCTTGTGGTCTGTGGCTCAGCTTTCCAGATCAGTGTCATGAGGGCATCACTGTGTTGCCTGCCCTCCCTGTTCTTCTCTGGGCTGGGCTGAGGAGATTCTTTAGCATGGGAATGTAATTCATGCTTTATATTCTTTACTGTTGATGCAAAACTTGCATTTCTTTCATCTTGGTCAAGGAAACAGTCAAGTTTTCTGGTTGGTTTCAGTCATTCACTGAGTGGTTTCCATTGGAGGTTCACACATACTAACACCACCAGAAGGGCTGCCGATGATGCAGGGGAGGGCGTTATGAGCAGATTTTTCTCTCCCAGTGTTCGCACTCCAGTCTTTTTTTCTGCAAAAAAAAGGCTGCCGGTGACTGCAGAGCGATATAGCTAAATGCATCATTTGAAAGTACTGTAGCAAGCAAGTGTGCCAGTGAGGAAGGAACATTAGATAAGCACTCATTTCAAATCAAGTAATCTTATTTTTTCAGCTCAGACTCAAAGTAGCTGGAGTTGCCTTTGCACAGACATCATGTTTTGGCCTTCAAGAATAATATCTGTCAAATTTTTCAGGTGGTATCAGCTTGCTAAGATAAAGATGGTAAAGTCAGAGTGAGGCAAACTACATCCTTATCCATAATGCTGGCAGGCTCACTGCTTGCTTCCAGCAGGTCAAAGAATTTTCCGTTACCTTTTGGAAAGTAATGGTAATTTGGGTTGACCACAAGGTTTAGAAATATATTTTGAATTACTTGTCATTTGTCACTACTCCTTAAATTAGTCCAGGAGCAGCAGCAATGTTAGATTGCACTTAGGGCGAACATTGTATTGTAGTATGTGTTTGGAATACAAGCAATGTCAACACACAGCAAAAAACCATGGGGGTTGATACAGCTTTTCCGAGAATAACTGATAACATTTGAACAAAACATCTGACTTTAAAATAAATAAAAAAGTAGAAATCAGTTTCAGTTCCCTAAACTGTGCTGTTTCTTTCAGCATGTTGTAATTCTCCATATCTGTATCCTCAAGGTGTGCTGACCTGATGCTGGAAGTATAAACTCTCTGGGCTCTTAGCAAACAGAACTTGTGGCACGTAGCAGAGGTACTAGAAATTAAAGACACTTCTGAGAAAATACAGTGAACTGATTTTTTTAGAGCTGTGACCCTTGAGTCTGATAGCCAACAGCTGATAGCCTGAGTTTGTTGTGCACGGGTTTATGCCCGTAAGACTCTCCCACTCCTCAGCCCTTTCTCTGCTTTGTGCTGTAACCCTGCTCCCTGGTGGCTGGGTTTTTAGAGCTACCTTGTCTTTGACTAGTTATTTTTTTAATACAGCATATTTATGAATTTCAGAGGCTATTTCCCCCACACAGCACATTCCGACTAGTCCCTGGCCACTGCAAGACTCTTAATGAACACAGTTCTGTTTTTCATAGAGGTTGTGCCAATTATAAGGATTTTTTTTCCCCTAATTCAGAATCAAATCTCCCATAAGACAAGGAGAAGGAAGGTCTTACAGTTATGGGTGTAGAATTCTGGCTTGGCTTCTCTGCTGCACCATAAACTCTCTGATCTCAGGCAAATCAGCCAGGCTCAGACCAATGTCCATTCTTGGGATCTGGCATTGCAGGATGCACGGGATAGAATGGCATCATTGTATTTTCCTGTAATAACAGGTGTTGCCAGAGAGTTCCTCCAGAACCCAGTTGCCAATCACAGACAGTGCTATGAGCTGCCCCTGCCTAAGCCGTGCTTCCACCAAATTGAGAAAGCTTTGGTCTCTGCCCACAGCACTTCAGCAAACTCTAAACCACAGTTAAAAAACCCAAAGCAAATGCTTTTGGGCATTTCAGACCAAAGCCACAGTAGAGTCCTTCTTTCCACCTCACCATCCCTCCCCACCCCCGCTTCCCTGCCTTTTAAAATTGCTTTTTTTCTCTTTCTTATCAAGGTACATTTTCTTATACAAAAGTCCTTTTCTGTTTCAGTTCTAATTTTACAAAGTTAACAGCCTAAAAATACGTTTGAGATGGCTGGTTTGTAAAATGCTCTCTACAAGAACATATAAGTGTGTTTTTTTCCTGCCCTAAGCAGAGACAGTTGCATCTGAAGGTCTGCTGTCTGCTATTCTTGCCATTTAGCACAGGGGTTTGTGTTTACCAAACCCCCCCATTAGCAAGCTGTAAGCCATGTTTATATGACCCTCATTAGTATTTCATGGGGAAAGTTCAATGCTTTTATTTGCTTTGCACTTGTGATCAACATGGACAAATCAATTCTAATTCCATCATTCTTTAGAATTTTTGTAGGTTTTAACAAGGACCTTAGGGATTCCTCCCCCGCCCCCCCCCGCATAAAAAAAAAAAAAAAAAAAAAAGAAAAGAAAAGAAAAAGAATAACTCAGGCTTAGTAATTAGGCTTCATACAGTCACAGCTCACACAGAGGAACCTAACAAGTTCTTTATAGTTCCCGGAAGACCAATTAACCTTCTTTTAAATNCCCCCCCGCATAAAAAAAAAAAAAATAAAAAAAGAAAAGAAAAGAAAAAGAATAACTCAGGCTTAGTAATTAGGCTTCATACAGTCACAGCTCACACAGAGGAACCTAACAAGTTCTTTATAGTTCCCGGAAGACCAATTAACCTTCTTTTAAATATATCTCTATATAGCCACAGAGACAGGCATGCAGAGAAAGGCACATACACACAAGCTTTCCAGTAGTCTCAGATGCTCCAGCTCCTTGTTAACCAAATTCTGATGGGGCTCACAGCAAGCAAACAGGGCTGAAGCATTCTGCCTGAGTCTTTTTTTAACTCCAAAGATGCCTAAATGAGGACAATCTCTTCACCAGACTGACCCTGGGACAGGAGGAAGGGGGTAATCACACAGCCTCTTCTCTGCTTAAGACTCCTCTCCATATGGCTCCTGGGCTCAGGCAGGCAGCACTTGCTGGTCACCTTACCTGGGGCTAAAGAGCCTGCTCTCCCACCTCTGTTTTTGCTAAGGGCTGGTTCTGGGGGGGGCTGAAGAGACTGGAGGGAAGAGCAGTTTTCTTCCTCCACCCCTCCAATTCAGCAGCTCTGATTCCCAGTCCCCAGAGGCTCCAAATAGGAAGGTGGTAATTTTACATACCTCTTGGAGGAAAACTGCACTTTAAATCACAGGTGATTCCTCTAGCAAGTTCCACTTGACTTTCAGAGCAGGAGCCAGGAGACAGTAATAGAGAAGGGTGTCTGATGAGAAAATTAACATAGCTCCACTTTTCTCCTCCCCCAGGCCTTATGCTCTACTTCCCCATTTACTTTTAATGAAGCTCTTTTTAATGAAACCCTTTTAGTGTTACCTTCCTTTGTAGTAGGTGTCAGGTGTGGTGCTGAGCATCCCATGATGGAACAGGTAGAGGAGAGATCTGGCCTGATCCTCCTTGTGCCAGCCTTTGGCAGGCTGGGGACACCCAAGTAACATGTTGCAAAGTCACAGAGCTGCCACCCCTCCCACTGGCAGCAACATACTGCAGGAGCCCACACTGAAGGGTGGAAAAACTGCTGAGGAACTTGGAGAGAGTCACAGGCATCACATCACTGCAGAGAAGAATTGGTCTCTCTCCAGTGGTAGCCATACAGCTGGGGGAGAGCCAGTGGGCTGGGAACTACTCCCCTGGGAGCTACTACTCCCCTAGAGCAGTAGAGACGATGGGAACTGTGTGAAAGTCAGTCTGCTCCCCTGGAGCACTCACTGAGTACAGGGGGATTGTTTCTGTGTCTCCCAAGTAATTTCCTTTCTTCCATTTGGATGCAAGGTCCCTTCCTGTACTTCAGTCTCCTTTTCATGCTTTTCTCCTTTTCAGTCACATCATGCTCTGGGGAGAAACTCCTTGCTGAGATACTAGCAATTTCTGGTTTTATAGTCTTTTTAATGACACTAATGTCTTCTACCTGGCTTATACTCTGCACAGGAACATGACCAAAATGCCATTGGTGGGGAGTGATGTGCTCCATCACACTAAGAGGAATGCTGGCTGAGGGCAATACCCTGCCACAAGTTGGGAATGTTAATTACTAAACATCTGTGGCTGAAGGTATCAGTAAATAATGGTATTTGAAAAGGTTGGTGTAATGAGGGTATATGAAGAGTTTTTTTTCACCTTACCAAATGTTTTTTGTGGGGACTGTTACATAATTTGTGAAAAACAAACAAAAATCTGTGGGCTTTTTTAATTTACTGTAAATAGGTCTGTGCTGATTGCTGGGCTTTTTGTTTGCTTGTTTATAGTTTATTTTACTGAAGGTAAACTATAACTCAACATGAAAACAAGGGAATTGGCAAAGATGCCTTAAACTGCCAACATAAAACCTCTGGAAACCAGAAAGACCTGAGGAATATTGGGATGGAGCAGCTTGCCAGCCGCCAGACAAGGATGCTGCCTTGCTTTATTGCTGGTAGATGGGAAGATGGAAAAAATCTTTTAGATGGGCATTGTCCAAGTTCATTTCATCAGAGTCAAAAAGCTCTTCATGCAATCTAGGTCATGCCACTGTGATACACCCAGGCCACAAAGCAGTTCACTTTACCATTTATAGCTGAAGTCTTGGCAAAGGTGTCCCTTCCAAGGTGGTGGAGAAGCTCATCAAGAGACCATCTCAGCTGTGAAACAGACCATTGAAATCTGCTGTTAAGTCACAAGAAATTGTGGTTGTTGCATGGTGGGAGTGAGGAGTTTGTACTGCTTGTGAGCTGGAAAAAGGGCCAGCTTAATGAGAAGCCCCTGGTTGGTATTTGTAGACCTGCAGAAAAGATGTAGGTTTAGAGCTCTGCAGACCAACAGACTCACTCAAATCTAGCCCATGACCCAGATGGGCTTCAACCTAGGCCTCTTTCCTCTTGACTGAGCCCTGTCCATCACTTAGCCAGGCAGATATCTCAATACAGACCAGAGCCACATGAGGAGCTGGGAGAGGCAAAGGCAAGGATTTCATTCCTCCTGACTGGTGTGATACCTTCAACTAACACTGTTCCTGGGGAATGCAGTAACGTGCCAAAGCCAACTTTAGAGCATATCGCGCTCTTCACAAGACAGGAGGAAGGTGCCTCAGGGCAGGTGCCCCACCTCACACAGTAGCCAGCATTTCACGAGCTGCAGGGTACTTTCTGCTTCCCAGCTCTGTGCCATGGGGAACCCATGCCTTCCTCACTGCCCTCTTCATGTCCTGCTGCCAGTGCTGCAGCTTCTCCCCAGGGACCATCACACTTGAAGTCGAGATTTTATGCTTTTAGAAAGATATCATGTCAAGCTTATGGTGGGGGAAATGAGAGGGCATAGAGAGCAACAAACTATTAAGAGAAAAAACAACAAACCACCAAAATAGTAATTTCTGAAGTGGCATGGAAATATTTAGCTTGCTGCTCCTCTCTTGGCAAGCATCAGAGAATGACAGCTAAGCAGGACAAGTCTCCAACTATTACGTCAGCTTTGGACCATGGCAGCTTTTTTGTGCCTGTCACTCCCCAGTGCCAGCTGATCCGGGCCAGACCTGGTGCCATCTGCCTTCCTCCAATGCCCAGCCATGGGGGTTGCAGTCAGTTGGGTTCAGCTGTCACCACTGCTTTGTGGAGCAGGGCTCTGCAGCCTGAGGTCACCTGCAGAGGCGGGTTTGCAAAAGACACATGAGGAAAACAAACCTTGTTGTCATTAGGCTTTCCCTCTACCACCTGCAACTCCTGTGAAAAAAAAAAAATAGCTTTACACAGTCTGCCAGATGAACATGGTGAAAACCCTGAACTGCCTCAGGCCAGCAGAGGGTCCCAGGCAGAGAAGCTCAGGCTTGGCTCAAGGGATCCTGAGCCAGGCTTCACCCAGCCCTGCCACACACCTCAGCCCTTGTCTGAACTGTCTTGCAGCAAAATCTCACTGCAGGAAGCAGAGAGTGGGCCAGCTCCTGGCCAGCCAGAGAAGCCTTGCAGGCAAGTAAAGCTTCTAGGATGTGGTCAGGTGGATGATTTCTTATAGAAATGGGTTTACAGCTGTTCCATCTCAAGCACTGATTATTTTGGGTTTGATTACAAGTCACCTCACTGTGTGCTCAAAAAAAAAAAAAAAAAAAAAAAAAGAGAAAGATCTACACTGTCTCATCTGGGGAAGAATTTCTAGGGTCATAGAGGGAATTTAAAGCTCAAAGGTTTATAATCCCAGCAAGATAAGGCAGTAAAACAGCCTCCACACTTTATGGTCCAGCTTATGAAGAGGTCAAAATGGCTTAGCGTGAGGGTCAATTTTACACAAAGTTCCTGTTTGAGGGAGAGAAAAAAAAATCCAAAATCTTCATGGCTGGCTTTGACATAACTATTAGATTGTAGGGGCTTGGGTTGTTTCGTTTTTTCCCCCCACTAGCTCCAGTGGATTTTCTGTGTCCAGTGTGACAATGAAGTGACTCCCCAAATGAGACAGTGTCTCTGCCACAGGCTGCCAGCTGGGTGGTCCCACTGTGAGTCCCATGCCTTCATAGGGGTGAGTGAGGCACCCTCACATACATCCACACTGCAACTTGTCTGGTATTGCTCAGTTCTTATATTGCTGGCAAGTCTATGAACATCCACTGGCCTCTATGGATCTGGACTGGTTCCTGCCATCCCTTTTGTCTGCCCTGTGTCCTGCCTTTCTGCAGCTCAGCACTGCCTTGTCCCTGCTCCAGTAGCACTTGCCTCAGTTACAGACTGGAGAGCAAGCCTGTAACCACATTGCACTGGGATGTGTCATGGGGTCTGTGCACAGCCAGCATCACTGTCCTCATGCCCAGGCGATATGCAGTGGTGAAACCAGCCAGCTCAGGAGCACCTTATTAAGAAACTAAGTGTAGTTTCCAATGATCTCCTAAGGAGGCTCACACACTTTGACTTCAATGCCTGTACTAACCTGCCACAGAAAGCTGGTAAACCTGCTTTTTGGACAAGAGCATGTTGCAAACATATGGAAAAATTTGGAAAGCAAACTGTTAACAGGACATAAACACAAGCCAGGAATTGTTCAGAGAGGCAATACATAGCTATTTCATGGAATGAGTCACAAGTGCCTAGGTGATCTTACTGGGTGGAGAAATCAGGACCAGAGAGATTTTTTTCACTTTGAACATATTTCAGTGCCCCGGTACTCTCACACTAAATGCAGCCTCATCAAGGATCTGGGGTGCCAAGCCCTCCTGCTAGGCCATGGGTTTATTTCATCTGCACCATAGTGTTTGCTCCTGTAACTGCCCCTCTCTGCAGACCACTTCATGCCACTACAATACCAATTGTCAAACAGTCCAGGATTGCTGTTTCCATTGTTTTGGTCTTGCCAGCAGAAAGAATACAGTCTCATGGATGTAAAGTCTGCAATGCCACAGCTTAGAGGCTGTCCAGAAGCTTTTCTGGGGATTTCACAGCATTTTCATGGTTTTACATATAACCTTCAGAGGTATTCTTTGAGCCACTGGAAACTCAGGGCAGGCATGACTCCCAGCTAGCCAGCCCCTGGGGGCAGCAGGCGTTATCAGCCGCATGGCAAGGAACCCAACTGTTATCTTTCTCATTATCCACATAATTGCCAGGCCTTCCATTGTCCTTAGAAATTAGGGGAAAAGTATGTTTACAGTGTCTTGCTTGGCTCCTGTGATACTGCTTGCTGGGTATTGTGAGGTTTCAATAAAATATGGCTTAAAAGTAGGCAGCTTGGTCTTTAACAACAACATGGCTGTGAATCTTCCCACAGCTGCCATGGGTCTTCACAGCTGCGTCCCTGGGCACCCAGCTATGGCACAGAGCAAGCTGGGTGACTGTGCATGGACCAGCACAAGGCAGGTGAAAATGCTGCTAGTCCTTCCGTGCTACTGGGTGAACTTGTTTCATGCAAGCTCTAAGGGATATTTCACAGGGAGCCATGCTCAGTGGCACGGAGCTTCCAACAGCACTGGTGTGAAGGAGTCTGCAGAGCACAGGAAAATGTCAGTTTTTCTCCCATCTCCCTGGCCAGAGAATGAAGCTGAGCAGGGATAAGACAGGGACAAGGACAGTCCTTGCTCCTTTTAAAGTATATGACAAAGGTCCTCCATTGCTGGAGGTGTGAGAGTTCCTCCATGCAGCAAGCTGCGAGTCCCACACACTGCACCCAACACATCTGACCTCACTTGGATATCTAGGAGATATCTAGGAGATATCTGGATGTGTGCCAAATGCACCCAGCTGCATATGTTTGGCTGCCAGATGGTTGGCATTTAACCTGCAATTTGATGCAAAGCATGGGTGCCAAACCTGTGCAATAAGCGTCCACAGCACAGACAAGACACGTAAACACGTATGGAAATGAATGCAGATCTTTTCCCTAGACCATTGGGTATGGACCATTTCTGGCCATCTCAGATATTTTCCCAAGTCAGCACTTGCCAGGGTTGTTCTTCAAGGGAGAGTGGATAGGACTGCCAGCTACCTACTCGCTTTTGAGGTTACAAAAATGGTCTTCTGAGCGGTGTAGAGCATTCATGCGGTCACAGCCAGTATAGCATTGCTCAGTGGCTGAAATAGCAGATGTCAGCCTCCAAAATTGCCAGATTGGCAACTGTCAAGAATACTAACAGATATCATAAAACATAAAATCCACTCACAGATGGTCTTTTTGTGGTGGAACTAAACATTAATTTTGTGTTCATCTGAGACACTGGGAACTGAATTTTCTTGCTCCCGGCTCGCCTAAGCAGCTTCCAGGCAGCTAGTGCTGCCAACCAAAATGAGGATGAGGTCCTGGGAGCCCCAGTGGTTTGCAGGCAGATGTGGGAGAGGAACCAGCTTTAGCAATTACTTTCCCTTCTACTGGTTTTCCAGTAGTTAGGGAGCTTCTACAGGATGCCATGAGGAGATGGGGGCTTGTCAGATGTCCATACTAAACCCTTACCTGATTTTTAGACCAGTAAATTATTGTTTTTTAAGGACAAGTTCAGACTTGGTCGTGGCTAGGGCATTAGTTTACAAAAGTCGCAAACAATTTCAAGCAGGCCTCATGAGGACATTAGGCTTTTGACAGGTGTGAGCTTCTGCTCTTGTTCCATGCATGAGAACCTTTCTCGGCAGCCTTTCACCAAATTGGAGTTGTGTAGCACTGAGGTCTGTAAGACTGCAGAACTTCAAGAGTGAATTGATTTGGTTTTCAGGTCATATAGAGCTCTTTACCATCAGTTCTGCCTTAGACAAAGCCTAGAACTTGTGCTAACCCATTTTTCTCTGGTTTTGTGACTGTAAGGCACTTCAGGCTCTTTAATACTGATGTGGTTGCATGATAACCGCAATGAAGATAAATTACCTCAAAAATAGAGAATAAGCCTTTTAGCTCTTTAGAGCAAATCAGAGCTATTCTGAGCAGCCCACAGACAAAAGAAATGGCTGTTTATCTTCATTTACAGATACTGTGGAGAGGCACCAGCATGCAAATTCACTGGCCCAGGGGCAACAGCTAAGATAATACTGGAGTCATAGGGTTTGCTGCTGAGAGAGGAGAAAGGAGGAGAAACTCCTACCTCTCCTCCACCACACCGTCTCATTACGTGCCTGCCTTTGCCTTTGGCTTACCTTGCTATTTTTCATTTGGAAGAGCTGGTCACTGTAGATGACTGCAGCCCCTGCCACTGCAACTGCTAGCTCTGCCACTGAGCTGATACAATAATAAAATAGAAGGAAGAACTATTCTAAATGCTCACCAAACTGTTAGTCAAATATTTAGATGCCTAGCATCCTAACAAGTCCCTCCTAAAATAGGGCATATGAGCAACTCATCTGCCAGCGTATGATGTCTTTTAAGACTTCTAAATAGTTTTCTTTTTTCTCTTCCCAACAAGACTTACTGTTTTCTTCCAATGAAAAGAGCACAGTATCCTCACGACGGCTTATCCAAGTGTTATGGGGCATTTGAGATTTTCCCAGCATTCATCACATCTTGCCCTGCAAGTGAGGCAATTCCTTAATTATCAACTGGGAACACCACAAATGTGAGCGAAAGGCAAGCAGACATTGCACACACCTTAGCAGAAGTTCAGGGGTCGGCTGAACCTGCCACTAGATTCTCTGAGGGAGAAGCACGTCTTGAGTAATGGACTTGAGTATTGCTCGTACATTGTGTTGCGTACCTCCATGGGGGCCAAGTTCCCAGAGGTGGTAAAAAATTACACTTATAAATACATTTTTATCCTTTGTTTGGTCTCAGATTTTTCCCTTGCTTACAGATGCAGATGCAGAAGTCCCCACTAAAACAGAGGCAAGTATGCATAAGCAGCGTATATAAAAGCCTGACCAGTTCAGGCCCCGTGATTCCATCTCCTTTCTGTTTCTGGACAGCAGCAGGGGAGCAGCTAATGGTGCTATGCTTGGTTGTACTGTTTGTGTCATTACTATCAAAACCTGCAATTCCTTAATTTTGTTTTCTGGTGAATTTGCTTCTCATCAATACTTGCTTGGTAGAACCCCTTCAGTTGTTCTATTTTCAGCTTTGATCTTGCTCACTCCCATTAGTATAATAATAGCACATCCTCTTGTGGGTCAAAAGCACCTTCTTCTCTGGCATTTCATAAATACTCTCATCCAAAGTGAAACAGTCAGGAGGGGAAGGCAAATATATTGGTAAGATAAAAGTAAACATTTAATGCCACTATAATTTGATTTTCTTTTTCCAGACATCATATTTTTGACAATGTTTCACACCTCAGATACCACAAAAGGGATATTTTTTAGCCAGCAAACAATAAATTGTACAATTTTAATGGCAAAAGGCTCAATGTATTTTTTGATCAACTTGGAAATGGTTGTGACTTTCCACATTAGGAACTGGTCCTCATGTTGTTCTTTCTTTGTTTTTTTTTTTTTTTTCCCCATAAAATTTAGTTGATAAAATATATATATCCACTACTGATACATCCTCTTCTGGAATTAATGACTGGTGGGACCAGCATAAGTTTTGTATCCATCAGTTTGTCTCCTCCTTAGCCCTATTTTATACCACTGTTATAATGAGAAAGAACATAGCCACGGACAGTGTGAAATGGATTTAGCAAACATACACTTCAATGCATAGCACTTAGATAAGCATTTCCAACCATGATGTGTAAATAAATTATAAAATACAAGCAACTCTATAAAACAAGAACATCCTGAGTTTACAAATAAATTATATCCTTCATACATAGAATATGATGTGGATGTTAGTAACCAGCAGTTTCAGCTATGACAGGGAAAGAAGTAAAACTTAGAAAAGTTAGTATCTATGCATACATAAAACATATATGTATGTGTGCTATATGTAAATACTCACACATACATATACAATATAGAGGGTGAATACATCCATATCTATAGTATACAGAGAATACGTAATATAGCTGAAACTGCCTCAAGCACCATTTTATTACCATTATTATAAAGTTTGCTCAATACTTAAGTAGGACCACTCAAAGTAAGATAGTTTGGGTTGTGTTATATTTCCTGTCCACAAGGGGTTTGAAGGTGGTTTGAAATATTATAGATGAATGTCACTATTGCATTTTCAGCCCATTTGTTCATTGCGGAATGCTCATGCTCTCTGTGAGCTTCAAAATGTTGCACAAGCGAGCACAAGTCTGCTGTCAGTGAAGCTGGTGGCAAAATCCATATTGACTTAAATGGGATTAGGAAAAAGGGTGCTATGTTTTCAAGGGGAAATTATTTTTCTTTTTCTTTTATTTTTTCTTTTGAAAGCTTGCTTGAGAAAGAAGAAAAGATAAAGGCAATAATAAAATGGTTTATTATTTCCAAGAGCAGGTATGGAAGCTCAGATAACCCTGGGATGAGCGCACAATAAATGCAAGACATAGAGATAATTAACTTTGCAGTGACAAATCATTCACAGTTTTGTTTGCCATGGTTATTTGGAAACCTGTTTCAGATCATGCAATAGCTAGCAACAGCCGGCCTTGTGTCTCCAAAAACTGCTGGGTGTTGCCAATACAAAAGCCTACAGAGTAACAAAGCAAAGACACTGAGGACATCAGAATTAAGCAAGGTATGTCGCTCATCAGTGGATTTGAGAAATAGCACCTGTCTGTATGGTCATCATCTCCTTCTATCAGTATTTAGTGATACAAATGCTTTGATCTCTGCAGTGAGCTAGCGCGTCCCTGATGCTGTGCAACCATCCTTCCCGTAACAGCTGGCATCAGAGGACTACTCAACCTCTGGTTTATGAGAATCATATTTACTTTAGGCAGCACTTTGCAATGTAGAAGCTTAAAGTTGCACTTTTAAAATGATTAAGAGTGGACAGAAAGCTTTATCTCATGAGGAGCTAAGAGTCCAGGCTTTCAATTGATATAAGTATGCTGTATGTCTCATGCATGTGCAGAAATTGTTGCATTTAACAGCTATGATTGTAAGATATTTTGCCTTAAATTCAGGACACCCTCAAATGTAGAACAGTTCATTTGGCTTACTTTTACAGGTTTTAATGTTTCAATGGCAGACTCTACATGGGAACTGCAGTAACTTGGCTTTGCAAGCTGAAGAACACGGGGAAGAAAACGCTTTTTAAAGAAGCATTCAAAAGTGTTTCAAGCATAAGTTTTCCTTGTAGTGTAGCATAAGTCCGCTTTATCTTGGTGAATGCAAGGACAAAGGTTTTATTGATACTCCTTGGATGAGGAAGGGGGGTGATGCCCCCTACAACATCCTTCTCTCTAAATTGGAAAGAGAGATTTGATGGGTGGGCTGTTTGGTGGATGAGGAATTGGTTGGATGGTCACATCCTGAGGGTAGTGGTTAATGGCTCAATGTCCAGAGGAGATCAGTCAGGGGTCTGTACTAGGACCCATGCTGTTTAATAACTTCATTAGTGACACAGAGAGCGGGGCTGAGTGCACCCTCAGCAAGTTTGCAGATAACACCAAGCTGAGTGGTGGGACATGGGGCAGGGTAGCCCCCAGCATCAATACCAGCTGGAGGATGAAGGGACTGAGGGCAGCCCTGCTAAGAAGGACTTTGGGTTACTGGTGTATGTAAGGGTGGACATGAGTCAGCAATGTGCACTCACAGCCCAGAAGGCCAACTTCATCCTGGGCTGCATCAAAAGAAGCATAGCCAGCATGTTGAAGGAGGTGATTTTGCCCCTCTGCTCTGGTGAGACCTCACCTGGAGTACTGTATCCAACTCTGGCACCCTCAGCACAGGAAAGACATGGACCTGTTGGAGCAGGTCCAGAGGACTGACGCAAAAATAATGAGAGGTGGAACACCTCTCCTAGGAGGACAGGCTGAGAGCTGGGGTTATTCAGACTGGAGAAGAGAAGGCTTTGAGTAGACCTTATTACAACCTTCCAGTTAAAGGGGACTTAGAAGAAGGATGGGGACAAACCTTTTATCAGGACCTATTGCAACAGGAAGAGGGGTAAGGGTTTTAAACCAGAAGAGTGAAGATTCAGACCAGATATAATGAAGAAATTTTTTACAAGAAGGGTGGCTAAGCACTGCAACAGGATGCCCAGAGAGGTGGTAGACGTCCCATCCCTAGACACATTCAAGATCAGGTTGGATGGGGCTCTGATTAATCTGATCTGGTTGAAGATGTCCCTACTCATTGCAGGGGGTTGGACTAGATGACCTTTAAAGGTCCCTTCCAATGTAAACTATTCTATGATTTCATGATGCTGTGTTGTTTCCATTTGGGAATGCCACCCCTCCACTATGGGTGGTGGTGGTGGTGGTGGTGTGTGTCTCAGGCTGTGTACATCTACATTGGTGTGTATGTATACATGTTTGTAAAAGGCAATGTTTGTAAAAAAGTCCAGATACTGCAGCTGGCACAAAATTGGAATTCCAGTGCACAGGTAATAGTTGCTATTTTAAGACAAACCATATTATTGGGAGAAATGGAAAAAAACAGAACACTTTAAGAGGTACGAAGTCTATCGTGTGAGCAAGCTTGGGACTTGATGTGCATTGGTCCCAGCATCAATCTGAGCTTTCTGCCTCCATAATTGCAGTGTTCAGAGGTGAAAGAAAAAATTACCAGTGTGTACCTTTCATCGTCTTTTGTGCATTATATGCAGTTCTCATGCAGCTGCCAGTTTCAGAAGTTATGTTGTATGGCAGTGAGAGTCTTCCAAGGCTGGATCAAAGCCAGCAGATATTCAGTGACAGGCCTTTGCTTGGCCCTTAAGGGGGGCAAATAAGCGGGTATCAAAGAGGTAAGAGGAACCTCTTTGGCTCTATAACTAGCAATACACTAAATACCAGAAATAGCAGGTGAACGAATTTTCCTTTTCCATGCAACTGGATTTACTCTACTATAACTCTACGGACTCTTAATGCAATTGTGCCTCATGTATACTTGTACAGGCGAGATGATAACATGCCCAGTAAAGAGCTAAGAAAAGAGAGCCTGGATATCGATTTGCTTCCTTGCCTTTCTGTGAAATACTTCTGATTGCTTACATCTGAATGAATTGACAGTTTGAGGGAAATACAAGACGTGCATGGCAGGAGAAAAGACATGTGCTGTTGTGACAAATACACTGGGAATTAGGGCTCACCCACACCCTCTAAGATACGAAGTGACTCAGTATGTGGAGTCAGCGGGTGTGCAACCTGTGGCTTTCTGCCTGCTGCAGGAGCTCACATTGATCAGTGGGATATCTGAATCCAGATCACAGCCCAACTCTCCAGTTTAAGGTTTCATTTGCATTTGTGGCTATAAAGAGATTTCAGTCCCTTGTATAAGTACGGTTTATGTATGCCAAGCAAAGCAGTTCTCAGGATGAGGCCCAAACTGCCCCAGATGCCCAGCTGAGGACCGAGGTGGGGATGCACAGCAGTAGTGCTATGCTGCAGCCATCACACAACCTAACAATGAAGAACTGGGATCTCCTGTCACACATGTGAACAAAGAATTAACCTTCAAACCTAATTACCTTAACATTGCTGTTTCCTACTAAAGCAGTCCCAGGGAAATAAGATTGATTTCTGAATGTGCAAACAATTAAGATGTCCATTCATGTTGCTTAGGTGTATTTTAGGCAACTTGATACCTTCTAAAAAATCAGGATAAAACTCGCACTACACTGGCAATTGCTTAAAGAATGGGACTTCCCAGATGACTTGCAGAAGTGCACGGGTCTTCTCTAAAGTGCGAGCTATCTTGAACTAAGATCAATTTCATAAGGCCCTGATCCTTTTAATTACCTGTTTTGCAGATATTTGAAGTATAAAAATATGAATTCTGAAATAAAAGGCTATTTTCAATGAGAAAATATTTTGCAGATGTCAAATCTCCACAGATTTTCATTCTCTTTTATGCATTAAGCCACCACAATTCCCCATAATAGTGGCAAACTCTGAAATGCACTGACAGAAAGTCAAAAAAGAAATGAGTATGGATTTTTGGGATATGAATATGAGTATATGATGGGAGTATCAACGGCCACTCTAATTAAGTCCTCAAATAGAATATTTGCAAAGACTGTGATTCTGCTCAGTTAGTATTTTCAGTATGCCAAATTCTTCCTTGGCATAACCCATTTGATTTCAGGAATCGATTCTGGTCCATTGTGATAAAGAGGGCAAACATATGCTCTCATTTTTAAAATGATGGCTAGTTAGACGCACTTTTTGCTATGCTTCCTAATCCACCAAAATATCAAGTCTAGAGAGAATGACTAATTGAGTTGATGATGCTGAGGTATATTACATATAATAAATACTTTACAATAGCTCTGAAATATGTCCACTTGATTTACAGAAACATCACCACTTCTGTGTAAATCCCAGACTATGTGAGAGGGCATGTCTTGATAATAATGCATTCTGTGCATGCATCATCTGCTAGGATTTCTCTTTCTTCCTATCAAGTGTGTGTATACTTTTACTGTACACATTAGCATCTAGCATCTCACCGCAGGCTCTGAGGGAGCCCAACACACTCATTTTGGGTTGCTTGTTTTCAGCAGAGGACGGACGGTACATCTGAATTACCCAATGACCACTTTCCAGCAGACACATTTTCAGAAATGCTTAAGCTTAAAGAAGGCAACATCACATTTCGCGTGCACAATGTGGGTGGAGGGGGGTTCCCCCTTGAATATGGGGGTATGGCCTGGGAGAGGGGTTTAGCTCAATGTCACAGGTGAGAGCAGTCACAGACCTACCTGCGGACGCAGGCAAGAGAGAGATGGGAGCTGGCTGTCAAAGTCTCTCTCCTGTGTATATGTGACCTGGTAGTGTGTATCTGGGGCTCTGTGGGACTAAGCCCATAATGAGAGGGGCACCCCATATCCCAAAGACACTGGTCTTCATCTAGCACAAAACTGCAGGGGAAATTTCCATGGTTCATGTGGAGTCATATTGAATTCATGGGGCTTTGCAGAGAAGAGATGGCCTCAAAAAAACCAATATGTAACAAGTGTACTGAAATCATTATGAAGAGAAACAATGCTAGAGGAACTGCTTTTTTCTTGAGAAAAAAAGGAAGAGAGATCAGATCTATGTATTGGAATATGAGTTTCATGATAAGAAAATGCTGTGGAACAGACTAGAAAGCAACAGGACCATTTTCCCCTCCAAATAATTCTATAGGACATAAGAAGGATCTTTTACAAAATCTAGTGACAAGGCTAATAAAATGAATAAGATTTGTTATTACAAGTTGCAGAGTATTACAAGAAAATAAAACAATATAAATGTTATTGCTACTTTTTTAAACAAAAAGAAAAAAAAACAACTTTTTTTTCAGCTTACCATTAGAAAATCTGTCAGTATTTATGCAGGGTTATTTTTCCATTGGGACCTGCTGCTTGGGCTATTGTAAAAGAAGAGTTGCATTTAAGTATAGCAGTAAATTAATGCATATTGAGTGTAGTTTAAATATTGCTCTTATTTTCTCATCATCAACAGGAGCATAGCACAACTGTATGTGAGAGGAATTTTTGTGAATGGGCTTATTTCAACATAAATGAAGAAGAAATCTAATTCAACAAAGTCATTCTTCATGCTCATATGTAATTAAAATGCAGATTTCACACATTTCTTTAAGAAACACAAAGGAGGTTCCTTCTCACATACTTCTTTGTAGATAAAGGCAAGCAAGTAGAAAACTTGGTTGTGCATTGAGGCACAGACCCTTGTCCTTTTGATGTCAATGTGAATTTTGCCATGGCTTCAATACTGGAGGAAAATAAGGAAAATGCCACCATCAACATGCCTGAAGTGCTACATCCACTCACTCATGGCTCCTGTTTGTTTCCAGACGCACTGAGCTGAGCACAGCCTGCACTTCTCAGGTATGTCTGTGACTACAAACAGTCTGGGGCAGCAACCAAAAGCTGCCAAAACATGTTTTGCAGTGGCATATGTTAAAAAGACGTGAAGCTAAATTTTATCAATCATAGTCTCAAGAAAGACAGACAGATAAATCACTCATTTTTGGACTGATAAGCATGGGAGTTCTCAGCCTAAAGAGTAATTTTCCAGAAAGTTATTAGCACCAGAAAAAAGGGTTAGGATAAAAGTGCCTCCTCATCCATAACTCTAGCCAGTACAAAGCTAAAAATACATGAAAAGGAAAACAAGTAATGGGGGTTGGACCAAATGAAAAAGATATTTATGTCATGGTAATGTCACCTTTCCTCTCTCATACATTGCAGAACCTATGGGCTGGGAAAATTACTGTCCTCCAGTGTGTAAAGCAAACACAGAAGAATATATAAGCAAACCTTACTCACTGCTAGAAATATTTTTTGTGTCATCTGGGAAAGCTGAATTTCTCTTTGAGTGCCCTTACTCTGGTAACAAGAAAAGACAGTTAACATTTATTCATATGTTGTACTGATTAGGAAATATCTCTACAAACACAAGTTACTTAGAAACAGCAAGTCTGAAATAGGAGAAAACACCAAGAGAAAAACAAGCTGTAAATACATTTCAAAAGTGTGTTTGTTTTTCCTTTTTCTTTTCTTGACTAGCACCATCTGTACACAATAAAGTATGAACATAAATGTTTGGATAATAAAGATTTGCAAGGCACTTAAACAGTTTTTCTGGATAGGTTTTCTTTTAATGAACCTCTCAATGGAAGTCCTACAACCACCCTTTCTCCTCCCTCAGCTAATGCAGGGAAAGAAGTGTCTTCTGCCAGCAGTTCTTATTTACAGACATGTCCTTAAAGGTTCCTCAAAGTGCTCTTTTAGGCTAAGAGAATCAACAACCTTATATCTCCATTTTTCATGCTCATTCTGTTGTTTTTTTTTAATACTACTCTTCTGTCTAGTATAGCAAATCTCTCATACACACAGTTGAGACTTGACTCCAACCTTCATCCTCATTCTGTTGTCTTTGGGATGCTATTCAGAAGAGAAAAGGAGGATGGCAGAGATGCGCAGTGAAATTCTCTTGAGGTTCATACTTTATCGCCGTCTAGAGGTGATGTCAAAGCAGGTGATCATCATGAGATGGGCCTTGCAGAAGTTGACACGGTTTTCCAAACGCTCAGTCACACATTCCAGGGCCTCCAGGTATTCCAGAGAATCCAGCTCAAATACCTGCTCCAGATCAACTGTGAGAAAGAAAATACACAGATAGGAAAAGCAGACAAAATCCAGTGCTGATCACTGGGAGAGAGTTAATTCAAGACTTCAAATCCATTAGTACTGTATACAACGTTGTCTCTGGCTTGCCATTGTCTTGAAATGTTGGCTGTTCTGTTAATGGGTATTAAAATCGCACATCACCTTGTTGGAAGACACTGTTAAGATTGCATTAGATCATAGAATCATAGAATGGTTAGAGTTGGAAGGGACCTCAAAGATCATCGAGTTCCAACCTCCCTGCCATGGGCAGGGCATGTCCCTGCCATGGGCAGGGACACCTCCCATTAGAGCAGGTTGCTCAAAGCCC
>VZRU01007206.1:0-41401 GCA_013398155.1 Pedionomus torquatus | reverse complement strand
TTTCTCTTGAATTAAAACTCATACATTAAAAAAAAAAAAAAAAAAAAAGTTTCTTTTTGTACAAAGAGGCTCTGTGCCACCCTCCCCAAGTAGCAGGAGGCAGAGGCTGGTGGCTCTTCCTGATATATCAAGTGGTGGAAAACCAGCAGCCCCATTTTTTTCCACCTGACAAGGCTTTTGTTTCAATTGGCACCCAAAAAGGGATATTTCTGCCTCCTTTTCCATGTCCTGCACAGGAGGACAACAGCCACAGATCCACCCCTTCAGACGTCACGGAGCAGCAAAGTCTGCCTCTGGCTTCTCTCCATTAATCCCACCCTACTCTTACCTGGTTTTCTCTTAGAAAAGCAGCATTTTATTTTTTTTTCCCGACATCTTTTTATAAAAACTAACAGACAGGATCAACAACAAAAATACAAAGAGAATGAAAGAATTGCCTTTCAACTCAAGTGAGCAGCAAGTTTTCCAGCCCCTGAGGAGACAACTTGGACCCACAGGGATATTTATGCAGCGCAGCTCCCTCCTGAACGTGATCCAAGATCCCTGCTTTGGAGGAGTAAAGACGCATTTCCAACTAAAGCAGCACAATCAATTATTTTTGTTTTTCCTATTTTTTTTCCTTTTCAGCGTATAGTTCAAGATGCTTTCTTGAACTATATGCTCTGCTACCCTGGAATTACAGGTACCTTTTGCAGCACACCAACACTCTTAAGCAAATGTTGAATGCTAAGCCTGTACTGACTGTCTCACACATTCTTCTGACCTCCCACAGGAGACCAGGTCGTTTGTGGAATTCAGAACTCAGAGTAGGAAACCAACCTCCTGGCTCCTCACACTTCTACCTATTCCATGTGATTCTCACTAGACCATTCAAGAGTGGCAAGGGAATGTGTACACAACAATCTCTCCAACTCAGGGGCCTACATTTTGCCAGAGAGCAGCTGGCAGCAGCTTCCCTGGAAGCTGAGTGTGAGGTACGTTGTCTGAGACCAGCACTTCCCATTTTATCTGTGGGTCTGTGCCGTCCTTGAGGCTTTCTGCATTTATCACACTGGGATCAGAAGCAAAGGTATCACACAGTAAGCAGACTGCAATGAATGGCAAATCCTTTCCTCCCTTTACAGCTGTTCTTTTCACTGGTCTTCCTAAAACATATACTGTGGTTGTTTTGCAGGTTGTTCCAATCTAGTGTTAACTTATGGCAGCTGTCAAATGAAGAGTTAGGATGCTTTAAGAGAAGACATCGGCCAACCTCCTTTTACCACCTGAAATCATCCTAAATAAGTTCAAAATAGGTCTTTTTTCTAGAATTAGTCTGTTTGATAATACTAAAAATCGTTGTACAATTACTGCAGTATTCTTTATACTTTTTCCTCTGAGGTGTTGAGGTCCTTCTTCATTTGGATGTGAATGCCCTTTAAGCTCTCTGAACTTTACACATCTACAGTTACAAAAAATGGGCCAAATTCATTCTTCATGTAAGCCCACTGGTTCCAAGGGAAAAGTTTGCTCCACAGTGTTATTTTGTGGTAGAAGCAGATTTATAATATTGCTCATATATCTGAGTGATCTGAGGCCATAAAGAAAATCTCATTTTCAGAAGCTGTGGACTGAAATACTTGAATGTTAATCTACCAATGGCAATATTCGCCACTACAACACTGTACCATTTCAACACTCAGCTCTCAGGCAAAAAGAATTGTTCAGTTCTACTGTGAACATTTAAAAAGAATTATAGGGACTAGTTCTAGAAATACAGTCAATCTAAAACTTGCCCTTAGGTCATATGTTGGTTCATTTTAGTTTACAAACACAATAGCTCACATTTCATTCTTAGCAAACTGTTCTCGTACCCTCCGTCCCCCCTCCATGAAATAAACCAAAGGACACGTATGAGTTCAGGCAATAAAATGTCACCCTTACATTCACTGAGCCATTTATTAGGATCCAGCATCAGGTACTGCTTGGTCACCTCCAGTTCTCTCATTAACCACTCGTACTTGGCCTTGACCTCAGCAATTCTCTGCTGGCGATGTTCCAGGATTTTCAGCTTGGCATTGAAACATATCACCTCCTGCCAACCAGGAAAAAGAAGCAGGGAAGGAATAGGTAAGGTAAAGAAAAGGGGGAAGAAATACCCAGATCCATTTAGTCGAATGATCTTTCAGCCAATAATACTGACAATGAGCCATCTACTCTGGAAGCATATGAATCACTGCATTAAATAATCTATCATCTGTTTTATTTTTATTGCTTTTGTTTGGTTTTGATGTTTTCCATCAGTGAGTGTTGGAGACTTTGCAATGATAGTTAATAATAAGCTGCAATAATTAATTACAGGCAGCATCTTGAAATCAGATTAACTGTAGCAAAACATTTCTGGGTTTTGTCACCAGAAGTTTGGCTAAGAAAATCTAAGCCCTTGGGAGCAGGAAATCCATTGCATGCTGTATTAAAATCCTAAATTCCTCTCTGTGGTTGGTGCATAAGGAATGCAGTAGTCATATTACAAAATAAGAAAACTGGTAGCAATATAAAATTTAAAACATCCTTAAACAAAGGGAATATGTTATGAAAAGTTCTCATAAATCACAACCATTAATAAAGAAGATAATATTTATTTTTTTTTAAAAAAGTGAAGTGCTGTCTGGAGACACCCAGCCTGGCCTCACATGACTTCTGAGGGGTGGCAGCCATCAACGTGTGCATGATGAAGTCTGTGCTACCCTTGCTAGCATGGGAGAATTCCCAATACCAGAACTGTCCTCCTCCAAGCCCATGTGAAGATCTTGACACTATTCTGCCTTCTGCTCTATATACAAGCCTGCTGTGTAGGTGATATGGAAAGAGTTTGCCAGCAAGTGATTCTTTTTCTTCATACAGAATCATATTACAGAATGATATCATAAGCTGCCTATCCATGTGACAGGAGCTAGGAATAAAAAGTGCCTCAAAATAATAACAAAACCTATCCACAGTTACTCTAAAACTGGTACTATTCCACCAACCTCAGATACTCTTCCCAATCATACTTCTCAAGATATGACCTTTACAATTCCTTGATCTTTTTTAAATTTGGAGGCAAGAGGTTTGCAGAAATGACTGTCAGAAAGAAGACATTAGCTGTCCTGAATACAATACTCCCCAAAGCATTCTCAAGTACTTCAGCACCATTGCTGCCTTCAAAGACAGATGTGACAAGATGCTGGAGCACATGAACCACCAAGACTGTAGGCAAAGCAAGACACAAAAATGCAAGGTACCAATGTCCGTTAGCTGCCATGGAATTAGGCATAACTTGAGTCATAACTGCTCTTAAATGACATAATAGATTTTGCTGCCTGTTGAAATAATAATATACGATACCACACATTTCTGACTGCATAATCTGAATTTCCCCTTACACCTTCCAGGAGGAGGGAGACATGAATTACATGGATTGCACTCACCTTGCTGTCCCCACCTCGTCGCCGCTGGAGCCTCTCCACATCATCTATTTCATAGACTTTGATCTCAAAGGGCTCTCCCAGTCCCCTCTGCCCACTTCTTAAGGGTCCATCTACCCAGCGGACCCCAGGGCTGTTGGCAGGCTTCCTTGCTGGAGAAGTGGTATCAAGTGATAAAGCTGGAATAAGCCTCCGTCTTTGTGAACCTGCAAATGCAGAAATTACCATTTCATGTTAGCACAGTTACTGCCTCTCCTTTCTGCTCCATCTTCAGACGTGTTTACAAACTATATATTCAGCCTTCTTACACTCAGAAGAAAATGGAGTGAAAACCCAGGGAGGCCATGGAAGTTGAAGTGAGCTGTAGGTGCAATGTGCTGTACCCACTCACCATGAGTCAGATTCTCACGTCTTCGTTGGTAACTGTCTTCTGGAATTGAGCCTCAGAGGGCATAGGTACCCTAAAGTTTCCATAATTTGTGCCTACTTCCCTTTGCTCAGGTTTCGGTGTGTACAGGTATGTCAATGAAGGGCGAGAGCAGGTTGCTTATCTGTCTCTTCACTGGTGCTGGCCCTTACAGCCAAATGCAAGCATTACCCAGCCACTGTATAGATCACCTCCGTGGGAGGTGTGGTTTTTTGTTTTTTTAATCACAGCACAAAAAGCACTTTGATACCCAAGTTCTTTTTGAGTTGAGTGCCAGTATACCACCATCTTGTGCTTTGTATAACACCACTGTAGGCTGGCAAGAAGTAAAAACTCTAGAGGACAAAATGCCTGCAACCATCAAGCTTGCCACCAGAGTTGCATTAGCCTTACCTCTGTTCAGTCTTCTAAAACATTTCCTGCATATGCACTCAATGCAACACTGGTGATGGGCAAGAAAGCAGCAAGAGCGATGGGCTGGCAGAAGGGTTAGCCACTGCGTCTGCTTCGATACCCATGCCCATGCACACCCACCCTGTTTCACAGTGTCAGCACAGCGGATGGGAGCACTGCAATAGCTGAAAATGTAGCATGATTGATAAAGCCTATGCCATATGGAAAGCATCTGCTGTGCGAGTTGCCAAGTCAGGGCCTAAGGTAAAGCAAGGGAGAAAAAGTACGTCACTGGCCTGATGGCAGCCGTAAGGAAGTTTAGCATATGGTTTGTTGGGAAAAAGAACAGACACACAAAAAAGAAAAAACAACTGGTTACATTTCCTTGCTTGGTTTAGTACAATCAGAGCAATAGCTGGGTTTAAAAAAAATAAAAAGTTTTGTAGCTGACAACTCCTGCAGGATGCACCATAGGAGACAGCAGGAATAGAAGGGATGGGGAAAACCAAAACCAAAAGCTGGAGCCAGCAAGTTTGAATGAAACTATTAACTGACTCTCTTGGCTGCAAAAACAAAACTGCCAGCAGGGAAGGGATGCAGAATGATCATGCAGATTTTATTTTAAAAACAAGATAAAATCATTTAGAGGATTCTCCAGCACTAAGTTTATTGAAATTTGAATGTAAATAGCTTCAACATGTCTGCCAACTTGGTGCTTCAACGAAGGCCAGAAAAAAAAAAAAATCCTTAAACAAAAATAGCTATTGATTGTCTAGTTTTTGCATTTGCAAGTAACAAAGCCTTGTCTAGTTTCATTCACAGGAATCGGTTTCTATGCTGACTTCACGAACTATCACACCTTATCCCATTGATTTCTGAGAGCAGCAGTCTGTGCTAGAAACCAGCAGTTAGTAACAAGTAATTAACCTATAAAGCTCTAAAATGGATGAGAATGGTCTATTTTGCTGTCTAGCTGCGAAACCTAGACTACAGAGCTTTTATTTGAACACATCTGAGACAACTCTATGCAAGAAAAGGAGAGTACAGCCAAGGCATATAGACAGAGAGCCCTACAGGGCCACTTTATACCAAACTGCCTGAGATCTGGGCTGCTCATCCTGTGACACATATCACATAATTGTATTTACTACTCAAACTTCAGGCCAGCAAAAAAGCCCATGCCAGAACAAATGAAGCTTTGCAAACACCAGCAAGTAGGAGTTATTTTAGAGCTGTGGTACCAGTCACTGGAAGTCAATGCCAGCGTTCACTTACCTGGAATGCATTTCAGTTAATCTCTAGATTAAACTGCCTGATCAAGAAAAGAATCAGATCTTAATAAAAGGAAAAGCAAGACCTGACACATTACCATAGCTAAAAAGGGACAAGAGAGTGAAACACACAGTTTGGGAAGAACCAAACAAACTGCAATGCTACAGGTGACTCTTGATACTAGACTACAGGTGACTCAGTGACACTAGAGAAAAGCAATCAAATGGTGAAAGCAGCTGCATACTTGAAGGGATTTGAGGCAGGATGGTGGGCTATTCGATTTTGCTGCCTGCAGGGTGACATCCTGCAGTGGTCAGCCCTTCCTGGGAAATGAGCCCTCCACTTGCTTATATGTGAAGGGCACCATGTACATCCCTCGTGTCACTCAAGATCAAAAGGGTTCAGGCATTAAATAAGTTTTAAAATACGTTTTAGTCTTTTGACCACAGTGTCTCACAGTAGCAGTCTTTCCAATTTTGTCTGAATGTAAAACCAATCTCTTTGCTATCTTTGCTGCTTGTCAACTTTTAGAGCCAGCAACACTTAGAAGCATCAGATTTGACCTCCTGTGTAATGCAGCTGAATGCTACTAATTCTTTTTACTTTGTGCCCTACAGTGATGGTCATGTCTTCTTTCATGCCATGCCTATGGACTAGCTCTAGCATTTCAAGGAAGCAGCTGAGCAGATTGGCAATTTCTTCTGTCCAGCTCCCCCCATGCATGGCTGAAGTATGACTGGGGCAGTGCCTCTTTCTGTGATGTTTGATTTTCTTCCCTCTTTCTTTCTTTCCTCTTTCTTTCTTCCCCACTGTGACTGTTAAGAACACTTTCTTGTGTAGCGGGGCAGTTTTAAAGCATTCCCACTGGAGAAACTGTGTCTCCAACCACAGTCTAAGTCCAGGTCTGAGACATGCTGGGAATGCAGGTGGATGGCTCCAATTCACCTTGCCGTGATAACAATTTATTCAGAGCAAAGCAAAACAGATGTCACCGGGATATGTATCAGAGGAGTGATGGTAAATGTTTTTACATTTAGTTCCCATTCATATCTATTTAGCTCAATGAAAAACAGAAGATTATGGTCTATGAGGGCTCTGACCTGAGGCTCTGGCTAATAGCACTTACTCCTCAGATAAGAGGCAGCAGAGACTACAGTAGGGGCAGGAGACATGCTAACATGAGCTCACTGTGTTTTTTTAGCCAGAGCTTGTGCCTGGATAGCCCATGGGTTATCACAACAAAGCTCTCAGCAGAGCAGGGCAATGCGGCAGGGCAGAGCTGCCTGAGGCAGGCAGACTTGCCGCCATCCACCCAAGGGCTCCTTTGGGATTAAGGGGCGGTCAGCACAGGTCTCCCTGCCCCATCCCAGTAGGTACATCCGCACGTGAAGCAGAGAAGAAAGAGAAAGAGGGATGTCTTTTTATCTTGAATGCTGACTCAGGATGATTTATCTGAGCTTTAGAACACTTTGGGGAGAAATAAAATGAAAGATCTCTTGCGTCTTTGCACTCAGGCAAAACTGAATCCAGTGTATTCTAAACATGCACTGATTAATAGGCTGCTTATTAGCCCAGGTACAGAAAATAACAATGTCTTTTGACAGGAGACTCCTGCCACTGACCTCTCCATTTAGCCTCTATTTTTTCTGATTTCACCTTAATTGGCATCAGTAAGGAGACACAGCCAAAGCAGAGCTTCAGGGTGAGTGTCACAAAGCAGCTGACAGCTTGCTCATCCGTATCAACATGCAGACACAACAATTAAATTGTTAAAGTGAATACAGTTTTCCGTTTACAAAGAAAATATCCATTTGAAGTCCTAAATTTATTGGGAGCACTTGATGGGGTTAGGACCTCATAAATTTTGATTATATAATAAATAAAATGCTTCATAGGAAATACAGCACATCACTCTGCTTCCCTGCACATATCTTATGAAGGCTCCTTATGAGTTTAGAAGCTCAGCAGGAGCAGCTCTCAGCAGGTCCCTCCTGTCTCTGCCCCACCAGCTGGGACTAGGAGAACGTGCACCCCGCCAGCACCTTGGCAAACTGACTGATCCTCCCACCAGGTAAACAGGATTCACTCATCAACTGAAAAAAATAAATCTATACCAAAAATCTAACTGAAAGAAATCCTGCAAGCTGAACTCAGGACAGAAGTGTGACACTTTCATTTATGACCAGACAGCACGTAAAGCAACACACCATTTGCTAAATGTCTTGGAGGATATATTTTTCACTTTGAATTTATCCACATTCAGAATAACCCCTCTTGAGCCTAGCTTGGGTATGAATAATTTGACTATGATATAGCTCTGAAAATGCACAGAATACAAGATTTTCTTTCGCAACAGATTTTTTGCTCTATGTTCAGCTATAGGATAAGGTTTGGCCAGGTTAAATTAACATAAAAGGAGTAACAGAGCAGTGGAGCTGTGCAGCATGAAAGCTGATCTATCTGAAGAGTGGCACTGAAGCTACAAGATACTTTAGCAAAGATAAGCCTAGAGAAGTCTTAAGGTATTAGAAACACAGATCAAGGTAGCCAGGTATGTAAGGATAACTTAAGGACAAGAAGACTCACTGACCTCAGCAAAATTGCCCAACTGCATGAAGACGTGTGCTCATAAAAGTTTGTGTTGACCAGGGCAGAAATTCTAAGAGGCCTGGTTTTGCTTAAGTACTATATATTTTGGAGTGTTCCCCTGAGGTTGCTTTCCAAGCACACATTCCAGCCTGAGCATCTTTTCTATGAAAAAGGTAAAGGCAAAAAGCATAAATGCAAAACTATCATGAAAAGAAGCCTGATGCCTATCACTTCAAAGCACGATACATCTGAATGGATGCAAAACAAGTGCTGTCCTAGAAATTCCAGGTTATTCCAAACAGAAAATTAAACTGTAACTTGATATATTGTAATTTCGGTAGTTTACAGTGTGTGCTCAAAGGTAGGATGTGGGGCAAAAGCTATTCCTCACTGCACTTAATCTTATGGGAGGTAAAATTACCTTTCTGTACAGAACCTCTTGTCCAGCATTTTGTTTTCTCTCACTACACAATCCATCCAAACTCAGGGCGATTACAAAAACCAACCCTGGTTAAGCAGAGCAGTGCCCCTAAGCTCCCACTGTTCCTTCTGTGGCTTCATTTACAAGAAACACTGTGCTTCCAATAGCAATAGCATCAACCTCAAATGTAGCCTCAAATTGCTTGCTTACTAGCAAAGATTATCTGACCTGCTGCCTCTGCTGCTCTTCACTGTCTGACAATGGGGCTCCAGCTTTGTTTGAGTTGAAAACACAGTGCTGACTTCTCATTCCCATTTCCTAATGGGATCTGCCCTTGTGGGCACTTGTCCATGACTGAATCAACTCCTCCCGATGCCTTTGACCTCCTTTCTCCTAATTTATTTTACAGTGCAAAGCACATAGCTATTCACTCGTCAGATTTTCATACAGTTTGCAAAGTTCCCCTCTTCAACTACTGAAGACATTGCCAATGCTTTCAAGTGGAAGGCCCCTCTGATGACATGAAGACTTTATCAGAAATATTTAGGGCACCTATCTTGAGGTCAGTACTCTAAACACCAAATAATCTATTGCCAGAAAATCTAAAAAGCATTTGCTCATCCTGGTAACTCAGATTACATGAGAAGGACTAAGGAAACAATGATAGGATCCACCATTCAGAAAAAAATCTCCTTTGTCCACCTCAGTGTAAAATAATTCAGGTCAGATTCTATGTTGACGGTCTATGCAATCCTGCTGTTGTGAATCAGTAAGAAATAGAAGGACACTTGAAGTGAGAAATCACTGCTTGATGTATATAGGAATAAAGCAGCCCTTGTTAATAACATACCATCCATACCTGTCCTAGATACACTGCTTCTGTACTGGTATAAGGAACATGCTGAGGTACGGGCTACTTCTAATTTTTTTCTACCCACACAGTTAATTTCTTAACCTTGCTTCCTGAATTACTGCCTTGCTTTAAAAGGAGCTTTTCAGGGGAGTTTAGAGCTGGTGCATGAGCATTGCTGAAACCAGAGCAGGAAGAAGCCCCCCTGCAGCATGGCAGCTTGATGAGTAGTTTGGGAGATGCTCCAGGGAAGATGCACATCACGGGGGGTTCAGCACCCACGATCCCTAGCAAAAAATGATCAGAGTCTCTTCTAGACAGCTACTTCACTTCAGGCTGGATTTTAGTATAAGAGGTATTTGTTTGCTTCCCCCATCACCGGGTCAGCAAAGGCAGAGGCTGGAGGGGGAAGTGACTCTGCAGCCAGAGCATTAGCTCCCAACAGGGCAGTGGTGGAGGCATTCCAGTGAGCTAATTCTGTGGCAGTGTCAGGAGCAGGTTTTATTTACACCCAGCCTAATGGTGTGCAGCTCAGTCATGCATGTTACATGGAGCTTTCACCGTGCACAATAGCTTGCTGCCATTTCCTCTATTAAATCATTCCTATGTTCATGTGGCTGAAAGCTCAGTGCTGGCATGCAGTAGTCAAGCGTGTAAAAAATGATTACTCTGATCCCTTTCAACACAGATTTGCTGCATGAAATGGCCTGGCTTTGACCTGGGAAAATCAATGCTGTTGTTTTAATGAACAAAAAAAAAAATTGGAGCTGAAGCTTGCACTTCCCCTCCCTCTGCTTCCCCCCAGTGCTGTCCAGCCAGCAGTCACATGCATAAAGTGGTCCCCTGCATGAAAACAGCTTTTTCCTACATAATTCTAAAAATCCTTTGTCATGGTTAAGATACAATGCAGGATATCAATTAGCTACCATCACTTGTAAGCAAGTTAAAGCAGAAACGCTGGAGATGCTCTACCGCTTTATGATACAAAGGGCAATTTCCAACTCCCCACACTGTGCCTTAGGCAGTTTAAACATGAACCAAATTCCTTTTCACTTGGATTCAACAGGAAAGGCTCAGACTCTTTTTGTTGGTGTTTTGTTTCATCATTATCATTTTGGCTACGTTTCAAAATGTGGTGCTTTGCAATATTGGTTGGAGATGGACTTTCATAATTTACTGCCCGTGGAGTCAGCCTCTGGCTTTTTCTGCAGCTTCTGTAGGCAGGGCTAAGTGCTTCCAGAGATTGAATGTGGTCAAATATAGAATTTTCAGAGTTTTCCAGGAACCTCTAAATCTCCATCTTTAAAACCATTCCATCAATGAAACCCAAAGCATAGAAGTAAGAGAGAAAAAAGAACAATAATTGTAGATAATTATTGTCATGTCTTAACAGTCTGTCTTTTTATTAAAGTGTTTAAAATCATGTAGCAATTTGCTCTGGTTTGGTGGTGAAACTTAGTACTGAGAAAGAGCCGCAAGGAGTCATGAAACTTTACTGCAAAAGCTATGAACGTCTGCAGCAGGAATCTTTAATTATCTATAGTCAGACAGGTTCCCTGTACAAAGAAGATTATAGTATGTGTATGAACATGCTCACACATACACAAGTGCCAAGCCTATCCTGGACTGGCAATAGCTGGGTCCTGCAAATGCGGAGATACACACTCCAACTCAGGGCATAGGTCTAAACTTCAGGAAGTCAGCAATTTGAAACCTTGATTTTCCCCAAGTCTCATTTTTATTGGCCTTACTATCAATAGCATCCCTTAGGTTTTTGTTTTCTGATGCTCACTGATGCTCAATGTTCATGAAGGCTAAACTAGCCCAGACTGACCCAACTTGAAAGCAATTTACAGCTAAGGAATTTCTCCCCTAAGCCTCACCTCTTCTACTATCTTCATCCTTCATACACAAGTCACATCCTCTCATGCCCAGCTCCTGGGTCTTTGCCCCCATGAGTGGGCCTGTGCATAGCAGCTGACAGGCAGCAGCCCCCAGCAGAGTGTTATGCTGGCTGTTGCATGCTTGCTGCTCCCCCAAGCTGCTTGGGTCACAGAGTGCTACCTTAAGTGTTTCACTCTGCCAGCGCTGGCCTCAGCATCAGTAAAGCTGTAGACTCAGCTCCACCAAACTACAACCACAGAAATCAAAGGAGACGCTCCCTGGCAGAGGTCTGTCCCAACTCAGCAGAGCACTGAAAGCAGTGCCAAACCATAGCTCATGGGTCTAACTCAATGTCATATGGGATGGGGACCCTCTTAGGCACTCAATTCTATTCCAAAAGGAAACAGGAAAGAAGATAGCCTCAGGATGATCTCTGTGGTCTCCATGAAAAGCCTTGTCTGTGTTGAACCATCTCAGAGCCCCTCCTGTCCTGCATTTCCCAGGGAAGGTCTCCTTACAGGCAGCTCTGAAACATCGTAAGGGGCAGGAACCAGTAAATCACAATAGAAGGGCAGGGGGAGAGGGGTAAAACAGAGAAACAAGGCATTTGTGCACATTACATGGGAATGCAAAGAGGACCTGGCTTTAGTGATTAAAGCTCAGTGGAGCCTAGGCTCTTGCTTTGTTGTTGGCTCCCAGTGGGCAGGAACTACAGCTAGCACCAAAGCTGCATCTCTGAAATCATCCAGTTGTCTTTTGCACTGAGGATTATTTTAAAAGTAAGGCCCACACACATTCAAACTAAACTAGGGAAAAGATGCCAAAAACTAAAGCAGAAGAGGAAAAGGCAAGTAGGTAATGCTTCTGATCTAAGGAACCTGCTGCTACTTTTTTCACAACGCTATTATCTCGTTTTATGAGCTGGTCACAAGGGAGCATGGAAATAACACAAGTTGCCCAAGGTGATAGAGCAAATCAGTCGCACAACAGAGAATACAACATAGATCTTGCAAGTCCTAAACTGACACCCCACCCCACTCCACTCTACCCACCCCACCTCCTTCTCATATCTGTCATATTCCCGGGATACAAATACAACTTTTGTAAAATGGAGGTCAGCCAGAATGCATTTCCTGATTACACACATTAGTACCTATTATAAAAGCATCCTTGTCATTGCCTTTCTATCAAGCAGCACTGGACCTTTGCACTTGAAATTTCTGAGTAATTAAAAAACAGTGTATCGTTCCAGTAACTGTACAAATTATGCCCTAACACTTCAATGCCCTGCTCAAGAAAGCACTGCTTACCTGAGAGAGGGGAGACTATAGATATAGTCAGAGGCTGAAACATGGCTGAGATGCCAATTGTTTCTTATAGGGGAAAGGCTAATGGAGTAAGCAAAGAAATCAGAGAAAACACAACTGCACAGATGCTTGTGGGTGTAGAGGGAGGAAGGGCCTGCCACTAAAAGAAAATAACAAATGAAACCCTCCTCTCCACTGCTCAGCAAGGGCAGGGGAGGATGTGCAGCTAAATGAGTTGAGATTGAGAGTAGGAATCAGGGGTGCCTGTAATTTAACCCTGCATCTGGTTTTCACTTAGTTGTATGCATTGGGCAAGTAAGTAAAGTTCTCTGCCTTCATTTCTCCATCTGTAAAACAGGCTCTGCAATAATACTTACACCACAGGGTGGATTAAAGAGCAGTTGTACAAAGTTTTGAAATGTACAGCCATAGATCAGGGCTAAATAGCCCTTTTTCTGCCATAAGCAGTCACTTTATGGCAATATATGCTGACATGATATTGCAGGACCAACATTAAATGCTAGAAAGATGGAAATGTTTATTAAGTGGATTGGTTAGCTTTAAGGGAAAGGTTTATGTGCTTCATGATGTAAACACATGATTTTTCAGTAGGTACCAGAATGGAAGAGGCAAATACTTTTTAAATTTTGTTTTAATTTTGTACATACAGTAGTGGGCTGTGAAATGTGCAGGTACCCAGGCAGAGCCCAAAATTTAACCTAAGGCTAACACTGATGGAGATGAACTAGCTTTATCTTTCAAATGCTGTCAGTGTAGGTCTGAGGCTTCATGTATGACATTCAGGGCAGAAGCACCTACACATACAAATAACGCACTTAAAACCACTGAAAGACAAGATCTTAATCTCAAATAAAAAAAAAAAAAATGATGTCTCTCCAATGTGTCAGAACTTCAAAAATAATTGTGAGATCTGACAGGACTGCTGGTGATTCTCTTAAAGACTCTTTATAGCTCCTCTTACAGGGGCCTTGGGCTGATTCATGTTGATCGTGTCTGACAGCTAGCATTTCTGTTAATAATAATCATAAATAAAGTGGACAAGGTTGTCTGACCTGAAATGAGCATATCTATAGTGCCATATCCATTACGGCACAGTGGATCTGTGACCGCAAATCAAGGAAGGTCCAATGCTCTTGACACTACGTATTAAAATAATATCTGTCTTTTAAGAGCTCAGAACCTTTGTCTGCTACCTTTTTCATTAAAAAGCATTCCTTAAAAGAGAACATTCCCACTAGAACTGACCTACAGAAAGGAGATGCTACAGAGGGTGAAAGATTGCAAACCTTTGCAATTTTTTTGTTTATTATGCAATAAAAATATATTTGTGAACAGCTCTATTCTCCCTTATATATCAGCTCCTCCTTCATGTTATCCTGCATTGAAGTCATAATCCTGGTTTTATGCCATCATAAATCTGCTGACATGTGAAAAATTATACTATTATCAAACACATCGAAACAGAATTATGACTTCACTGCTGGAGGACCAAATGCAAACCAGAGCTGGGTTATAAGAAAGTGAAGTCTGATTAATTTCTGGTTTGCCACTAGAGATATGGAAAGTAGTAAAGATTTTATTTTTTAAAATTTGCATAAAACCCCTGGTTGTACTTATACACAAATACAAGTCATTCAAAACAATACAGGAATTACTTGCAAATATAGGGGATCACTCTCAAAAGTATGAGAAATAACACACTTAGAATCTCTCCACATCAGGTGACAGGCTGAATCAAGAGAGCAGTTTTGCAAAGCAGTTTGAGGGACGTCAGTGTACCATGTTATGTTGAGCCCATTGGGGCAGGCAACTTCCAGGAATACAGGCCCTCCACTGAAAACCCTCCACCCCGGAGATTCGAGACCAACAATGGGCAGGTAGATGCAATGGTGCTCACAAGGGAGAAAAGACAAGAAATCATAATAAAGAGATGAATCTATCAGCCAAAGAAAAAGCTGTATTTGGTGAAAAATACAGGTCAGATATTACACAGCAGTAAAAAAGCAGCAAAGCTTATATTCTCCATGTGTTCTGCTAAGGAAAGATGCCTGCTCACCCTTGCCTATCCACACAGCACAACAAACTAGTGTCACTGCGCTGTCAGGTAGGCCCAAGCTGGCTAGACCATGGAAAAGCCTCTTCTTTACAGCTGTGTCTTCCAGATTGCTAAAAGAGCAATCTAACCTGAGTCTCAGACAGTCTCTCATCCTAAGTCCCTCTTCATGGCCACTGACACAATGTTCAGTCCTACACAGGGGTTATTGAAAGCCAAAATACAACCCTGACATAAAGTACAACATACAGATCTGAAGCTTTTCTGTAATTATAACATAAAGATGATCTTTTCCCTGCTCGTATCTCCAGCCTTGTCTGGCCTCCAATATGCTACCTAAGCAGAGAGAGAGAAGTGAAATGGAACAACTAGTTTTATGAGCATCAGAGTAAGCAGATCCTGGTCTCCTACTGATGTAAATTGGGAATGAACTCTGGAGTCTAAAGAATCTGTAGACTCTGCCTGAAGCTCTTCTCAGAGTATTTTTTTTAAAGCAACTCCCCCAGGGAAAGGCATGTGTCTTTCTTAGTGGCTAACAAGTGGCAGGATAAGGGGTAACAGTTTTAAATTGAAAGAGGGTAGATTTAGATTAGACACTAGAAATAAATTCTTTCCTGTGAGGGTGGTGAGGCACTGGAACATGTTGTCTAGAAGCTGTGGGTGCCCCATCCCTGGAAGTGTTCAAGGCCAGGCTGGATGGGGCTTTGAGCAACCTGGTCTAGTGGGAGGTGTCCTTGCCCATGGCAGCGGGGTTGGAACTCAATGATCTTTGAGGTCCCTTCCAACTCTAACCATTCTATGATTCTAATAAGGGTAAATCTCATTGCAACTTTCTCTCTGTTCCCTCACCTGCACAGATGCCTGTTTTCACAGAGCTTGATACATTTTTTGAAGGTCCATATCATGGAAAAAGTCCATATCATACAGGCAGCATACACTCAGAAACAGATTCTCTGTGGACAACTTTGTTTTCATTTTCCATAACATACAAACAACCCTTCTTTTTCTTGCAAATTACCATTAAAAAGTTTGTATTTGAAAGGAGTTGTTAAAGGAACAGCTCCTCAGAAAGAGGAAAATCAATTTATTGCCATGTAAACTGAAGGGATAAGAAAGAGGTTTTCTTATAGGATGCAAAGTTAACTTCAGAAAGATTATTTCATCACTTGGTTTGTGCTTGCACTGTGTAGAGTGATCACTTTCAGATGCATCCTCTGAACAGGTACAATCAGCCATGCACTTACGGGTATGGTTTTAATAGTGGTATCTATTGTATTCACATCTGTTCTGCACATGTTCTTCCTGCTTCCACAGTCAAGAGCATAAAGAAAGGGAGAGTTATGAATTACTCAGTTCACTGCAAATGAATCCCAGGGGTAAGTATCACAGCGCATGGGAATGGCTGGTGAATTAGGAACTCTATGAGAATAACACATTTTGGACAGGCAATGCTACTGTAGTATAAGTAGCCACTGATATTTCACACATATATGCACATGCCAATGTGCATTAGTTTTTAAAAGTAGGTGGGACAGGACTCATACATCAGGTTGAGAAAACAGCACCCAGGAAAAGGGTGAGGTGACTGACTGTCAGATGTTTCTCATCCCTGTCCTGCAATTTTGTGAAACTTGTTCTGGTGGGAAGATATACCAGTTGCAGCTGCACAGACCTGGTATGAGCCAGGAAGCTCTTGCCTTCTAACTAAAAAGTCCTGACATAGTCTGAAAGCTACAAGGCACTATACATGAACAAAGATGACGTCTTTCTGATCCCTTCTAAGATCAATAAAAAGGCTTCAGATTTGCAAGAACTTCACTGTAGTAATTCTTATACTATATAAAACATAATTTATTATTTATTATCAATAAATTGCTGGGAAAAGGAGGACTCATAACTCAAAAGTTAAAAAACAAGAGTCTTGGAGGCAGGATAACATCTTTCAAGGGCCATGGGCCCCTTGAACTTTTTGTCATCTTGTAGGTAGGAATTAGGAACTCAGCAGTGGTTTCAGCTGTGGGGCATCTTGCATCTTTGGGCATCCAGAGCACACAAGGAGCAAAAGTGGGCTCACAACAGATACTGCTATTCAGCAAGTCTCATGCTGGTGCAACATGTGCATACCAAGAGGGGAGTCTGTGCCTGAAGTGCTTGTGAATAACAGGTATAGTTCACTGCCTCACAAAGGCATCTTTCTAGAATCAAATCAGAAGAATATTTGTATAAATAAATACGTGAATGTGGCTGCCATTGGCAATACTAACCAGTTCCAGGGAATAAACTTCTGTTCATGTGAAGTAAACCTTAGTGAAATGGTTGAGGGGGAAACTCCTCTGCAAAGGCAATGAAACCACATGGGATTCATGCATGTTGCAAAATGAGGAAGAAACTCAGAGCCTAGGGCGCTTACCCTGGCCTCACTTCTCTGCTAAGATATATAAATGGTACTGAATTAGCCCACCTTTAAGGCTAGCTTCCCCACCACATACTAGTTATCTGCTTTGGTCTGTGTCCCTCTTCCATGCCACCACCAGCTTACCTGCATTTGATCGTTTCTTTGGATTTTTGAGACTTCGGCACCTGCCGCTTGCAGAGCTGCTGTTCTCGCTCATGGAGTCTTGTGCTGAAGAGGCACTCCCAGTCGCCTCGCTGTCCCTCATCATGCTCTCGTAGCCGCTACTCCCCCCGCTGTGGTAGAACAGGGCTGTTTTCCCCATGGCAGGGGGCAGCTCCCCACTCAGGACACTGCTGTTGTCACTCCCATGACCACTGCTGCAGCGGTGTGGTTTCCGAGGAGGGGTGATCTTGCTGTAAGGTGAAGGAATCATATGAACAGTTGGCTTCTCATCTCCAGGAAGGCCCCCACGCTCGTCTGCCTCTGAGCTTCCCCGTGCCTGTAAGCCTCTGGCACTGGCACTCCCTTGGAGCAGCTCCGAAATTCGTCCATTGACAGCCCGAAGGGGCAATTTGGAAGCAAGGCTGGAGCCCCGGTTTCTGCTGAGGGACTGTGTTGACCAGGACATGTTCTTCCCACTTGGAGGCAAACTGGAGCTCTGCCCTACAGACTGAGGCAGAGACTTGGTTGAGAAGCTGAGTGTTTTGGTGGCCGAGGCAGACAAGCTGCGGGCCTTGGGACTTGCCAGCAGGAGCTTGCTGACTGCAGAGATCTTTGACTGGCTGGCTTTTGGGGAGGCACCTGCAGACTGGGAGAGGCCCGTGTTGGTGGGTGATGACATGACACTGCGGCTGAGGCTCCTTCCAGCCCTAGGCATGGTGGTGTCTTTGCCAGGGCTCATTTTGGAGCTCACGGAGGATAGGCTTTCTGCTCTTTCCAGTGACAAACACTCATAGTGGCTTCCTGTGGACCTCCCAAGGGAGTTGGTCCTGCTGGCAAGCTGCTCCAGTTTGGCACTGAAGAGCTTGCTGCTGCTGTTGTTGCTACTACTGTCAATGCCAGGGCCCTTCTGTTTGGCATTCAGCTCCTCTGGGAAGCTGGCCAGGAAGGAGCCAGGCTGGCTGGAAGGACTGCTCGTGGTGCTGCTGGCTGCACTGTGCTGTGGGCTGGCTCTGTTTTTCTGATCCAAGCTTGACTTTCTCACCGGTGGAAGGGGAGGGGTCCCTTTGGGACGAGTGAGGACACAGTGTTTGGGAGAGGACATTTTCTTGTCAAGGCTAGCCTTAGAAAACTGGGCGATGACAGGAGAGCTGACTCCATTGGTGTCACTGGCAGTAGGGTGGAAGTGACTGTCAGGCTCCTCCAGCTTGCTTGCTTTTGGGGACCCTCGAGGCAGGCTGCCGTTCTTCAGGCTGTCACTAGAATGAACAGGGCTTTGGGATGCAGAGCCGGATGCTGCCACCTCACACCCATCCACAATCCTCTTTAGACTGTCAGATCCTGGGGAGATAGAGGTGTCCCAACTGCTGCTGCTGCTAAACCTGTCCACTGAGTGCTGCTTTGTGCTGTGCTCAGGCTTAGCTGAAACTGTGGCCAAGTCAGGCCTTGACCCATCACTGCTCCCAGAGCTGTCCTTTTGTACATCTTCTTCTCTCTTCAGCCAAGGATCTTCAAATTTGATATCCTTCTTAGCACTGGATTCTTTCCCATCATGGGGATGAGCAACCTTTGAGCCCACAGTTACTGCTGGTACAGCATCATCAGTGTCTTGTGCTTTGAAGGGATTAACAGCAATACATGGATACACGGTAATGTTTGTCTTCATTGGGATGTAGCCTTCACAGCTGCTGAGGCTTGCAGTGTTTTTAATTGTGACAGTAGTTTTCCCTAGAGCTGATATTTTACAGCCTTTGATAGGTGGCACTTTGCCAAAAGCTTCCTCTCCCATTTCTGACAGTATAAGCATGTTGTCAGTCACTGGTTTCTGTTTGTCACTTACGCAAATCATGCTGGCACTTTGGATGGTGCTCGCAAACTCAGAGACAGGGGGTTCTGCCATTGCTTCCCCATGCCCGTAGCATGCTTGGGCTATGAAGCTGTGACACGACTGTTCACCATCACTCCCTGTGCTCATTTCACTCAACCATGAGCTGATGGATGAGCGCCTGCTCCCATCATCCTGGGATTTGTCATCCAGGCCCAATTTTGGAAGTGGAAGGAACTGTGTGATGCTGACTTCAGACACAGGAGCTGCACTGGAGTAACATTCAAGATCTTCAGATATGCTGCTGATAATACTGACTGGCCTAGACCCAGAGGCCAAAGCCTGAACAGAGCAATCACTGTTAAAACTGATGATACTGGTTGGGCGCCCATTGTCAAGGACCCCACTAATGGTTAGCTCTTCTACAAGGGTGAACACCAGCTCATCCTCTCCATTTAGCTCTAATGGCTGCTGTACAGTCACCATGGTGGTGCTTAGAATTTCTTTCTTGGATTCTGGTGAAATGCTTTGTTGCTGATCTTCACTAAGAATGGTGTCTTCAAAATCCCCATTGCTGGAGGACACTGATTTCTTCATAATCTGAGGGCTCATGCCTACAGGTGGGGTCCGGATTTCCGGCTGCAGTAAAGATTCATTAGATGTCATCCCAGTATCCTTACTCAGGGGAGCTGGTGGAGGAGTGGAGCTGGGCAGGACTCCTTTCTGTGTATAGACCTTGCACCTCTGGGACGGAGAAGTTGGTGGCTTGTACTCAGATGTCTTCGAGAGGCTCGCAATGCCAAGCCGGGGTGAACCCATTGGCCGAGGTTTGCCTTCCACAAATCCACAGGTGTTGAGACCTTCTCTGCTGCTCTGTAAGCTGGTGCTGTGTGCTAACTGACAAGAGCTAAGTTCTTTACTAGAGCTGCCTGTTACACTTCTGGGTGAGGAAGGAGTTGAAACATTAGTGAGAGCTCCTGAAGGAACAGGGGAGTGATTTCTCTTAGTTTTGCTGGGTGTTGCGTTTATAATTTCCTTGGCTTCTCTTTCAGGAAGCTGACATTCTGGCATCGTATCTTCCTTATCTGACTCTGGTAAGTGGCTAAGCTCTGCCAGCTGGCTTGAGACAGAGCACTTAGACATCTGGTCTGAGCTAAACTGAGCAGGCATCTCTTCAAAGGGAAATTTGTCCGTCTCTTCACTGCCATCTATGCAATCCAGCCTCTCCTGGAGCTCTGCAAAGGTGTTGCACTTCAGACAGTCTCTTTCAGATGTGCTGGGTCCTGATTCACTAACTTCCTCCAACCTGCCCTCTGTTTTGGTCTTTTGCAGAGCAGGAACTATGGGAACAAAGTCAGGGGGACCCTCATTATCTGTCAGTTCCTTATCAGAAAGGGCAGTGCCATTGGGGCCAACGTAAATCACTGTGTCACACGACTGCTCACTGCTGGATGAATAATCAGGATCACTTGATAAATGCAAAATAGGGAAGTCTGGGTCAACAGTGTTTCTAGAATGGAAAGGCCTCAGCTGGGTTGGCCTCCGCATCCTGCCCTCCTCACAAGAGCTCTCTCCTCCAGAAGAACTCGATGTGTACTGCAATATGAAAGAGAGATGTCATGACATTTCAGCATTGCAAACAGCTTCTTGCACAAAGCACATACACAAAAAGGTCACAGTCACATCTAAACTTCTCCAAACATCTAAAGTTCTCCAAACTGAGGCACAGAATTCTGAAACTTCTTATCCATAGTCCTACAGCAAACACACAGCAGTGTTCAATGGAGAATCCAAAGCTCCAACTCTGTGTTCCACTCAAAAACATGACGCTTCCAAAAAAACCCTGAACAAATGCATTAGGATCTCTCCCTTAATTGAGTCTGATCAAAAAAGTCAGATATCTGGCAAAGGCTGTGCTGATTGTGAGTTTGTGTCAAGCAGAACAAGAAAACTCATTACACAAATAAGGCACAGAAAATAAAGACAATCCCTGTTTGGTTGTATTACCACTGCGTGGAATTGCGTAACGTGCACTCAGATGTCTGTAGAAACATGCTGCTGTGATGGTGTATGGACTAAATCTCTTCACTTGTCTCTCTTAAATTCATTGACAAAAATGGTTTTGTCTATCCATAAGCTGTCAATTTAAATGAAACTCATAAAATTGACTCATTGTGCCCAATTCACACCATAAGCCGTACAGAAAGAACCAGGACTCTAAAACATGAAAGTGGATACAATCCATCCTCACCCCTTGGAAAAATCTATCACTCATATTTAGAAGCAGTGGGAATGAAAGGGGCATCAGTGCTGGCAATGGACACACTGCTTTGCATTTATTTTGCTCTTGCTCTCTCTGAGAAGCACAGAGAATCTAATTCTTCATTAATCCCAATTTCCTTTAACTCTACAGCATTTCATTCCTTATTCTTTCATTAGCACTAAGAGCATAACTGAAAATAAATGCTCTCTGACAGCTATATCATTAAATGAGGCCAGCTTACAAACCTGCTCTAGCAGATATGTCTGAGCTCACTCCTTCCTATCTGAAGCTGAAGTGTTTACCCGCCCTAGTCTCTGCTATGTGCTCTAAGCCACTCGCTTAGAACTGGGTACATACAACCCACACACTTTGGAATTGATTTCTGATTTTGTTACATGCTTCTCTACCCCACCAAGGATACTTTAGGGACCTTCTTCCTTCCTCCTCCACCATTATAAGAAGGGAGTTATACACTGTCTTACCTTAGTTTTCTTTTTCTTCATCCTGAGGACTCTCGATGCAATCTGGATGGTGGATAGCGTCTCAGCATAGTTCCCCGCAGCAGCTGAAATGTGAGCTATCATCGTGGTACGGCAGTTCATATTCCCTAAGGACTCACGAAGCAACATGGTGAGCTTGCTGTCTCTGGAAAATCAAATGAATTAAGGTTACATTAGCAAGCAAGGTTTCACTTTGACCATTGTGATGTGACTTAGGTCTCAGCAAGATTTTTTCTCCTCTTTTTAATGGAATCCTAATTAGTGTCCTTCCTGAGGTTTGCACTATGTTGTGTCTGCAGCTGAGCATGCTGAGAGACCCTGGACTACAATTTAAACTTCTTTCGTTTTCTCAATTCTCCCTTTCTGTCTTATTCTAGCCTCAGTCTTTCTGAACCATTCCTACTGCCAGTACAGAGATGCAGACCAGTGTAAGAGATTTGTTAAGGAGCTGCCGTAGCAAACATCAAACTGCTGCCCTTTTCCAGTGCACAGTGTGCAAGCAACCTCTCACCCAGCTCTGGAGGACAAGAGAATAATGGATTAAATTAGAGGACCCGATTTTTTTCTTGCCTGCTAGGGCACTGCATAACTCCATAATAACACTAGTTAAATCACTGAAATTAATTTTGGGTGATACTGGTGAAATACAAAACAATCAAGCCCTAAGACTTTGCACAATTGTTCTTTCATATTAGATCTTTTCTTCCACTGAAGCGAGAATCACATCTTCTGTTCTTGCCATTTACTCTATTGTTTAGCGTAGTATAGCTTTTGAAATGCTGATGCCTTACTGTGGGGCTGTCTGTGATTGGACTAGGAATAGGAATTGTCAAGCATGACAATTTAAAAAGCATAAGAATGCATATATAATGCTTTTGTGGTGGTCATCTAATCCTGTAGTCAGAAATGCATGATATAATTTTATCAAGAGCTTTAGCTAGAAGGTATACAGGTCAACCAGATGGTTAGTTGGGAAGTGCCGTCCACTTTGAAGAGAGCCTCTCCTCCACTAAACGTTACATATGACTGAAAGGAAAGACAGCATCAGCTTGATATTTAGTTATTGCTAAAGGAATTGCTTTCACTATTATAATGATAGCAATGACTTCAGTGGCTGGGGTCAGATTCTTGGGGCTCACCATTTAACATCTGGTAATGACCTATGGTGCGTGTGTGTCCTTGGTTGTCCACTTAACATTTCCAGCTCTATAAAGCTGCAACTGCTGGGAACTGAAGCTATGTCTACTGGGCAGGACTGACAGACAAACACTAAAATTCTTGACTCTCTTTTTTGATTAAATAAACAATAGTATTTTGGATGCATATTTTGATGCATCTAGAAAGAGCGTTGGGAGCTCATAAATTGTGCTTCTCCAGAGATTTCCAGTACTTGTAATTTCAGCTAGGCTAGAAATTACTGGAAGTAAAACTTTTTTTTTTGTTTCAGGATTTCTGCTTCCATCTGCTCCACACACAAAGAAGAGTCTGGTGTCTTTTAAGAAGCAAACAAACATCCGTAAAGACTACACTGAGACAGCCTTACTCATTTCACTTATGACCTAAGGCTGCTTTGAATCCACAGATCCAGAGTTAATAGGCTGCTGTATCTTAGGTTAGTGGCCCTCCTTTCCATCAAGGAATAATTAAGATGTCAAATTTTGTACATCAGTTACTGCCACTCCAATGCAGAGTTACACGGAAATTATTAACATCTGCACAGAAATCAATAACAAGCCTTTCATTTGCTAGTGCTTCTATCATAGCAAAACACGAGACGACAGGGGAAAGGGCAAAAGAATATATTCTGAACATGTCAGTCTCCTGAGAATGCATAACCCATGCAGTCAGCATCAGCACACTGCAGTGTGGCTCTCCTAGAGGTATATGCATTATGAATATAAAATAATCTCTACCATCTGCCTTGTACTGAAATATATACTTGCAAGAAGAATGACAATACAGAGGAAATTCCTATTCTATAATTCAAATGATTCTCTGACATATATCAGATAGGGACTAAAGGGGAGATTTATTTAAGATTAAAGCCTGACACCTAGCAGCAAAAAAGCTCAGGCAACGCTGATTTATAATTTTAGAGTTAGCTCATTCAGCACTGCATCTTGACTATCAACTTCACTTTGCACCCAGACAAAATAACTAGTCTCATGTCAGTATTGTACCTCAAAATATAAAATAAAAAGGAAGAAATTTGCTAAACATGGAGTTTTGTCCTTTCTGGACATTGTCATAAGACAAGTTCATCGGTTCATGGTTCACTGATCTTTCACAATAGCACCTAACTTCTAAAGGAAAGAAAGAAAATTAAAGAGAACTTAGTAACACAAAAATGTGCAGCTTAATTTTTAACTCACCCCATCCTCACCAAGTAAAATATTGGTAAAATATTTGGATGTCTCACTGAAATTTGCTTGACAGAGTGAGACAAAGTAGATGCTTTGTTCTTCTGAATGCTGACATGGCATTTCTGCCTGAAAAAAAAGAAAGGCTCTGCTTTGTTTCATTAGGTGATTCATGAGCTGGTGTTTGCAAAAGCAAAATTTCCTGTGAAAGCAGAAGTTTTACAAAGAGATGGTCTGCACTTCTGGACTGGAAGAGCTTTAAGAAGACCTTTGTTGGTCTTCTAGTGGTGCTAACTCAACTAAGACACAGGACATTTTGAAGAAGCTCACAAAAGGGCTGCTGCTCCTGGGTGCACATTGCTCCCTGCATTGAACAGAGGCTGATTTGTAGAAGGTCCCAGATTTCTCAATGCAGAGCAGTGAATTGCACCAATGTCTTTATAGCAAAGGGGAGATCCTCAGGAATAATAATGGTCAATCCCTATTCTGCTCCACAAGCAATAAAATGATATGCCAAAGCAGCATAATGACCCCATTTTATACACCCATCTCCATTTTAAAGGTACTTCTATCCCATCCACTTATGTTTTTATAGTTTAGGTAATGTACCATACCTCATCATGAATAATACAGAGAGAACAAGGAAGGTGGGATCAGAAGGATACCACACTTAGACGCCAAAGCCTTTATATCACTAAGTCCATTCTGCAGTCTGTTCAGTACTTAAAAGTTACCTCATTTTTCTAACTGCATCACTTGATCTAATAAAATACACTGCCATTACTTGTAAACTTTTTCTTGCCTAGCTCCTTAGATCATCGTGGCCACAGGCAAATACTATTAAATACTATTCATACATCCCACACAAATAAAACCCCAACATAAACTATGCAAAGCTCTATCTCTGGAGAAGTCCAGAGGCAGGAGCCCTAGGGGCAGGAAACTAAACTCAGATATCTCTAAGAGTATGTTAGCAAATACGGTACACAGGGTCCAGAAAGGAAGAATTGTGCAGATTGCTAGGCAGAAATCTCCAGTTCGCTCCATGGAGTAGCAGTCCTTCACATGAAGAACTCTCTCTTCCCCATGTTCCTCCCTTATGTTCTCCATATTTCCACCTTTTCACATTACAGCAGCTAGTGGAGGACTCATAGTGCTATTTTCTGAGTCTCTCAATGGCTAACACCAAGGAACCTTTGCAGGTAATAAACCCTAGCAGGTATATAAAGGTGTTCCCAAACAGGAGATTTGGGAGTGCTGCAGAGAGCACAGTGTTCTCTATTCCTTCTCTTTCGAGATTCCACCATGAAAAATGAGATCCATGTAAATTAGTCCTTTAAGGGCTAATAGATAGTCCTTAAAGGGAAATTAAGGACTTTAATTATTAAATTAATAATAAATTAGTCCTTAAAGGGAAAATAGATATCTTTATGTTCCTCTTATACATACCTGTATTTTTCTTCCTCATGAACAATTAATTATACTCAGATTCAAACTGAAATACAGAATATTTCATTATGAGAATGAAGACCATGATGATTTTCCTTGGACACTGCCTAAATCCCACTTGCCTATGTGCATTAAGTCAAAGTCTTTAATTTCATGACTGCATACTGTTTTTCCACGAGACCCCTCCCTCAATCACTGCACAGGATAAACAGTGCTCACTGAAAAAGAAGTTATTCAGTCTTTCATTTAATCCTTGCCTTTTAATGTGCAGACTTGTGCCTTACCTACTGTTAGAACTATACGAACTCAGCTCGGAATCCAGAATGACCGATTTCTTCAAAGGCCCTTTTTTTCCAGTGAATCTTACCAATGCAGTATCTAATGAATGCCTCTGAGGTGAGGTATAGAATCCCCTGATAATACCTGCAGAACTGAAGACTTCAGTAAGTATAGGTGTTTGGTGTGAAGCACTGATCTTTTAGACTACTGAGCATTATATAGTCTTTTATATTCAAAGTACAACTAATTTTGACTTCTGTCAGAGAAAATGGGGCAGCTGATTCTCAGAAAACCAGGAATATACAATTAATACATCACCTAAATTTTTTAGGAATGCATTGGCAGAGCCAGTTCTGAAGATGGTACCTGCTCCCTTCAGAATACTTCCCTTCTCTTCCACAGCACTCAGTCCCATTTCCATATACCTTCAAACTTTTGCTACAAATTAGAGAAGAAATTTATCGACAATGACTAAATCCTCTACAGCCCCACTTCATGTTCAAAGTAAGTCCTACATCTGCCTTGAGGAAGATAACTTTAGGGGTGAGGGGGAAATCCTGCAAAGACAACACAATATATATCCCACGGGGCCAGACTAAGTTTGCCAGGACAACCTTAATGGCATTTCCTGGTCCCATAATGATTGATTTCACAACCTGAATGCTCTTATTATATATTTTCATGTGATTTCATGTGGATTTCTACTTACTTGTCAATGAGACATCAGCAAGCCTGGAACCTTCCTATGTATTAAAAAGATTCAGTTGCTGAGCTAGTTGGCCAGCTGTCAGCAGCAGCCAGCTACCATCTTTTCTATGGACAAGCAATAGAGAAGGGGGACATAACTCACAATTTACCACAATGTTTTGCTACTATTAACTGCCTGTAGAGAAACAGTGAGACTTAGGAGCATTATTGCACTGTAGAAGAGCTGCGCTCTCCTGTGTTCACATCCTTTTTGCCATGCTCTTCTCTCATCTGACAATTCTGTTCTCTAAGTGTCTATCCTGGGCTTTCCTCATCTGACCTGCTTACTCATTCTCATTCCCCATACTATGGTCCTCATTCTCCAGCCCTCACCTAAATAGTCTTCCTCACCGCTTCATCCTGCTGTGATCTAACCAGCTACACCAGACTTTGCCAGTTTCTAGCATCATTGCTAGACCATCTCCCAGTAGTAATCTCTTTCCTCACCTCTTGCTGTCATTAACATCCTCCACTGCCTGACCTCCAATACCCCTCTCCACACTCAAGTGCCCCTGACTGCTCACCGATCCCCAGTAGAAGAACTGCAATAACCCTGTCATAATTTGGCATGGTTGTCTGCATCACACTGCAGAGGTGAGGTGCCAGGCAGGGTGAGGGGGCATGGCATGGGCAGTGCCTTCCTGGCTTTTTCTCTGTTAGGTCCTCCAGCTTTATGAGAATGTATGTGAGCAATGTGTTTGAAGTAAGCTATGCAGAAAAGAGGCAAATGGTAATTGCTTTTGTTTAGGGCTGCAAAATTAAATTCATGAATAGAAAATGAAGCAATAAGAATAAATATTACAGTCAGGAAATTCACAGGAGTCTTCATTGTGCAGCATCTCATTCTCTGCATGGCAGAGGTAAGCACAAGACTGTTTCATAAAATGAGGAAATACTGGAGAGGCAGATCCAGCTAAAGTCTTGAAATATAGATTTTTCTATGAAATTATTTAACCATTCCTATTATATGCCTTGCTTGGTTTAGTTTGGCTTTCCCCCCACCTAAATAACAAATATTTTCTTTGTCTTCCTCTCACCCCACTGCTATTAGGATTTTGGCTATTCACTGACAATAGCAGCATCATCAGGAATAGAAATAATAACATTCCACCAGGGACAAAATACAATATTGTAACTAAGCTTTAGGACATGCAAGGGGATGTGTTTGTGCTCTCTATTAATCATACACCTTCGTGTCTTCCTAGGCACTTGGCCAAACAGAGAAAGTTGTCAGCTCCCTCAAGGTGTTATTGTTACAGGATCAGATTATGTATGCCCTCAGGTGTCTTGTAATCTAATTATTTATAGAGGTATGTCAAAGGAAAAATCTCAGTAACTATGGCAGTTATTTTTGATCTTAAGTCTGCTCCCTTGTGCTGATGCACTGCTTTATTCGTAGTAATAAATGCTTGGATGACGAGGGAATCACATAAATACTCCATTTGGTTTTGGCTCTTACTGCATGGAAATAATCTCTACAGAGGACAGTTTATAGCTTTAAAGGCACAAGCCTAATAACTGATGTTACAGGTGTGTAACAGCTGAGTTCATGACGAGCCAGTGTAGTTTGCTTCACTGTGTCTTTCCTTTCTGTTAATAATTTTGCTAAAGGGAGGGAGGAAATGGGAGAAATGAATGTAGGCACAGGCAAAATGAGGCCAGGTGGAGTGATAAAGCCCTCAGTATTTCATCCATGTAAGCCTGGCTTTGTTAGCAGAACAAAGCGAGGCAGTTGATGAAAGATGGGGAACATGATGGACCTTTAACCTGAGGAATACTTCACCTGGTGAAATGAGGCATTGGGGAAATCATGAACTTTTTCCAGGTGGAAGCTTACTAGCCTTAAAGGGAAAATTAAGCAAAGTGGAAATCTCCACTGCCACTGCAGTTAGTTATCCTGTATGAAGTACACTAGGATTCAGAAAGGTTTGTGTACTGGGAAAATCACAATCACATCTGGAAGGGATGTGACACCGCTGCAGTCAAAAGTGGGAGAAAGGTGTTGTTGCATCCAAGTATGGGATAATAGGGATTTTATACTTGAATTCTAGAATTACAAAGCATATATCAACTGTAGGTGGATCTCTGCTATAATTCTTGTCTTTTAAGAGTCTAACCATGCAAAGTTTATATTGCAGAACAAACCTGGTGCCTGAGACAACACATAAGCATGTGGCAGATGCACAAAATAGCATATTTTGTTTCTTTTCACCAAAGACAGGAAAGAAAATTAATGACAGAAGGACAGAGTCCAAATTGCTCCAGCTACTCTGACTTCCCTAAACAGTCCCTGTCAAAGGAGCTTATTTGGGAGCTGTAGCTTTTGTAAAGAAGATGTTCTACAACTAATAAAACTTCAGCAGTCAATGGCCAAGGAATATTCATTATCCAAAAATAACATAAAGTGCCCTACTCTTTGGAGGTCCTGCTGAGTGATCTTACCAATTAGAGCTTATCCATAGTAGAACTAACTCAAAATAAAGCAGTTACTATCACAGCCCTACTCCACTTTTATCTAAGTATTAGAGAGCACGGGGTTTCTGACACTGGCAGCCCAGGTCTGAGCTGCACACCACTACACTAGCCTTGGGAAAGCACAGAGAAAGGTGGCCCCCTCATCTTCCCATTTCTGCCTTGCGCCATCAGTGAAGCTAAAGCAGCATGGGCTTCATATAAATAATTCAACACATGAGAGAAAAAAGTTCCTTGCAGTCTTTGCCCCAGCTACCTGAATTTACATGGTTTGGTTCATGTACACTTCGCAATGTGGTAATATCATACTGAAGACATAAACCCTTATTTACAGGTCACAATGTTACTCAAATGAGAACTCTGAGATTCAAATGTACTTTAAAGACACAGCAAGAGCAAGCGTTGGGGTGGTAGGGAGGAGGTAACTGGTAGGATAGCTCTGCTGGAGACCAGTGATGGTTTCAGAGAGAGGACTGCACTGAAAATGGACAAAATAATCCCTCTCTCCTCTGTACTCCAACCCGCAGCACATTCACAAGCAACCATTAAAAACACACAAACAAAGCTCAAAGATAATAAAAAAGCAGAAGGATCTTAGTGGTCTGCCTCATTATAGTGCCAGCTTCTAATAAATTCTAGCTGAAAAACAGAAGCTCAATTAATCCAGGGAGCTAATTAGGCTCAGCAACTATATGTTGCAGTTAAAGCCAGATTCCCTAAAAGCAGCAATGCCACTGTTTTAGAAAACCTGCACAATAAATAGACTCCCATCTACAAGAGAAAAACATCCCCACAGTTAAAATCAATACCGATCCAGATTTTAAATAATTTAAGGACTCTGCATGTGGCCAGACTCTGTGCTAACTTCTACCAAGAGCTACATTCACAACGGAATGAAAAAGCCTTCCCTCCCCCCATACCCTTCCTTGTTTGGCCCACTTACTTGGAAGCATTATGGCAAGCACACGTTTGGCTCAATTTATCTCTATGAAGCCATTTGGTTGCTTGATATGAGAAGGCAAGTCGTATCTGCTGTTGAATTGCAACTGGAGCGGCTTGGGAGCCTGCCTGCCTCATCTCTGGGCTGCCCGCGCTCTGGCAGCACAGTAGGTGCACTGGAAATGGAAGGGGTGGAGAGTGGCAGGCCAGTGCTTAGGGTGGCAATAGGGAAAAACACATAGCAAGAAGAAAGCACGGAGAAACATCCCCTGACAATCTGCTGAGGATGTGTTCTGGAAACCACATTCACACCAACCTGGCTAATATTGGCATAAGCACAGCAAAGAGATAGCCAGCAAAGGCATTTTCAACACCTCTCTGTCAGCACGAAGAGCAGGATCCACTCTTGCTCAGTGTCTTTGCTTACAGCCACTGCTGCCCTCAGCTCCCACCACCTTCACAGGCTGATTAAAGCAAGGCTCTTCCCTCTGCATTCAAGAGGGAAGGGGTTGTTTTTCAGAAGGCTTCAGCTCACTGCAGCCCAGATGCTACCAGTGTCTGCTGAGGTCTGGCTGAAGAGCCGCCATCGGTGACAGCCCCTGCAAAGAGGGCAGGGCACCAGCTACCTCAACTCCCCTTTCACTGCAAACGAGGACCTGCCTACCAGAATGGCACGACTCTTGCATTACCTGTACCCCAGGCAGCTAGGTGACCGTTTCAGCTGCCACTCCGGTGAATGGTGATTTGGAGGGGACACCGAAAGGCTGTCCACTGCTACACCCAGCACTCCCACCCTGCCTGGCTGGAAGCAGCCAGCTGCAGTGCACACAGTGCTACCCCTAAGCCTGAGCGGCGAGCAACAGCACTTTGCCCTTTGCTTGCGAGGAGTGTTATGATTCATATGTACTGGGAGTGGAATACCAGGGTTATTTCCTCAAACGAAAATTAACTTCAAATGTTTGTAATTGATCCATGAATATTCATGATCTTTTGGGAGGATTTCATAATTACTTCATTCTGGTTAGGCTCATTTGATCTGTGGTAGCGACAGCAGTAGTTTATACTCCTTCATCAAGATGCCAACAATTTGGCAGCATGACCTTCCCAGTTTCCTGTGCTGGAGAGCAGCTCTAGTTATCCTAATTGCAATCCCAAATGGAGTGGTACCTGAAAATAAATTGACTGCTGTTCAGTTTTAGAAACCGCTCTGCTTGGCACTAGCATAAACAGATGACATCTCTAGGAAACTGGGAAGGTCACTCAGCAGAATACTTCACATTTTTACAAGTAAGATTATATATGCTGACCTCCCAGAGCCTTCAGCCCACACCAATATAGCAGAGGGCTATGAAAGTGTATGCTCCTGTGCAGAAAGGAAAAAACAAAAAAGAAGGCAGACTTCAGTTGTCATTAATATTAGGAAAACTACACTAATCTATGCCACTTCCTAGACATATTCCCAAAGAAAGTTAGGCTTAAGGGTTCATACTGCCCATGCATCTGCACCTAAGCTTGACTCATCACTTCTAGCACTAAACTTCCAGCCTGTTGACCAGTTTGAAGAAAATTGGAGAAAATTATATAAAAGCTCAAAGTCTCTGTAAATGCTCTGAGAATTAATGGTTGGGTGAATGAAGAGAAATCTTAATAGTGGTGCCACAAAAACAAGACTGAAACTCCTTTAAGTCCCCTCTTGAACACACCAAAGAAAGGGCACAGATGAGAGAAATTCCTAACCACAGAGGAACTTTCAGCAAGTTACTGTTCGGGTGTCAAAATTTGAGAGACAAATAGTTAGAAATATAATTTTCTTGATGCTGATGCTCTCAGCACTGTTCATTTAGATCCACACACCAAAAAATACGCACTCATGAAAGTAGATAAGCTGTCAAAACACAAAGTAAAGCTGCGAAAATATTAAACTAGTAGCATTAAAGCAAAATAAACAGTCAGAAGCCTCAAGTCGTGCTTCCATCTTTGATAATCAATTTACTACTTTTCAAAGTTCCCTTTCATACATGTCTCCCAACTCTGCATGAAACTGCTGAAAGCTGCTAAAAGAAGCAATCCCTATCCTTTAGCAAGGAAGATGGACTTTTCAACAGCCAAGAGATTTGCTAACCTCGGATGGGAATCAAGTAGATGAAGCAATTTCCAAAACAGGAGAATTTTTTGTGTCATCTCCTGTTTCTCAGTTGGGAACACACTGGCTCCTGTGGCATGGCTCCAAACCATCTAGGAATTAAACACTGTTGCGGGCGGAGTGATTANCCAGACAGTGTTCTGGCTGTGTTTCCATCCCTCCCCCAAAGTTCAGATGCAGTTTACCCCAACTGATGTTGTGATGGCCATGATGACCATGGCCCAAGCAGGAGCTGAGGGGGAAAGAGAGGGGAAAACAGGGAGAGCACACTNTTACTGCATAGAGGACAGAATCAGACAAGTTGTCAGGGAGATCATCCCATTCAGTCATGAGGTTCAGAAAGGACCCCCTTGCTTTCTAAACTCCTTCTCAGAGAGGAGTATAGGTGCAGCTGGATCCAATCCTAGTCCCAGACTTGGTCAACAGGGAAACAGGGAAAACAGAGAGAGCACACCGCCACAAACACCCATGACTGTTATTTAGGAATACTGTATTGGCATGAACAGGCAATATGTACAGGTCCTAGACATGCATGCCCATGTCCTAAAAATCTGGGTAAGTAATAAAGTGGATAAATATGGACTTAGCTGTCTAATTTTACACACTCCTTCTCTTCTGAGAAGTGTAAGTTGAGCTTCTCCTTTACACCCAGTTTCTTTAAAAAGTGAAATGGACTAGAAAGCTGGTTTCACTTCACAGACTCCATTTGCTTTACTATTCAATATACAATTTCAGGGTCAAAATACATTTTTCAGATACTTGCAACATTTGCAGAATCTAATTAACACAGCGTTCTCTGGCCTGCAAGTCTTTGGCCTCTATATTTTTAGTGCCAACAGTCAATAGGAGTGGGATGAGCTTATTAGGAGCTGGAGAGAGACCAAAATCTCTTTTCACATAGAAATGAATGGCCATCAGATAGCAAGTTTTATCCACAGATGGACTGAGCTACTCTCACAGTGGGCTGATTTAGAGATGTGATCCACAGTGATGGTGTTGATTTTCCATAACAATTAAAGATCATAGCTGAAAAATTCTCTACCCGTGCCTGGTTTTGGTGATGTCCAAAAACAAGCTCCAAAAAAGAGATTTTCTGAACTGAAATGCATGGCACAGTGATCCAAACCCAGTTGTCACTGAAATATAGAAAAAGGCTCCCATAAGCTTCAGCAGGGTCTAACTTGGGCTTTTAGAGATTTATTGACAGGGTACATGAGACTATTAATAAAATAGTCCCTTCTTCCCTTCTACTACTTCCCTTCTGAAGTCAAGTACATGGCATTGAAGTTAAACCGTGGAGCCACAGGCAGTTTTATGATGATATTGTTGGCAGCACAGGGCCAAATCTAGCAGCTGCTGCAGGGCAGTAAGAATTTTATCACCAACACAGTCACAAAAAACCTAAAAGTTTGGTTCTTTTACCCCCCTCACACTCCATCATACTTTATTGACAGAGGACTCCAAATAAAGCATAAGGGACCCCAGTTTGTGCATAAGTACTATGTATTGTAAGTAAAAGTAGCCAAATCAATATATAATTATTTTAATGCATATATATTTACTATTTAAACCATTTGGAGATAGGCTGTATCAAATACATTTATCTTCATCTATGCAGCAATTTAAAATATTAATGATGCACATGCATTTTTCATGTTATCTGAATTTTCGCTCTCCCTTTAAATGGATTCTTCTATTTATTTTGCCCACTACAATACCATTAATTAATCAAGCTCCTCAATAGGCTCTTGTATCTCCGACACTTCAGAGATCTCTTAATAGCCTGTGACAGCAAAGGAAAGGAACCCTTTTAAACTTGCCATTTAGTAATTGTTACATAGCTTGCAATTTTACCTGAGGTAACCAGAGCATGCTTTAGAGTTTGATAGGTATCTATTATGCCCAGAAAATCGACTGTAAATTTGAGTATTTCCAAGTTAATAGCTGCCTCTCCACAAGACTGGTGTTCAGAACTTCTGTGTGCTAGAAAGTAATATACAACTACTAATGTTTGTATGTACTTAGTTCTAATGATAAAAATGTATCTATTAAAGAGTTAGCTGTTCAAAATCCCAGAAGCACTAAAATAAAACTTCAAAGACAAGCTCAGCCAGACTTTCATAAAAAGCTCCTTTCAACCTTCAACTGTTTTCAAAAAGCCTCAAACAGGACTCATTTACAAAGTGTCTGGAAGATCCCCCTTCTGTTTACAAAGCCACTGCTCAAGCACAGAGATTTCTGCAGCTGAAATATACCTGAGGCTGCAGGAATATTTTGAGAAAGTATGCATTCTAGTCTTACACTCTCTCTTTGGCATCTGCTGTTGAATTTAGACAGAGGCAGGATACTAGAAGGATATTTGGCCTGAATCAGTATGGTCAATTCTTATGTTCTTGGTGTTACACTATAGAGGTTTAGTGCGGCTCTGCAGCCTCCTTGCTACATCCTTCTGCATGCCTGCTCCTAAGGGTAGGTAAGAGTGATCCTCAGCATGCAGTCAACTCAGCCCTTGCCAGTGCATCTGGAAACACGAGAGAGGCCAAGAGGAAAGGCAGTCATTCTGTTAATGAGAGTGCATGGACAATAACCACAGAATGAGAAGGAGGAAAGTGAAATGCATTGTTTGGTCCTGTGAGCCTGATCCCCGTAGGATGTCATCAAAGCAAATATGATGCTTAGGGTGAGAAGAAACTCCTGTCCTTGCCAGGTACAGAGAACTCTTAAGCTTTTAGAAAACTAATCTTTAAAAACATTAGGGCTTCCTAGCACTGGTCCCATACACTTCTATTTCAGAGTAACGTAGTGGAAGACATCTGCTTCTCTATTTGCCCAAGCTCCATCACGGTCCTTTGGTTTCCGTTGCTGTCATTCTCCAGCGATGAGGATGTGAATGCTCCTGCCACATGTACAGATGCCACTTAGACTGCTTATCGTGCTCTCTCTATTTCCAAACTCTATTTGGGTATGCAAACCAAATTCATTTCATCTTCTCTCACATTAAAAGCTATCCTGCTCCCCTTGCCAGTCTTTCTTGTACTTGTTTCAGTCTGAGTTCATCGTTCATCTGTATGGGTGACCAGAACTGCATCCAGGAAAGGAATTGGTACTCCTTTGCATAAAGGCATTACTATTTTTCTGTTTTCACTCCTAATTCCTGCTCAGACTTCATTATTTTCTCAGTGTTACATCAGCTGTAGACACCTGTGTTCATTAACCAATATGCCTAAATCAGCACACAAACACTACTCCCTTTCTAGCTGATGAGCTTCCAGATTTCAGTAGAAATAGTTAGCAGTCCATCAGGGAAAGCCCTTGCATTAGTGCTATTTCTATTACAGCAACCCTTGAGGTCCCACAGCTGCTCCCATCTGATGTTCTGATCTTCTTTTGTACAGTTGATGACTCTCAGCTTTGTGTAACCAGCCACTATGATTAGCATGCTCCTGCTTTATGTGCCAAGGTTGCTGATAATAACACTAAATAAAATCTGTCCCAAAACTGGTCCTTGAAGAACTTTCCCGGTGGTATTCCCTCTATTCTGAAAGCTCCCACTTCAACGCTAGTTATTGCCTCATCAATCTTCACTGTCTGATGCATCTCATAGCTCCTTGTCTTCTTCAGCTTAACTAATAATTTCTCAGGGGAGACCAATTCAGTTATTTGCTCAGGTCTAGACAGATTACATTTACCACTGAAAGACAGCTAGAAATTCTGACATTAAATATCATGTCTGCATAAAACAGACTGAGGGTTGTATCCAAATGTATTCCCATTTATAGAGGAGTTTTGAATTTAAATGCACAGACAGCTGTTCCAGATTTCTTTGTCTTGGGAACAGTAAAAATATTTCAAGGCTTACCCTCTGAGAAGGCAATACCTGTTGTCTGGATTTGCTCTAAAGTGAGTTTTAGCTCAGGCCTTCATCATTTGTTACTCTCATATCTGAATGATATAGCGGGACTTTTCTAACATCTCAGCATTAACTTTTGCAGCTATTGCAGTAAGAAAAATTGATCACTCAGTTCAGACAATCTAGCAGTGAACTCATTCAAGCTCCTCTTTTCTCTCTATCCCTCCTCCTCCATACACACTGATGAGCAAATCATTCAGAGAGGGGTTTGCCTCCTGACCGCACAAATTTTACTCAGCAGGAAAATATATTAATCTAATTGCATTTCAAATAGTGAGGATCTGAATAAATGAACAAGTTGTTCTATGAATAGAGGAATTAATGAAGACTAGTTTCCTGTGGGTTTGTGTTCTGTGTTCCTCTCTTTTCTATACTTCTGCCGTACCTTCTTTTACAGTCCCTATAACTTCCCCTCACCACATCCCACCTAACATCTCCAGCTGCAGCTTCTTCCTCTCTTCCTCTTGACTTGTGCATGCTGGCTGGTGAGCCCGCACACAGTGGAGCAGGTAACTGCTGACTTCACACCTTCATGGCTCAGCCTGCTTCTGCTCTGTTCCTCTTCCAGCCCCAGGAGTCTTACACAGACCTCAGATATCTGAGGCCTGTCCCTGTGTTAAATCCAATTGGAAATGGTCAATTAAATGGCCAATTAAAAAATGTATTTGGATGCTACCACTGAGTGATGTGATCATATATGCTTCAGCCTCTCACGAGGTGTCTAAATATCTTTTGAGTATGCGTGTCAGAGCCAGTCCTGCTTGCAAAGCTTGTCAGGCTTCACAGTTTTGAAGCATGACATTGTGCATAGCAGTCATTCCCACCACCAGTTACGGAGGACAGACAGGACACTTCCCATATTAGCATTATGAGAGTGATTAGAGCCACCTAATTATAGCTGTGCAATGACAAAAACCTCAGCTCACAGATGTCAAGTTAACCAAGTTTTTAAGTCTTTCATGTCCTGTGGCTTAGATTATTCCTGCGTTATAATTTTTCAGATCCATGTTATGATTTTATGTCCAATTAATTCTGTGGGAGGATTGCAGTTCTCAAACAAAAATGGAGTAAATACAATCAATAACAAATAAGCTGTTGTGAGACTTCAAGTCATTACTGCATTGCTAATATTTTCTAGTATTTTGGATTTAGGGATTTTTTGTGTGTGTGACTTATGACATTAAATACGTAGCAAATGTCTTCTTGTTTTCAAAACCACTACTATACCAATTTAAAAAAAGAGTAATAATGACCCAAAAGGAACTAAAAAAGTTTATACTTCCCTCAGCGCAGCAGATTTGCATATAGTGTAGCTAAGAGGTGTATTCAACCCAAGCATTTATAATTAACTCTTGTCATATATAAAGAAAAGTTTTATTTTCATTTCAGTGTTTTTGTTGCAGTGCAATTCCAAGAAACACCAATTAGCTATCAAATGCTGGTAACTTGCACTTATTACTGATTAGGGCTAGATATGAACTATAAACCTAACGCATTACCATAGTGCAACAGCTCATTACCAGCCTAGCTTTCCTAGCTAATCTTTTCTACTAATTTTTATTTAGGGACCTTCTGGCTAGCTCATCTGAAAATTGTACGCTAATGAACTGAGCAGAATTGTGAGCTTTAAATGGTAACACGGGAGAAAAAATAATCCTGTTTGATCTCTTTATGTTATGATAGGTGTCATTTAATCAATTAGCACAGCAGAATATACTATTCTATTTCAGACCTGGCAAATATAAAAGGAAATAGAAAAGCGTGAGAGCTTCACATACCTTCTCCACCATGTAAAAGAGCACCATATATAGTATCAGGGCATGTTTAGAAGCAGTCACTGAGACAGCAGTCAAGACACTGTTTCCTGCAGGTCTCCTACAAGTCCACCATAGGAAAATGCCAAGGATGTGACTGCTGCTAGTAGAGGGGACATGTCAGTGTGGAGATATCAGGCAGCAGAGTGGCCCAACAAGCATGCTGGGGTTCCTGCTGCCAGTTAAGCCTGCAGAAGGTTTAGCATGGGACACTGGACCCATGGAATGCTCCAGAATCAGAAATGTGGCTTCCATTTGTGTTTACCACCTTCCACACCTGATTTGGATTATGAAAGTATTTGAGAAACTGCAGCCAGAATTCGGATTCTTAATAACCATGGTCTAAAGATACTGCAGCAGTGACAGTAAGTGCTTCACAGTTATTTGCCAAAACCATATGATAAATAAAATTACTTCTGAAATACACTGGAGATAAAGAAGGAAAAGAATAGGATGTTTCATAATGTTACCACTTGTTACTGAGTGAAAAGGATTAAAGATGGTAAGATGCAGGTAGGAACAGGCGAGAAAATCCCAGGCACAAATACAGGCTGGGCAGAGAATGGCTGGAGAGCAGCCCTGAGGAAAAGGACTTGGGAGTACTCATGGATGAGAGACTCAACATGAGCCGGCAGTGTGTGCTGGCAGCCCAGAAAAATAACCGTGTCCTGGGCTGCATCAAAAGAAGCATGACCAGCAGGTCACGGGAGGTGATTCTGCCCCTCTACTCTGCACTCGTGAGGCCCCACCTGGAGTACTGTGTCCAGTTCTGGACTCCTCAACAGAGAAAGGACATAGAACTGTTAGAACGGGTCCAGAGGAGGGCCACGAAGATGATTNAAAAATCTTTCCTGTGAGGGTGGTGAGGCACTAGAACAGGCTGCCCAGGGAGGTTGTGGATGCCCCATCCCTGGAAGTATTTAAGGCCAGGCTTGATAGGGCTTTGAGGAACCTGGTCTAGTGGGAGGTGTCCCTGCCCATGGCAGGGGGTTGGAACACGATGATCTTCAAGGTCCTTTCCAACTCTAACCATTCTATGATTCTATGAAAATATATTTGATCCACATTCTGTAAAGTGTGTGTAAATTAAGGGCATCATGGTATATAAAAGCTCTATATTTAATTATTAATATAAACAGATTGAGAGCCATGACAAAAATATTTGAGAAATAGCACAAGATCCCATTTAGGGGCTATCTCATTTCCTGCAAACCAACTGTGATGGAGTTTCTTTTCCGAAGACTACGAGATTCACCCAGCAATACCAATGCCAGTGTTTACCGGTTCCTACTTTGAATGACTCAAAAACAAAGATGGTAAAAATGAACATTAATGCTTGGAAAACCAAATTATGTCTCTAAATTAACCACCTAAACACCTCGATTGCTGGTCTATACTTGTATATTTCAAAACTTGGCTAATAGCAGAGGTCAGTATGCTGAGCAAGTTCTCAACACTCATCTAGCCCTGGCCTTAAGACAATAATTGCATAGCCTTTGAGCTGGAAGAAGCTGGACCTTTTTTCTAAATATGGTGGTAGAAAATTTTTCTTCCTACTGTGGGCTAAAGGAGCAAGTATCCCTCAGGACTCTCCTTACCGGAACCTGCACAGTAAGAGGAGTGAAGGTTTGCCACTCTCTGCCCATTTCTCTAGATCTCCCAAATGTGCTTTACTTAAATATGCACAAGTTCACAGCTTTAACTGCCAGAAATGTTTCAATTTGAACATAATCAGACTATGGGGCTGGAAGATGTTCATTTACTATGAAAAAGGAGCCAGAAGGAAAAAACACTACATATTCCTATTGCATAATATGAGATTAAGCAAGGAAATTACTCTCGCATTCAGGTTTTGCAAAATGCAGTTAAAGGCCATATGAGCAGCATATAATTTATAATGCCAGCATAGAATACTTAACTGTGTCCCTTTGTGTTTAAGACAATAACCATTAGTAAATTTTATTAGTTGGCTTCTGGCACAATAGAATTGTACTTTCAAATTTTGCAGTCTTAAAAGGGAACTTATATGAAGCTTCAGTATGGGTAATACACAGAGAAGAATATAGAATTCTTTAGGTGTAATTTGGATTACGGATTAGATATTAGTAGGAAACATTTGGATTTTTTTATTTCTGGGAGATCAGTTAAGGTAAACCAACACACTTATCATTAAGCATTCAGTTATTGGTTTTATATTTATATGAATATGAACATAAAATTATTGAGAAAGCTATTTGTGTTCTGAACTTTAGTTTCAATAGAGAGATAACATAGCTGTTTAATGCATAAAATAGATGTGTAATTGCTAGTCAAAATGACCCTCACATACCCACCCTGTTACTACTAGAGCTGACTATTAATTCCTGTAATTTTGTACACAGCCCACAACATTCTTTATTCATAGCCAACAATTAAATGTTCCCTGTTGAAAAGATGTGGTGTTTTGTTATTACTCTCTGCAGTTATCTATCGTTCGCCAGCCTGCAGTGAGGGATACCTTTAGCAACAGCAGAGTTTGCCCTTTAGGCATCTGAATGTGATAATCAATGTGAAGATGAGATTCTTTAAAAGAATCTGGTATTGCTCCACAGAGAAGCACCATTGATGGATGGAACCTGGTCAGTGGAATTTAAAATGTTTTTTTTTAAGGGTTATATTATCTTTTGCATGGCTGCAATATAATAGCATTATAAGAGAAAATTCAAAACCTTAAATATTAAACAATGTAAATTATTCTCTAAACAAATGACCCAATTTGTAAAAAACCTTATTGAGCTATCTTTTTTCGACGGCCAATTTATTGTCTTGCTTGTAATTCTTTGCTTTGTCTTATCTCTCTATGAAAAAAAAAAAAAGATGTTTGGCAGAAAATTCTAAGTAAAACTATGAATTTTCTTGGGAGTATGACAAAATTCATTTCAATTTTCAGAGTATACCTAAGAGATGTGCTTGTGATACCAGTAGGGAGCAGAGGAGTTTTGCTACAGCACCACAAAAGCATCATGTCCCTGCCTGAACAAGCCCTGACCCTGCTGGGAAGACAAGTGGGAGACCTGGGGAGCACAGGATGTACAACAGAGACTCAAATCATCACCTTCAGATTCACAGCAGATAGGACCTTTCTCCAGACAACACCCTCATAGCCAGGGGGTTCATTGGGCTGAGATGAACATGAGGGGAACCAACAGGTGTTCAGGTAGCTAAACTAAAGGACAAGAGCAATAGACTAAGGTCTATAAGGGAATGTGAAAACGAGCTAGATTTGTGGTATCAGGCTCTGCAGCCCACCTCAACAGGGGGAGTTGACCCAGGGAATGTGGAAGAATGGATACAGGTGCCTGTCAGAAGAAGCAAAGGAAACCCCTCACAGCCCCCCTCACCTTCCTATTTGCCCTTGCACAAAAAGTACAGGGCACTGGAGGTTGAGGGTGAGAAGAATGAGAAGATAGAAGAAACACGATCCGGGGGATTGCGTAAAGTGAG
>VZRU01007205.1:338834-354309 GCA_013398155.1 Pedionomus torquatus | reverse complement strand
TTTGTGTTTTCTTCTTTCTTTCTCTGTTGCAAAGGATTCGAAAGGACAAGATCAGTTTCTTCGACTGGGAAGATCTGACACCGGTGAAGAGCGAAAGATCTCACAGCTCTTTCTTCTTCACTTTTTAATAAATTAGAACATGTTTCTTAACTATTATGTTGCCCATCATCATTTTTCCCCTCCTTGAAGGTCCATCACTCCCTCCCCACCTGAGAATGCAGCTCTAGGAGGAAGGAATGAAGGGGCAGTTGAGCAGCGCCCAAGATTGCTCAGATGTAGCTTGGGGGAAGAGGGCAGAGGCTGGAGGACACCTTGAGGAAACAAATGTGGTGCAGGCTGAACCAGGGCAGAAAATCATAGGTGGGATGGGCAGGACAACTGGATCTTGCTCCCAGACTTGTCTCACATCCTGCCAGCCTTCAAGCCGAGGGCAGCTCCTGCCCCAGAGGAGACCTTCTACTCTCCCAGGGGACTGACCTGTCCCTCACCACATTGATGGTCTTGATGCCAAAGGCTTTGGCGATCTGGATGACAGCCTGGCCCACACCACTGTTGGCAGTGTTCTGGATGATGGAGTCACCTGGATATAAAGAAATCCAGATTTTCATTGCAGAATTGACCAGAAAATCCAGCCGGATTTCTTCTCCCTTCCCTACGGCAAAGCCGTACTAGGCGCCAGGCTCTGGAAGTTGGTCCGCATGCGGTACGCTGTGCAGGGGATTTTATTCCTTGGGGGATGACAAAGAGAAAGCTTTCATTAACAGTCTTATTTGTACTTCGCACAGCGCTACTTGTGGTGAAACATGGGGATCNTGGGTCTGCTCTGCCAGGGCTGCAGCTTGGAATCTCTCTCCGCTCCCCTTCTCTGTGGCTGCTGAGAAGCCACAGAGGGCTTAGGAGGGCTTAGGAGGGGGGTTTGGGCTTGGGTTGATTTGTGTTTTCTTCTTTCTTTCTCTGTTGCAAAGGATTCGAAAGGACAAGATCAGTTTCTTCGACTGGGAAGATCTGACACCGGTGAAGAGCGAAAGATCTCACAGCTCTTTCTTCTTCACTTTTTAATAAATTAGAACATGTTTCTTAACTATTATGTTGCCCATCATCATTTTTCCCCTCCTTGAAGGTCCATCACTCCCTCCCCACCTGAGAATGCAGCTCTAGGAGGAAGGAATGAAGGGGCAGTTGAGCAGCGCCCAAGATTGCTCAGATGTAGCTTGGGGGAAGAGGGCAGAGGCTGGAGGACACCTTGAGGAAACAAATGTGGTGCAGGCTGAACCAGGGCAGAAAATCATAGGTGGGATGGGCAGGACAACTGGATCTTGCTCCCAGACTTGTCCCACATCCTGCCAGCCTTCAAGCCGAGGGCAGCTCCTGCCCCAGAGGAGACCTTCTACTCTCCCAGGGGACTGACCTGTCCCTCACCACATTGATGGTCTTGATGCCAAAGGCTTTGGCGATCTGGATGACAGCCTGGCCCACACCACTGTTGGCAGTGTTCTGGATGATGGAGTCACCTGGATATAAAGAAATCCAGATTTTCATTGCAGAATTGACCAGAAAATCCAGCCGGATTTCTTCTCCCTTCCCTACGGCAAAGCCGTACTAGGCGCCAGGCTCTGGAAGTTGGTCCGCATGCGGTACGCTGTGCAGGGGATTTTATTCCTTGGGGGATGACAAAGAGAAAGCTTTCATTAACAGTCTTATTTGTACTTCGCACAGCGCTACTTGTGGTGAAACATGGGGATCCACCTGGGCCTCTCCCTGTGCTACAGCTCTTGACAGCTTTATTAGTATTGTGAAGTAACCCGCTCCCAATGATGGGTTTTCAGCAAGGCCAGATCTCAACATGGAGACAGACAGCAGTGCTGCAGCATCACTGAGTCTTGGGTGGACTTGGTCTCCTCCATGTTCAGACAAGGGTCATCAGTACGTACTTGTGTACATGTACATACGTAAAAGCAAGTGAAAAAGCACAAGATCAATATCATCCACCCACCTTGGCCTGCCATTTGTCCAGGCCTGCACATAGCTCCCACCTCTCAGCCCTCAGCATTACACAGATCTGCTCCTTAGGCTGACAGAGGCACAGAACCCAACAGGGAGGACACATCTCCGGGCAAGATGAAGGGGAACAGCAGGAAAACTTGCCAATGTGGCTCTTCTGTCAAGAAGAACATGCCATGTAAAGACACTTCTGTGTCACAGTAATGTCTAGCATCACTAACGCAGTGCCCTGCTTATGCTAATTTGATGTATTTCTTAGTAGTGCATAAAAGCTGGGGCAGCGTGGTGCATCCAGTACCTTCTATTGATGTGTCTGATAACAAGGTGCATGAGTTCCTGCTCTTGCCACGTGTCTAAGTGTTGGTAGATTGTGCAATGGAGATACTAACTCTAATGGCAAGTTGAACAGACAATGTCTGGAGCTTGTTCTTAGCTAGTCCTCCCCTTGCAGCTAACATCCTGTCGGTCTTGCTGGGACTGAGATTGAACATTTCATTTCCAGCTGTGTTTGGCTCCTTGGGGTGCTGCCCATTACATTGACTTTGGGGTTTGGATCAAGGTCATTAGTATTCCGATGTTTGAAGTAAGCTTTTCATCTAATATTCTTCCTATAGTTGCAAAAGGAATTATACATGAAAACAATTCCAGTATTAAATGCAACCAAGTTAAGGAGAAATTTTTTCAGACAGCCTGAATTTCCTATGTACAAATTGTGTTATCCTAAAACCCGTGCTCTAACATGATAGTAATATATAGTTGTTTTTATAACCCAAAGCCTATACAAATTGCATTTCTGTAAGGTACTTGTATATATATATTTTAAGTCACTCTCCTCTGCAGTATTCAAATTAAATTTAAGTTGCTATGTTGCATCTGGAAGCCAATTTCTTGCAGGTTTTAATTTTTGCCTCTCATATAGGTAATGATACTGAAGAATTTGGCATTGGCATTATGTTGTGAGTTGCAAATAGTCCCATTCTCCATATTCTCCATTCCCGCCTGTGTTTTTGTTTTATACTGGCTCCTGACTAATTCACATTCTGCCTACTCTATTGTGTTGCTGCATGAATGCTCTCTGCAACTAGCTGATGACTATCCCATTATTTGACCCACTAGAAACATTTTTCTGCCTTTTTGTTTTTGTAGGAAACAATAAGAGGATAAAACATCTCAGCCAAAATCCCTCATTTTTCTGTCTTGTGTCAAAAAATTTGGAGTGGCTTCAGCCAATGCCCCTTTGGAGAAAGCACTATATATAACAAGACTCAAATTGGCTCTAAGCGTATCTTTTTCCTCTCTAGCCATGACACTGATAACTCACTACGTAAATCAAAGACAGGGTGAGGAGAAGATGATCGTATCTGAAACAATGATGTTGTAATTGAGAAACCCAGTACTGGCCTTCTTAGATCTTTTTTGAGTTGTGGTTCTTAATTAGCTTAAAGTACAGGTTAATTGAAACAATCCAGTTGATATAGAGCAATTTGTATAGCTGTGAGTATGATACTTAGTGCAGTGCCATTTAGGAATGAGTAAAATCATTTTACAAGCTGAGAAATTAATCAGCACAGTTATTTTCACTGCTTTGGATTACTTGAGTCTTCCTTCATAACACTAATTCCTGATTCTTTCCTATTTATGTAATCTATACACTGCTGTGAATATGCTGATTTTCTCACCATGATAAAAATAATTGTTTTTCAGTTACTTCTGCCTTTACATGTTTTGCCAAGGCAAAAAGAAGAATGGAAAGGTATTTCACTGCTATAAAGAAAATACTGAAAAAAGCCACCAGAGAAAGCTTAATTATTCTATGCTCATATATGGATGTACTTGAAAGCCTCCCTGATTATCCACACTGACAGTATTAAAATCATACATAGAACTTAGGGCAAGATAATTCAGTATAGCCCCATTTGCCCTTGATTGACCTATGTCAGTTTATGCTAGTAAGGGCACAGCTCTTACTAGCAGGCTCTACGAGCCTACCATGTTTTAAAATAGAGTGTATCTGGAGGCATATTAAAGACAACAGGGTAATATCCAATATTGATTGAGTTTTCCCATTTGACTTAAAACTTTATGTTATAAGCCAAAACAACTTGAAATCCAGACATAATGATCTGAAAACAGTCACATTCTTATCCTGAACTTTTATATAATTGAAGTACCCAAAAATCCAACCTCTGTCACTCGAGGAGTGCCATTAAAAGTACTGAGCTGGTGTCATCCCTTGTTGCAGGGAAGACTATTTTCAGGCTTCTTAATATAATACTAAAGTTTAGCTGAAGTATCCATGGAGCAATAAACCAGCCTGAGTAAATACATCTTATACCACTGTCAATGAGGTATTTGACTTCGTGGATTTGGGATTAAATTGCAGACACTGGACTCCAAAAATCTCATTTTCTTCTCAGATTATATGTAGTAACGAAAGCATGCAGTAGCCAAAAATCTTCACTATTCTTCTGATATTTTTATGATCAAGGTCCTCAGCTGGTATTCACTAAAGTAGATTTCAACTCCAGTGGAGATGGTTTTATTCTGAGAGTTGGTGATTAATGTGCACCCATGCTCTGATACTGCTTATGGTTTCATTAGCTGCAGCTCAAGGACTTCTATTAGCTTTACTAATTTTCTGATAACCTTGCTGGACCGTCATAATTTGTAAATACAAATTATGGAAAACTACTGGTTGAAAACATCATCAAAAATGAAAGGAATAGTATTGTTAAAATATTGTAACTAGCATTAGTTGTCCACTTTTGAAGGTCACCTGGAATTTCCTGGAGGAGGAGAAGCTGCTTTGGGAAGGTTGAGTCAGGCTGATAGATCAAGACTAATAATACCTTGACTTGTGGCCATCATAGGAATCAAAGCACAGGTTATGCTTGGCTCCTGAAATTGTTGGAGACCCTTCAGTCCCTGAAGCCTTTCATCTCCAAGAAAACACTTGCCAGTTCTTCAGTGTTCCTACTACATAAACTAAACTGTAAAGATGACAGACCTTCATCTCTCAGACTGCTTCTGTCCTAGAACCCTTTTACCACACAAAAGCACATGTGGAATTTCCAGAGCTTTTAACTGAAAACTTTCCTACAGAGAAATGTTAGTGAATATAATATATTAAAAATAAAATACTTAAAGAACATATAATCTTACTTCCATATCTCCATGTTTGTGTCCCATCTGACTTTCAAAAACATTTATTTGTAATTGGATGATTGATAAAAGCTGGAAATAAATTAATGGATGTGGGCTCCATATACGAAACAGAGTAGCTTCTCTGTCTGAATTACAGAATGGCTGAGGCTGGAAGGCACCTCTTGAAATCACCTGGTCCAACCCCCAAGCTTAAGAAGAGCCACCTAAACTGGGTTGCTCAGAGTCATGTCCAGGCTGGTTTTGAGCATCTCCAAGGACAGAGACTTCTCCGGGCAACTTGTGCCAGCATTTGATAACCTTTACAGTAAAAAAGTCCTTTCTTATGTTCAGAGGTAAGACCTCAAGTGAGCAGCCATCTGAAGCCAGGTTAATAACAGGGCAAAGGCTTTGTGCTACAAAATCTTCTAGATATTTTTGAAATGCAACAACAAAATAAAATAAAAAAAAATGCTCAGCTTCTTACTTTACTCAGCAGGGAAAGTGTGGGTCACACAAGAATTGACCTACATATGCACTTGTTCATTTGTTGAGCTCAGAACCTTTGCTCATATCTCATAAATGGTTCATTCTCTATGATTTTCTTAAGCATTAAGATTAACTGATATTTAATGATTGTTGGTCTTAGTTTAACAGGGGAAAAAAAAAAACAAAAACCTAATGTTGTGACAAACATTTATATTAAAAGACCAAAGCTAGAATGATGGCTATTCCTGTCTTTACAGAACAAGTGTCCTGTATAAAGTTTGACTTTTAGGAATCTCCGTTCCTTTAGCTGCTCACTACAGAGAAGTACAAGGAACAGTAATTCCCTTCCCCAAAGGTATTCTGAGAGAAATTTGGAGACTTGGAATGTGAACACAAGAGAGTTCAACATGCTTTTGAAGTTACACTAAGGATTATGGCAACAGCTACCAGGGGCTGGACTAAATTCATGAGCCCTGTATCCTGTCTCCAGAAGGACCAGCAGCAAGTCCACAAGGTGTAAGGAGAGGCAGAAGAGAGGAAGATGTTGGCCCGTACTTTCCCCCACCCTCCAACCCTGCTTTTCCCATCTATGTTCCAGGGAATTCTCAGTGCAGCAGCACCAATTTCAGTGGGACTGGGATGGTTTAATCCCATGTGAAACCCAACCCGCTCTCTGACATAGTCCATATATTATATATATATATATATTCTACACATAGATATGTTACACATTCCACAGTTCAGCCACAGAAGTGGGTCAAGGAGGGCTTGAAGGATTATGACATTTTCTAGAAAAAAAAAAAAAGGTGTGAAAACTTCTTTCTGCCTTGGGGAAGTACACTGTCAGAATGTTGTACACGGCTTTAAAATATCATTTTAATACTCTAGTTGCAGAAAAAACATAAGTGATACATCTTTCATGTCACCCATGGCCCAAGCACATCAGAGGTTCACCTAAATTGACAGGCTTTAACTTCATTAAGCCTGTAACAAAGAAGATTTATGGTCCAAGGACCATCAGTCTCCAGAATTTTTTACACCAATTAAATGCAATCATTTTCATCAAATCTCAGAATCTCTTTATTTGTTGTAGCTGGTGGAGACAGCTAATCTCAGTGGAACAATCTGAGAGATGGTGTTCTAGGCTTGACTTTTGTTATGTCTGTTAACTGGTTGGTGTTTTTTTCCTCGTTCTTTATCAGTCTGGTTTTCCTTTTCATGTGTTTATAAGGGATGAAGTCAGGTCTTACAATTCACTACATGCAATAGTGTAGAATGCACATGTGTATCCTTTATACTTTTATAATTATAATGATTATAGTTGAAAAATTTTGCAGGCAGAGGTGTGATACATGAAACTCATTGAAGCATGGTGATCCTCTATCTTAAATTAAAGAAAATATGAAAATTATTTTTTAGATTGCTGTCTTTGCATATCCCTTTTCAAATGCATAATTTATTATATAGTACTTATGTACATTTTAGCCTTTATTTTTCAAACAGATTTCCATAACTTTAACAGGAACCAAGCAAACACTGAAGATTTATCTTGTCACTAATGCTGGCCCAGTAGCGATATTGATAAAGCTCTAAATGTAATTTCTTAGGAACTTGACTAAATTTCAAAAGATGTCATGGTTCTTTTTTAACTTACAGTTCTTGAAAAGTTAGCAAGAAGCTGTTTGGCCATTTCCAGGACAAAAAGGTATATGTTTTCCCAAGATTATAAAACAGCAAGCAAACCTCAAAAATATTTTTCTGAGCACAAATTTTGCAGCCCTGAAAATAAAACTTAATCTCATCTATCTACCCATGCTACTTTTCTGGAGAGAGGGGGGAAACACTAATTCTGCATGCAGACCTGTAATACCTGTGACCTCATGACGAAATACCATTGACGAAACCTTAAGTATATGCATGGTCACTGTTTCACCAACAGGTTGCAGATAACTAGAAGAATAACTTCAGCTTTGGGTGAAGGAAAAAGAAAAGGTTTGAATATTTAACTTCAAAATAATTTATTGGGCCACTTGAAGATCAGTAGCAGCACAAGGGAAATGGACCTTCAAAGTTCCTGGCCACTTGGAATCTCTTTTTCTTATGAAATACTGTTATGTTTGCCTGTATATATGGACCACTGATTTAAATGTGCATGCTTTTTTCTCTCTGATAGAAGAGAGAAAATTTTAAGCAAGATATCATTGCTGTAGTCTAGCACATGTTAGTTGTCACATAGCAGACATCCCTCTACTAGCTGAAGATGCGACACATTTCTTTAACTCCTGTAGCTATCTAAGGATCTTGTCAGGACTGTTCAGGAAGGTCTTTCTTATAACATCTATAGGACAAAGCACAATGCTTCTAAAAGATGAATTAACCATGCTGCTGCTCTATTTTAAATCCTGTCCCCACTTTCCCAGGTCAGTCTCGTACAGCCACAGTCCTCGAGGAAATTATGAAGTTTGTTCTTCTTCTGCCTCACTTGCTCTGCATGTGGTGTCTGACAGAAGAATGTGTGAGACCAGTGCATTAAGTATTTGCTTTTTACTTAACTGCTAAGCCAGTTTTTCTGTGTTTACTTCCTCTGTTCTACCATTTGTTGCTCACACACAGCAGTCATTCAATATTACATCATTAGGCATTTAATGTTGTAGAGTGACATAGTGATGAATCAATGCCTACTTACATGGCAGACTGACCAAATGCAAAGCTCAAGTAAATGTATTAACAGACCATGCCATTCCCTGTTTATCATGTTGTGGGACCACCCCAATTCCTGTTCTTCACTGTGCTGTTGCAGTGTATTTGATTATTCTGCCTTTTCTAGAGCTGATTGGTAGGAGTATTTACATCTGGCTGCTAAGGGGTGTGTCATTTTCTTAAGAGAAAGTATTAGTGTTTAATCTCCTTTCTTAAATTCTGACTGTTTTGATATCCTAATCTACTCCCAGCTTTGCAGTTTGGTGACAATTTTGTAGAACTGAACAGTAGAATGTGTGCCCAGAATTCAGGTTTTTTGCTATCAGTTTTTGAAGCATCACCCACGCAATGTTTTCATATTTGCCCCAAGGAAGATACTGTTTTTGACTTGGCTTTATGACTAGTCAAACATTATTTGCAGCCTGACTTTTAAGTGCAAAGAAGCTAAAAGCCTGGAGTTTTAGTTTAGCTCATGTCAAGACCATTATATTCACATATGGTATCCTGAGATTTACTTTTATTGGCATCAGATTTAGAAGCTCCTCCTTTGATTCATTTATAAACCTCATTCTTCACACTCTTGGTTCATCTTAAGGGAAGTCTGGAGTAGTAACTCCATTATCTTGTCCCAGAAACTTACCCTTTCCCTTTTCCAGTGAAAACACTACAGGTTACTTAGTGTTTTTATCTGAACAACCTGACAGAGAAAATAACTTGTAACTTTTTAAATAAATAAGCCTCTTTTAAACCCAAGCTATGAAGGAAAGCTAAAATTTCTGCTGATACAAAAATAAACTGATATCGCTTATGGCAGAGTGTTCTCTTTGAAGCCAGATGTTATTGCAATAGAGCAGCTGTCTTCACAAATGCAAAAGGTACTTGTAAACCACCATTGAACTCTGTCTTTGTGACTATAACAGGACTTTGCTGTTATGTGAAATACCTGTAGAACAAAACAGAATGCATTACTTTCATCCAAAATGTCAAAGGAAATATTTTCTTTCTTAAAAGTGGTCACTAGCTATATGCCATGGAAGTACTAGAGATAAGATTTAATTCATGTTTTGTCGGCCAAGTGAAATTCCCCTTGAGGGGGAAAAGATTCAAAATACTAAGTTAGAATATTTATTTTAGGGTTCTTAGAAGTCAGTATCAGCTGGCACTGCAAGAAATGAAGACAGTGAAGAAACTTTGCCTTTTACCATGTAACCTCAGTAAAAAGTTGCATTCTGCAATTTATTCTGCTCTTTGTTGAAAGACCATGGCCATTTATAATGTGATCATTTATAATAATAAATTATGTTCAAATAGCATTAGGCCCTTCTAACAATGCTTCCAAAAGGGAACTGAATCTGTACTGACTTTTAGTGAAATTAATGACAGTCTTGAAAAATATAACATAAAGGAAAACTAGTGGACAAAGAGGGTCAGATGTCAACAGCTGTGCTGTAGAGCATGCTACTCACAGAAGCAGCCTTGTTGAAAGACAGAAAACCACCTTGATTGCAGGCTGTACCCTACAGGGGGAATGTTATCAGTATGGTCTCACTGAGACAGAGTAATGAGAGAGTAGCAGCCACAGTAGCAGCTATGTATTTAAGGTAACTTAAGAACTCAAGTCTCATAAATGGTGCCTGTCAGCCTTGACTTTGGCTGAGGAGACCGTGGCCAAAGAGAAGACAGGGATGGCTTCAGGTCATCAACGTGCTCCTCGGGGTGTCACCTGTGCTCTGTGCCATTTTCCTGCCACCAGCAACTGTCTGTGCAGGGAATACCTGCCATTTAATGTCAACACACAAAATGGCCAAGCACACCAAAAAGGTTAATGCCACACTTTAATCCAAAAATAAAAGTTGTCCTAATTAAGCCACTTGGTATTTGAGTCTTTTAATAAACATTGCTGTATTTCATACTCAGATTGATGAGAATCTAATTTGTCATTGTGAAGATTTATAGCTGAGAACAAATTTCTGGACTGATACAGAACAAACAAAAAACCCCACAGCCACGGAGTCAAGGCAAGGGTATGGCTTCCACATTGAATAACTTTTGGCGTTGATGTTAAAATCTAGGAAGTAGGTTCCCTTTGTAGTTAATCAACAGAAACACGGTCTTCTAAGGGGCAGCTAAAACCAGAAGCCTGTTTCAGGTGCTCTGAAATGCCCCTTTCTCAGCACAGAAGACACCAAGGAGTTGAGCTTAGTAATTAGGCACCTAAATTTAGTCAACAAGCATGCCCTCGGATTTAAATGAAGCCATTAATTTTACTTCAGCCCATCATCAAACTGACGTTCAGAAGAAACAACATCTGCATAAGGCACAGCCTTGCACTCTTGGTCCAGAGGATCTTCATCAATCTTAAGCTCCCTTTTACATGAAAGAGCCAGAGTTGCAAATTAAACTTGCATATTCCTCTTCAGCATGCAAACATTATGTTCACCTGTCCTTGTGGAAGTCAGTGTTCAAGATAATATACATGCGCTGTAATACCTCTGAACACACTTATTTAAAGTCATCCAGTGCAAGATGTTATGCAAATACCTCAGAGAATGATGTAAATTAGGATGAATTGACTAAGTCTTCAGATCTTATTGCCAGGAGCACCCTCTACAGAGAAGCATTGATAGAAAGTGTTATTGTATTATTACTAAGTTGCATCACTCACATTTAGAGCCCTGTGATTAGGAACCACACAGATACATGGTAAAAGACAGTACCTGTGCAAAAAAAGAGGACAAGAAAGATATGTCATGGTAGAATGTACTACTATTTCAGTTTTATATAGCAACGTATAAGGCATATAGTGATTAAGGATTAAATCGGAAAGAAGTCAGCAGCAAAGCCAAAATCCAAACCAAAAATCTCCTGAATTCATGTTGGTGACTTGACTTCTTTTGCCTGAATAGCTTGCATCATGCCAGTGAAACTTCTTAAACACTGCATTGTTTTTTTGGTTTTTTTTGGTTTGTTTTTTTTTTTTAATTTGGGGAGGCAAATGGCTCTGGCCTCAGCACTCTTCACCGTCATATCACAGAGATATCATATATCTCTATTCTGAAATTATTTTAGGCAATTGCCTTTTCAAAGTCTGCCCTAAAAACAAATTTCAAAAACATATAAAGTTTTTCAGGTGTAACGTGATGAACAAACTTTCTCTGGAAAAAAAAGCATGAATTGTTAGTAGCATCACTGTTACAACTTTGACATCTTTAGTATTAAGAAAAGAAACAGGCATTTGTATAATAGCTGAAAAATGTTAAATGCTGTGCTGAGATATAAAAGTGGAGTAAGAGGGGTTGTTTAATTTTATTAAGAGGATGCAAATGCACTAAATGGCTGAAGTACACAAATTTCTCATTATATGCCCTTCAGTTTTCTGATCCTCTGAGTTCTTGAACACAGTGTTTCTTACAGTGCAAGCAGAAAAATCAGTGAAATATCCTATTCCCACTGAACCATGTTATCATAATGATTTGGTGTATTTTACTCATTATAGTTATCTCAATTTGAAGTGTATGAGGGAAGGGAAGAGTAGCAGATAGGAGGAAAGGGTGGAAGGGAATAGTGTTACAGACAGGTATTACCAGAATTTGTTTCAGTCAATGGCATACATTAAAATTGAACTTCAGTAGATTTGCATTCATTAAAATAAATTTTATCTAAGTGTCATAATTACTTGCTTTCATTTCATGTCCTTTTGATGTATTGAAATGGCAGTTGTGCCCTGTGCAGTATTAGGCTTGTGGCTTTGAAATTCAAACAAGCTTGTAATGAAACTGGCTGGCTTTGTTGGCTTCTTGTAGGTCCGTGTGGTGCTCAGTTAGACATGTCTGCTGAGATATGTGGCTAGGTACTATCTAACTGAATATCATAATTAAGTTGTGTTAACTCTTTGCTGATGCAGTCACTCTTCCAAAGAAGATATTGTCAATACACCTAGATAGTATCAATATATAATCTTTAAATAGTTAGCTGGTAGAAACTAATACCTTCTGCTTTATAGACCAGTCGGACCTTGAATTACAGAGCAGGGTATAGCTACTGACGTCAGTTTGATTTAATAAATAAATATACATAAAAAATTTAGGGCAGGATCACAAGCCAATGTTATGCAGTGACTTAAGCATGTAAGAGAGAAAAATCCTTATGCACATCCTTATCCAGATGTGTTGCTCCCAGTATACCATGAGCACTTACAGCCTGCCGTTTCACTCATTCACTCCAGAGCAACTTGAGAAGAGGCTGTAGACCAAGACAATATGTTGGTAGCTTCAGGCAAGTGGTTTGGAAAAGTACATTGCAGAGAGAGGCTTAACCATCTGACCAGCACAGTACCACCGCCCTCGCAAGAGAGCTCCTGTACAAGCTGGACATGCGTCAACCAAACAGAGTTCCTGGATGAGTGTCCTGGTTTGAGGTAAAATGAACCAATTTTCTGTTTTACAATTTTACTTTCTTAGCTAGGCCTCTTCTAACTAACTGAACTCTGAAATTAACAGTGCATTGTTCAAAACTGTTTCATCTTGCAGTGATAAGACCTGGTTATACCAAGGGATGGTATGCAGAGAGGCCCTTGCTTATACTTATTGCTAGAACAACCAAGGTCAGGGAATTTTCATCCCACCTGCAAGGAGGAGCAGACAAGACAGGTGTCCCAAAACTGACCAACAGGGGTATTCCATCCTATCTGCATCATGCCCCATATAAAAGCTGAGGGATCAAAAGGTCAACTGTCCTTCTTTGATGGCTGACGTTCAAGGAGGACCCTGCCTGTTCATCTGCCTTTGATCCTGATCCGAGCGTTCCTGACTCCAGATCTGGAATCCAGCTCCTGTCGATCACCAAGTCCAGTTTGGGACTTTTCCTGAAGCCTGCTGGTGACGTGGTTGTCATCCTGGGAGCTTGATTTGGTTTTGTATATACTGTATACTTCCTTTTTCCCTTTTTCCTAAATTTCCTTTTTATTATTTATTATATTATTTATATTCATATTTTCATTAAAGTAGTTCAGGTTTTTCTTCTAAACTCTTGAATCTCTTTAATTTCTTCCTCTCCTCTCTTTTACCCAAAGCGGGGAGGGGAGGACATGTGTCAATCACGTTTTAGTAAATTTGGCTGAAACCACGACAATGAGGACTAAAGACATGAGGGAAATGTGGCAGATACCGACAGTGCTCTTTCCCATTTTTTTCTAAGATTGGACATAAGGTACGTGCCAGCAACAGGAGACAGTAAAGCAGCCCTCATGGGAAAGCTCTCCCCACAGCACTTAGCAAGTGTTCGTTTCTTAAGACACTTTGCAGGGAGCAGCATATTCCCCAAATAGTGACAATGCCTCTGCTTGAACAACATCCTGATTGTATAATTGAGATAAGAATAGGGTTTTTACTTGTTCTTACCCTCCTGTGAACCTTCCAGGCTCAAAAGCCTGATTACAATGATTAACGTGATTACAATCCTAAACTGGACAGTAAAGCTACACAAGCTTATGAATCCTTCTTCCCTGGCTGTGTGTATTCAGGGAACAAATATTTGTTCTGCTGTATTCTTCACATGCTGAGAGAGTGTATATGAGAGAAAGACTTAGCATGTGCTCAATAAATAGCTTCCAAAATGGACAGTAACTGGCTGATTGGGATTGTCTTCTCCTGGGACAAAACATACATTGGAGAGTTTGATTTTGATTAGTTTTCTTCAGGACCAGGTATTTCCTAGATAGTTTATTGGTTTTGTGACTTACAGGCCTAAAGGCTGCTCTCATAAACCACTTCAGGGCAAAGATAAAGCTTCTTTTATCCCCCTAGAAGATTTTTCATGCTTAAGACGGTATGTGGTTATTTATCCTACTGTATTCAGATGACTTATTTCTGTGGCATCTGATCATCACTTGGCCATATGGTGGCAAAACTTTGCTCCCTTCTGTTTAGTGCCCTCAGAGAAGGCTAACTTCTTTAAATTGCGTGCAGAACCTGGAGAGGGAATGCTTTTCCTAAATTTCCAAATAATAGCTTCAATAACCTTATACCTTATACTTTAACCTTATACCTTAACCTTATATGTGGCCTTTCACAAGTAGACACTGGCTCATTTTCTGTCAGTGAAATTTTGGTGGATTGTTGCGTTTAAGTAACCTGACTCCTAGAAAGAAAGGTCGTGCTCTTAATGGATAGAACTCATTCTGTGGAACTGTAAAGTTTAATTGCTGGTCTGTAACTCCTGTACATTAAAACAGAGAGTTTCACCACTACTGATTTTAGTTTCTGCAGGCCAAGCAGTTTTTTATGCCTCTCTCAGACTACTCATCTTTTGTATAAAATATGCATTGGCTCATGCCAATGACAAAAGCAGTGAAAGGACCATGGAGATCCTATTCATCACCTCCACAGGAACTAGTTCAGTCTGGGCATCAATCTTCACACTTTCTGACTGGAGAAGGATGCTGCCTGATCTGAGAAATTACTCCAAGAAGAGTCTTCAATGTTTCATTCACTTTCCTCAAGAACGAGCGCTGCCTCTGAAGAGAGGAAAAGAGCCGTGGGGGAATACATAAGAAATAAATGTTACTGACAATACCTGGCTAAACTAAGTGGAGTTTTAAAGCAGTATGCTTTCTGACTGCACATAACCTTTTTTGCTTTCTTAATTTCCACACTGTACTGTGCTGATATTTATTTAGACAGTGCCGTGGTTCCCATAGGGGAGTCCTAAGGTGAAAAAGCAAGGTTAGAGGGATACTGGGCGCTCCAATTTCCAGTTGAAATATAAAGAAAAAAAAAAAGGCTTTTTTATGTGTGTGCAACTCCTATCTGACAAATAAAGAAGACCCTCTAGCCAGAATTATAAATCATCTGAGGCTAGAGTTGTTTATATTTTGGAAAGGAGGAAGACAAGCTTCCTGCTCAAGGTGATGACAAAGGAATCCAACAGGTCCTGGGAGGATGTGACCAACGGTGTTGTTTGGGAGTTTCTTGCTCCACCTACTAGAGGAGGGCAGAGATCCTGATCCACCGCCTCTCTGCAGCACATGTGCACACAGAACAATCCTGTTTGACGTTTTCATTCAGGAAAGTAATTCCCACACAGTTCTTCCTGATTTTTCACCATGTTCTCAAGTAAAGTGAACAAGACTAGAATGTATTGTTGG
>VZRU01007205.1:324960-338770 GCA_013398155.1 Pedionomus torquatus | reverse complement strand
GGGGGGAAGGAATAATTTTCAGTTTTAAATAATGGCTTTGAAATTTTCAGCTTACTTTTAAATGAGCTAAATACCAACAAAGGCCAAAAACCAGCTTTGTACTTGAAGGTCCTCACCCCTTCTTCACTACAGTGACTAGTTTTCATCTTTTTTGTCTGGATTGCAGTCAATACAGCAGCTATTAGAGCTTAGTTAATGCCAGGTTTTGGCCTATATCTACTTTTTTAAAAGCATTACTATTATTGTGATTCCTGCAGCACTGTAGGTGTGCGTGGCCCTCTGAAGGCAAATAAAAAGACCATCTCCTTTTCTACAGAGCTTAACATTTAGGTTTAAAGCTCTAATTCTGTACTTTCAGACCAGTATTATACCACGCAGAGCAAAGAGGCAGCCTTGGACTCACTTTCCTGTGGAGATACATTATATGTTTCAGTGACGTCCCTATATTTCCCTGAAAGATTGAGAGAAAAGTGACTTGTTCAAACTGCACTTGCAAATATCTCACAATTTCAGGTAAATCCTGGGCATTCATGAAGAATAGTGATAAGTTCATTCATCTGGCCTACAAGATTAGTTATGCCATAATGAAAGGCTATTTTTTAAGGGGCATCATGACCACAGAAGAAGGTTTGAGAGATGCAAAAGAATCAATGGCAGGAGAGCAGGTGCTCTGAAAATGGAACAGATGAAAACTGAAACATACATCCATAATTAGGGAGGTTACACTGAGGATGAATATTGCTTTGCCTTTCTATGCTCATGTAAATTCATTATGTGCTGTATTCATATAAAGCTGGCAATTAATTGGATACTCTATCATCAAGTATTTTTTTGTAACGCAGAGGTTGTAATCTAAAGAAAATTAATCTAAACTTGTTATTAGATGGTACAGAAACACTCCCACGTAACACCTTCTCATTTTAAAAACAAAAGGAAGAAAGTACACCATTTCTCTCAACATTGCACTTCGGCAGATGTTAATGCAGACAGCCTGCATGCATTTTTCAAGGGTCCCCAAAACATCCTGTGCACACACTGTACCTCTGCCATTGCATTTTCATCAGGGACTGTGATTTGGATTGCTTATTCCTGGTGCCTCAACAGCACTCTGTGCTAACTAATATCGTTAACCGTGAATCTAAGACTTTTTAATGGGCTTTAATGATCCTTATGGGAAAAGTTTTGATCTCTTTAGTAACTACAAATGCAAATATAAGTCCCTCTCAGTTAACAGCTTGTTATGCTTAAGAAGTAAAGAACACCGGAAATTATTATGGCCCATATGTTACAAAAAAGGTTTTGATGTGGATTAGTGGCTTACGTAACATGCAGGCCTAACCCACATTGGGCTTAATTTAGGGGGTTTTCTCCTTTTTTTTTTTTTAAAAAAAAAAAAAAAAAGGCTTGTTTCCTAATGATAAGCTTGAGTACTAATTTAATTTACATTTTGCTGTTCTTAGGCACAATCAGCATACATTGGAATAAACATTTAAAGCCCCTTACGAAACAATTTGTTGTTTTTGCCATTATTCATTTTACTTTTTGAGTAATGTTCTAGTTTTCCCTTGATTAAATAGTCTAGTTAGGTTTGATTTGGAATTACAGAAACTTCAAATTAAAACAAAGAGTAATGGTCTGTAGTCTTCCCAAGGAAATGGAAACTTCAGAAAAGTTCAGCAACAATGGGAATTTTTCAAAGCCCTGAACTAAACAAAGGCCAGAAGATAGCTTCAGGCATACAAAGGAAACAAAAACAAAGTATACAACATAAAATAATAAAAATGAGCAATTATATAGTGTAGTTGGTAAACAAAGAGGTTGAAGTTCCCGATGAGTTCTATGTTTATCACTAAAAAAATTTCAAAAATTAAAATTACTGAAGTGTGTATTTATTCTTTGTGTTTCCCAATAGACTTTGCCAGCACTTCAGTGCTGCATTTTAGAAGATGTAGGCTGTATTGAGACACTCAAATGAAGTTTTTCAGAGATGACATATGTTTGCTTATGATGTGTCAGGTTTTTGTTGCCAACTTGATGTACTCTGGGGCAGTTCTAAAATGCTGAGCTGTTTTAGAAACAGTTCCAAATTAAATCAGAGATATACATATATTCAGCCTCTCTGAAAGCCGATTTAAAAAAAAAAAAAAAAGACAAAAAGTCATCTGTCTTTTATTACAGGATATTAGTCTCATTGCTAATTTGAGAAGAATCTAACAGATTTGCAAGGCATTTCTTCCTTTCACAGAATGGCATGTGGATACATGCCCATTATCTATTTATGCATGTACTAACTTGGGTTTTACTATTGTTCTAAATAATATATCAGTGCAGAATTTTGAGTTATATTTTGTAATTCCTGAATTTTTCCTGTCCAGGATTTTTTTTTTCAAAAAAAATATTTACATGTGTCACTGTCTCTTCCACTGGCCTCAAGGCTACTTTAGGGAACAGGTTACCAGCTATGGGTAGTGGGTTAGAAGCTGCATATCTGAATCACTTTGGCATCTTTTTCTCATAGCTGAAGCTCTTCAGTGCCTCAGACAGCTCACACGGTGGTCCCTCATGGGAAGGCTGCAAAACACTGGAAGCTTCCATAGAATGTGTAATTCTGGATGCCCAGAATTAATTGGTTTGCTTCCCAAATACTGATACAACTCCCACTTCTGAAAACATTTATTTTTTTTCAGTCTTTCACTGAATTGTTAATCATTCTTGCTAGGGATGTTTTGGAGGTTTGGCTTTTTTTGCCCTCTGAAAACCATTTTAAATTTTTATTCTCAGCCTGGAATATAGTGATATCTTGAAGTGGTCTTTAGGTTACCTGCAAACATTTTACTTTTCTAGTGGTTGCTTTCAATGTGCTCTCAATAAAATTCTTTACTTGATTATAGTTCCACTTAAGGTTGTTATTGTGGATTTGTGTTTTGACTTTTCAGCCTACAAAAGATCAGATTTTAATATTTTATGGCCTCTTTTACAGAGAAATTCAGTAGCTGCATCTTGAAACACATCATATGTTCTGCTTGAAGCTAAATCAAGAATGGTTTTTCCTTTGTGAATTTTCTGAACAATTAACTGCAAAAGCAATACTTCAATGTTCAAAAAAATATTGTCTGCAACATGCCATGTCATGGCAGGTATCAAGTCTATCTGGAAGACATGACGTCTCCTATTACTAAAGTGATTACATGTGTTACCTGTGGCAGGCAGGTGCTCAGCCTTCTCCAGGAAAGTAGACCTCCATTATCTTGCTTGGGAAGGCAAACTCCAAACATCTTCCCTTCTTCCTCCTTTCTCCAGGTTTTATTGCTGAGCACATCATACAGTATGGAATATGCCTTTGGTCAACTGGGGTCAGTTGTCCCAGCCGTGTCCCCTCCCAACTTCTTGTGCACCCACAGCCTGCTCACAGGTGGGGCAGTGTGAGGAGCAGAAAAGACCTTAGCTCTGTGTGAGCACTGCACAGCAGTAACTGAAACATTCCTGTATTATCAACACCGTTTTCAGCACAAATCCATAAGATAGCCCCATACTATCTACTGTGAAGAAATTAACTCCACCCCGGCCAAGACCAGTACATGCAGTTTGAATATTTCATGGAATCATAGTATCATAGAATGATTAGAGTTGGAAGGGACCTTAAAGATCATCGAGTTTGAACCCCACTGCCATGGGCAAGGATAACTCACACTAGACCAGGTCACTCAAAGCCCTGGCCTTGAACACTTCCAGGGACGGGGCAGCCACAACTTCTTTTCTCTGGGCAACCTGTTCCAGTGCCTCACCACCCTCACAGTAAAGAATTTCTTTCTAATATCTAATCTAAATCTCCCTGCTTCCAATTTAAAACCATTACCCCTAGTTCTGTCACTACACTTCCCAACAAAGAGCTGACTCCAGCTCTCCTTTAGGCTCCCTTCAAATACTGGAAGGCTGCAATAAGGTCTTCCTGGAGCCTTCTATTCTCCAGGCTGAACACCCCCAGCTCTCTCAGCCTGTCTTCATAAGAGAGGTGCTTCACTACTCTGATCATTTTCATTGCCCTCCGCTGCACGTGTTCTGACAGGTCCATGCCCTTTCTAATTTGAGGACTCCAGAGCTGGACACAGTACTCCAGGTGGGGTCTCGCGAGTGCAGAGTTAGAGGAGGAGAATCACCTCTTGTGACCTGCTGGTCTCACTTTTTTTGATGCAGTTCAGGATACGGTTGGCTTTCTGGGTTGCCAGCGCACACTGCTGGCTCATGTTGAGCTTCTCATCCACAAGTATTCCCATGTCCTTCTCCTCATTCTCTCCAGCCATTCTCTGCCCAACCTGTATTTGTGCCTGGGATTGCCACGTCCCAGGTGCAGGACTCTGCACGTGGCTTGGTTGAACTTCATGCAGTTTGCATTAGCCCACCTCTCAAGCCTGTCCAGGTCCCTCTGGATGGCATCCCTTCCCTCCAGCGTGTCGACCATGCCACCGAAGTTGGTGTCATCGGCAAACTTGCTGAGAATGAATTCTATCCCCCTGTCCATGTCTCCCACAAAAATATTAAATAGTACTGGTCCCAGTACTGACCCTTGTGGGACACCACTCATCACCAGTAACCGCTTGGATATTGAACTGTTGTCATCTTACTTGATTCCAGCCATTCCTTAAATTATCATTTTACTCCCTGAAATCATAACTGTTCTGCTTATGTTCCTTCTACCAAGTTTCTGAGATATTAATTAATTCCTTGTGACAATATTAAACCAGATATTTAATCTTCTCTGTCCTTAGTGTGGATCAGACCTCTAGCAGTCGTATAAACAGCCACATATATTCAGTCTTAATCTGGCTGCCAATTTTTATGTATGTGCTGAAATGGGGATTTACTTGTTAAGCTGTGCTTTGCTGTTGCTTTCCTGCATTTTATGTTTCCACCTTATCCTTTATTTGAGAATATAGGGGTTTTATACTTTATCCTCGGACATGCACGATCCTGAAGTATGTGTTCTTTCACATGCCTTGACTTTCTCCCAGTCTTAGATTAAAAATTCCCCCTTAACTTTTTAATTCTCAGTTACCAGGCTCAGTTTGGGATTAAACAGAGCCTGTCCTCCCTAGATAGTAATAAATCTCAGCTGTCCTTCCCTGCATTGTGTTTTTGGTGAAGCACTGAGTCTCTGCCTCTCCATCTGCTGTCACGTGTAGGTCTGGTAAGACTGAGCTGCTCTCCCTGCCTACACTCAGATCTCATCCCCACAGCATACATCACAATGTTGTTGACATTTATCCCTATCGTTTTTGAGGACATCATTTATGTGCTTCATGAGGTCTGCCACTCTCACACTTGATAGGCCAGAGCAGGTCTTCTCTTCATCTAAGTGCCTTTATAGCTATCACAAACCTGGATATTTATATGTCAAGATAATTGCAACCCTTCATGTTATTGACCAAATACAGAAAAGGTATATGACAGTAACAACAAGGGAAATGCAAAATAAAAGCAGCTTTAGCAGATGTGTTCTCTCTTTCCATGTGTACACAGTTATCAGTTCTGAATGCACCAGGAAATCATCTTGGAATCATGATGTGAAATGTACTGAAAAAATCAATTTACTACTCAGCTGTGGTCTTTAGGAACTATTTAAAAAGTCAAAGAGAAGAAAATAGATGACATCAGTATGTCACCGAAAAAAAGTCACTCAGCTGATATCTTGAATATCATGTGGCAATCCTGTCACCTCAAGGGTATGCAACAGGACTAGACAAGTTCAGATGAAGGGAAATGAGGTAGAGCAGGGAAGGACTTCTGAGGAAGGAGTGACTGAATGGAGCAGGACATTTCAGTTCGGAAATAAAAAGGGCAATAGCGAAGAGATCAGAAATCATGAACAGCAAGAAGAAGGTAAATTAATAAGATAATTATTCCCTACTTCTGCAAACACAAAAACTAGCACTCGCAAAGGAAATTATCAGGTGGCATGTTAAGAAAAGCAAAAAGAAGTACTTTTTCACAAAGCACACAAACTGGAGCTCATTCACAGGTAGTGACTACGCAAATTCATAGAGGAGGTGGCAGCAATGTTAAACACGAGGGTCCAGTTACAACCTCTGGCTAAAGAAATCCCTAAAATGCAGATTGCTGAAAACGGGGATAGCTAACTGAAGGAAATATTGCTCTACACTGGCTATGATATTCTTCCCTTGAGTGTGTACTTCTGGTCACATCAGAAACAGAAGATTTTTGGTTTGATGCAATACAGTTAGTATTATAAGATCTTTTAAAATTGTAGCTACTCAAAATAATGAGCATTGAAAATGAGGATTCAGCTCTTGGCATGTCCTTATTACACTGCTGGCCAAACACACTTCCTAGGGCTTGATTGTTTTCCTTTTACACTACAGTATTATTCTATGAAAACACAAGTAGTAAACAAGCTTCTAACTGTTTGTATGGGTTATAGCTTTTGTGACAAGATTATTTTCCATCTGAAAATGAGTTTTAATATTCTTGGTAGAAGAAATACCCTGTGTGTAAATCTTTCCCTTGTAGATGTCATCATTATAGACATAATTTTACATGACTGAACCAAGTGATTTAAAATTATACCATGCTTGCAATGAACTACCAGAGGTATTTGTCAGACATGGTTGAGGCAAAGAGGAGTATGGTGTCTTCTACTCACTACTAATCATAAATAGCAAAAAGGCATAATGTTGATGAATACATGAAATATCGTACTGGATCTTGTGGACTTTTTTGCAATAACCAAAGCAAAAATGTGTTCCTGGAATGGTTCAGCATTGACCCAAAACCGAGTTTTGTATACTCATGATTTATATTTGTTGCGGTAACACAAATAATAGATATATTTCTATTGTACACACAAATGTGGAGGGAATTCTGAGCCACAGGCTCAGCACCAGTTATTCTGCACCTGAGATGATATTATCAAAAAACTTTGTATTTTAAGAGTAGAGCAAGAAGGGATTCCTAGATTTAGTAGGGAGGAATTATGATGAATTGTCATTTGACAAGAACAGAAAGGATATACAAAGTTCAACAGTTCAGGAACATTTCAGCTCTCCAGAAAAGGACCTGGGGGTCCTGGTGGACACCAACTTGAACATGAGGCAGCAATGTTCCCTTGCAGCAAAGGCAACAAATGGTAGCCTGTGCTGCACTAGACAAAGCATTGTCGGCAGGTAAAGGGAGATGATCCTTACTCTTTATTCAGTGCTGGTGACACTGCAGCTGGAGTGCTGTGTTCAGTTCTGTACAAGAGAGACATGGACTTACTGGAGAGAATACAACAAAGCATGACAAAGATGATAAAGAGATTAGAGCACATCGCATGTGAGGAAAGGCTGGGAGAGCTTGGATTATTTATCCTGGAGAAAAAAAGGCTCAGAGGGATCTTACAACATATAGAAATACCTGAAGAGAGGGTGCAAAGAGGAGGGAGCCAGGCTCTTTTCAGTAGTGCCTAGCAGCAGGGCCAGAAGCAATGGGCACAAACTAAAACACAAGAGGTTCTCTCTGAACATCAGGAGACAGTTTTTTACTGTGATGGTGACTGAACACTGGCACAGGTTCCCCGGAGAGACTGTGGAGTCTCCATCCTTGGAGATATTCAAAAGCTGTCTGGACATGGTCCTGGACAACCAACTGTAGATGGCCTTGCTTGAGCAGGGTGTTTGGACAAGATGATTGCCAGAGGTCCCTTCCAACCTCAACCATTCTATTATTCTCTGATTCATGGCATCGTCAAGGTTGAAGTAGAATAAGGTTGAAGAGGACTAGAACTATTTGTGTTCCTAGATGAGGGAGGCAGCATGGAACATCATGTGGTTTCATGGCATTTGGTATTAAAAACAAAAGGATGGGCTGTGAACAGAAAAGCAGAGAAATAAGGCATTCTTGAGGCATTCAGAGCAAAGAGTTACAAAACGAAGCTGCTATTTGCTAAGAAACGAAGAGCAAAAAATAATTTAAGAGAGTAAAAATATATTTGGGAATAGATAGAATTAGGCATATGGAAGACCCTTTAGAAAGTGTCACTACATCTCTTTTTGGTGACTGTCCTCATAATTATATCAAGGTATCAAGGAGTAAGAGAGTACTTTGGTCTTTGTGCCCATTTGCTTGTTGGTATCATTTCACTTTCCACTTTCTGCTTTGCTTAAAGAGTCCAAAATTGAAGCAGAAGCAACTCTTCTTACTATTTTGGAGGTTTTGATCATGGGTTATTTATGCTAACAGTTGCTCATATCAGCTGTGGCTGCAAGGTTTGCATGTGATGTGATCACAGATGATGGCAAAGTCTTTGGACATTGACTCAAGAAATGAACGCTCCTGTCAGAAAAATGTATGTATTTTGCTGACACAATTCCATCAGCCTCAAAGAAGTGTATCAGTTTTCTCCACCTGCAGCTCTCCTGCTGCCTGTTCTTGGGCACAATGTGAGAGTGACAACTTGAAAAGTCACTACGAGCTTGGAGGAGCTATTTCGAGCTACATCAGGCTTCTCCCTAGCAATGAAAATGTCATCAGCCAGTACTAGAAGCTACTTACCTCTCTGTCTGAGCAGCACATCTCAGTACCTGTTGCACATGCCTCGGAGCCCATTGATAATTCTGGAGTTGTGTCATTCATGAGCATTTAGAAAAGAAGCACACCTGAATATATCAAGGTTAAAGAGCTATCCTGTCATCTATTAAAAACATTTTTTTTTCATGTCTCTGAACCTACTTAAAAACATACTTCAAAAAGCTAGTGAATTAGAACAGATATGATACATACAAAGGAAACACTTCATCAAAAAAAACCCAAAGTAGTTTTGAAATGAAGACAATTTTTTCTGCCATCTTTAGATAAATGTGAGAAGATGAAGAGATATGAACATCATGCTTAAGGGGAAAATATTAAAGATTTCTGTACTTTGCTCTTTTATGAAATCAGGTTCTTTGAGAAATCACAGCTGTACTCAAGCTAACGTGAACACACTGAGCAGTATCTTCCCCTGATAGGAATCAACATTCCCTTTGAATTCAACACAAATGAGACTTTAGCCATGTTGCTGACATTAATTTTCTATGGATACTGAAAACTGCCTCACTAACTCACTAAGTGAGTCACACAAACAACTTCCCTAATGTGAAACCCCAAGGTGTTAAACAAGGTTATAATCTCCTTAGTTCTTCTAGTAAATCTGGTTAGTAAAACATTTTTAGCCACCTGTGAACTGAAAAAAGGATTGCAAGTTGTTTAGATTCACAGCTACAGTAAGCTTGCTGGCACTTACGCTGCTCTTTTGCCTGTCATTCATCTCCTCTGCTAGATCCTTTACAGTTTACAAAATATTCTATCTAAACATTTTGTACATGGAAAATGAAAGAAACAAAGCTTTAATCTTATGATGTGTTTAAGAAATGCACACAGTTTTGTTTTTTCAGTTGTTACCTCTAGCACAGTATGGAAATGAGAAAACTGGGCTGTAAAAGATTCATTGAGATGCTTTTCCATTACACTAGATCCCAACTGGGGTGGTTAATTTGGCCAGGGAAGGTATTACTGAAGGCAAACTGGGCAACAAAATGAGCAACAGTTAAAAATGAAGGAGCTACACAAGCTGAGGAGGCAGGGCCTCTGCGGAAGTGGAGAGGCAGAAACCTCACCTGGGATGTTGGGAATCAGCTGGATGATGCTAGGAGAAGCTGTTAAAATAGTCATAAGATGCTAGTGATGATGCTCTTTGGGATCTACCCGCTGTTAGACAGGCCTGGTCAGAAACATGCTTTGGAGAAACCTCAGAAGTACTCTACTGCTGTATCCGTGCCCTTCATGCCACATCTCCAGTGAGCAGTTGCATCTCCAAGCACACCATTAGGGCTCATTTTGCCTGAGGGAAAGCCATTGACTCCAATAAGTTGTTGCTGAAAAGCACATTAGTCCATAAATCCACCGTAGTACGAGCAGTGAAGGACTGCAAATATGACTGTGCCTTGGTTTTGGGAGGCAGTGTGTAAGGGCCATGTTTGCTAGCTGCCTCCCCACTACCCAGATGGTGGTCTCTGGTGGGCAGAGCATCCATTTACAAACCAAAGTCTGCACTGCAGCTGCCAGCACAATTTTTTCTTGTCAATAAAGCAGCTACCTAGGGCTCTGCATCACTCAGTAGTAATGAAGCTAAATTAATTTCAATATTAGTTCCTAGTTCAACAAGGGGAAAAAAAGGCAAACCAAAAACAGTAACCCTGGGAAGAAAAAACAAACCACGTGCAAGATCCCAGATGACAATAGGCAGAGCTTTGTTCCTGCTGACTTTTTTCAGGAACTAAATTACCTTCTATTTGGGGTTCCATTAAATCTGAGCCCCTAAAGCTTTTTGCTTCGTAGTCTGGAGTTTTAAATCAAGATTTTAAATTCCCAGCCGATGAAGCAGCACACAAATTTGTTGGCAGCCTTGTGTGAGCATGCATTTAGTGCTTTTTCCATTCAGATGGCATTTGGTACCTTCCTTGACTTGGTTAAACACCTCGTGACAGGTGTAATTATTCCTTTCACATGCATGCAGTTGGTCCTAGTCTCCTGTCTATAGTTCAATGATACATTTATTGTAATGAAAATCTCACCACCTTGAGTCTTGACTCAGGCAAAGCTATTTATTGTTTTGACCAGGAGGTATCCCCAAGCCTAAACGGTGTTTTTAGGAATTAGGCCCATCAGACAAAACTCTTGAAGTTTGTGAGAATTGTACTGTTAAATGGCTACAGGCAGAATTTTAATGGTGGAGTTTTGCACTGTGAGCTACCTTGTGCCGAGCTCTCAGCTTGACTGCAGACAGTGGTGATGCACTGATTTACACCGGCTGAGAGCCCAGCTGCTCCATTACACACCCAAAAAGCAATCTGTGCATCTACTTAAGGTTAAGCATGTAGTTAAATGTTTGCAGAAGAGGACCTCACAACACTAAAGATGAGTATAATTTCCTCCTCCAACTACCCTTTTTAAAATAATTTCATCCACTATTTTGCGTGCTTTTAGGGAAATGATGCTATGAAGAGAGCTCTGATTACCTGCTGTCAGTGAGCTGCATCGCTTTTTCTAGCACAAAAACGAATGTTAAATGCTACTTCACTAAAAGCAATTATTTTAATGCATTGTCTAAGTGCAGATATAAAAGTTGCAATTAATCAAAATGCAGGGACTCAGGTATTCTTATGCACAATGTTCAAATTCCTTAAGGCTAACAGGTAGCAAGCCTGTGTTTTGAAACAGTTATCAACTTTCCAATTAATGACCTGACTATTTCTACCAGATACAGCCCTTGCTGTTTTCAAGTAGTGCTGCAGGCGATACTGATGTTTTTTTTGCAGAGTGCTGAATGACATGTTTTCCCCAGAGTGCCATCCTGCAACTTACGTCAAGCACAACTATATGCTTTTTCAGTCTCAACATAAACAACTTAATGATGGGGTTTAGTCAGTTTTATAGTGGAAGTTGTGGCCAAATGTAAAAATAGTGCATTCAACACATTGAACTCATTTTGCTCATTGTTGAATGCTTTTTACTAACATGCCTGAAAGAAGTCTTCTGCTTTTGCTGGGGCTTGTTTTACTCGTATCTAATTCTGAAGTGATTGGCCGATATTTCTTTCAGCCTCCTGAAAGCTACAGCCTAACTCTTCCAATATGCTTTTTCAGAGATTTTGTATTTGGATATCTGGGGATTTGAATTTGGGTTTGTGTAGGGTTAATTAGTAGGTTGTTTCAGGAGCAGAAATTCAGATGTACCAGATGCTGAGAAAAGCCCCGAAGAATTACAACCAAGTATAACCAAAATCTCAGGGGCTGCAGGTTACTTCATAAGCCCCTTGAATCTTTAGTTCATGGTTCACTCGCAGTCTCCACAATCTCCACTTCCCTAAGGCAGCATTCTTTCTGTCAGTTTCCTTCTACTGCTTCAAATGTTGTAGCATGTAATTTCAAAACTTAAATGTCCCCCAAAGCTCCTGCATCAAATTAGAATTTAAATATGAAACTAGTTAGCCTAACAGTATTGGCCAAACTAATGAGCTTTGAGATTGGTATTTCTCTCTTCTCTTACGTCGTTTAGGAAATACAATGATACAAGGCATTATTTTAAGAAGAGAGCTCTTCTGTGTTAGTTGCAAGATATCCACATACAGGGAAAAACAGGTTTTGTGCCAAAGAAAATACAATTGTATTCATTCCCAGGTCTGTATTTGCACCACTGACCTGTGCCTAACAATATCTGCATTACTCCACATCACGGTACCATCACCAGCTGTGCAAAAAATCTTCCAGTACTTTTGAAAGCCAGACATAGGCACCTGTCCTTTCTCTCTTTTCTTTCTATTTTGACTACTAAGCCTACAATGGAATAAAACACTGATGCTGATCAGAAAAATCTCCCCTTTTAAGGAAGAAAAATGCCTCCATAGACAAAGCAGTAAGAAGAAATGCACTTTGGCAATTGAAGGAATAGACTTGCTTTGCAAGCATTCAATTTCTCAGCAAGCACATTAGGCAGTTTAAAGCTACTCTTCCATCGATGCTTGCAATTGAATGCAATATGCCTCTGTAGCAAACAGAAGAAGGGGGAAAAAAATCAGTTATCAAAGACCAGGGCTGTGTAAGAAAAAAAGAAACATTGGAACCTGAAATAAAAATAATGTCTGGATCACATTTTTACTTTGTGTTTAAAGGATATTTCCCTGTGTAGTACATTACAAGAAAAGCGGTGCTAAGCACCTTTTTGTTTCCTTAGAGGTCTGTCTGTTTCTTTTAGGGCTACGAATCACGCCGTCTGTACCTGTGAGCAGACTGATATGTACATGCAGGCAACATTATTTCAGATCGCAGATTCAAACTTTAAGCAATAGCCTCAGGTCCTGCCTTAGGAACTCCTCTGTAGTAGCTTTGACATGACAAATATAGTCATACATGTAACAAGACACTAAAATAAAAAGAATAGGGAGAAGAGGGGAAAAACAAAAAGCCCTAGTCAGTGTTCAAGATGATGGAATGATTTAAAATGAGACATCATCACAAATTCCTTTGCAGCAGGAGTCACACTGGTGAAGAGGTTACGCAGCGCAAAACAGGGTTGTGCCTCCATGCATGCATGAGGAACTTGTTGAACCTCTTGTGTTCCCGAGTGAGGGTATGCTTACGTTTCCAGAGGATGTCACATCTTGAGTCAAGTAGGTCTGTTATGAAGATCCACCAAAAAGAAAAACTGGCTTCCTTCAACAAGAGTTCCTCAACCATGTTGATGATGATCTTTGACTACAGCATAAGTGTGGTCTCTTTTGAACAGATACTTGCTTGTCTCAGGTCTGAGGAGCCTAAGGACTAGTTGCCTGAAATGTATTTGCCTTTAACCGTTGTATCTTGTATTTATGACTGCACAAGGAATTTGCAGAAATCATTGCCACAATAAATACTAAAGGTGTCAAAATAATGTATTTCATTTACAAAAGTTCAAAATGAGAAAACTTTGAATTACAGGCAGAGAATGTTTTGGTCCCTTTCCAATATTTTTCCACATAAATATAAAGGTCAACAAATGGATTTTGCTTTTCCATAGAGACTACAACAACTCTTGATTTAGTAAACCACTAAACTCGATATATTTAAGCAAACAATTTCTTAATTCATTGTAGCATTTTAATGACTCAGTGTTTACTTTGATTTAAAGTTGTTTTTTAAATGATCTCAGTTCCTTTATACGCAGGGAGAATAGATAATCCATTCTGGCATGAAGCACGAAATGCTAAACAGAGCTAAAAAGGTCATATGACCTTAAAAAA
>VZRU01007205.1:270945-324924 GCA_013398155.1 Pedionomus torquatus | reverse complement strand
AAGCAGCACTCCAGAAGATTCATTTCAGTGTCCTGGTACCCAGTAGTAAGATTCAAGGGTCTTATCCAAACTATTGATGCATCAAAGGCAAGAGCAGCCCAATCCTGAAAGGTCCTGAGCACTCTCAGAAGGGAGTCATTGAAATATTTCCTATGATTATGCCCAGGAGATGCCTGGTAGACACCAGTCCTCTGACCAAAAGCCAAGGTTAGCAAGAGGTGACCTCTGAAAATAGGTGTGAGACAACTCAAGATGAGTAATTTAGATACTATTGCCTATGCATGAGAATGTCCCATGGGTAAGGCTTGCTTCAGGAGGCAACCTTGCATGTTCCTGACCAGTCCAAGGCAAAAACGCAAAGGAATCAATGTACTTCTTCAAAGTGGTTAACACAATCGATTTCTTTTTGGCAGCCCTGGATGTCACTTAGGCAACTCAGATTTATTTTTTAAGAAGGAATAGCCAAACTTCTCTATATTTTTCCATTGTTTTTAGTTTAAGTAAAGCAGAAAAAACCCTGTGCCTCCTGGTTTTAGAGTCTTTCTTTATTTCAGCTGTTACGAGTCTCTATTTTGGATGATGCATGTTTTGTTTTCTCACGATCTTCTCTGCCATACCAGTTTTATGTAATAGACTTAAGTAGACAAAACCCAAAAATGTGGAAATTCATGAAGGAAAAGAGAAGTGGGCACCCATATCTTGTTGATTCTGATCAATTAGAAGTGCCTGAAGACAACGGTCTTGCATTAATCCATAAAAAATGTGATAAGGAAGTACTATAATCAAAAAATCCGTTGCCTATTAGGACATATATCATCAAACGTGGCCTCTAAATGGGGTACCTCAGTTTTGTCTTTCTAGTCTCTTGACAGTAGGTGATTTTCAGAGATTAAAAAACCCACAGTTAACTAGAGCTTTGGGAACTCCATGCCCCAGAATATCTGACTTTTCATAACCTGAAAAGATACAAAAAAGAGGGAAATGCAAAATTACTGCATTTGTCCCACTAGGTGTAATATCTCATTGCTGAGATTTCCAACAATGGGACCAGCTGTATTTTTTGCTTTCAATACATGATGTATAAGTAAAGTAATCTCCATTACGGTGAAAAAGGCTGCTTGCTCAGTCATAATCATATGACTTTTTTTCTAAAATAACAGATAAGCACTGATTTGTCAGACATTATATCTGTAACTGCATTTCACACTTTCAAATTCAAAATGCCAGTTAATGGTCTGGCTTGGATAAGAAAATCACCAGAGTGCAATTCTTGGAGACATCTAAGTCTGCTGTTGTTATTCCATTAATGGATGCCAAGTAATATCACACATCATACCTCACCAGAATCCCCAAAATCCCCAAATCCCCACTGCCTTGTTGCTTGAAACTCTACAGTTGCCTTAATATCAGTATGCATCAAAATTGAAGACCCAGGAACTTCAGTGCCCAGCAGCCCTTAATACTTTTTGTATAAATCTATTTGAAATATAACCTCAGGAAATTAGGTTGAATGCTGTAAATTTGATTCCTGAAATCAGCCCAAGATATCTTTTTTTAATGTCTCCAACTTTTTTTTTAGGATGTGAATGGACTCTTTTCAGACTTGTATCTCCATTTTTTTGAGTCTACTTTAGACTGCGTCCCTATTTCTTGGGCCAGAATTTTGTCCTAGCACATGAAATTTAATTAACAAGTAGAAAATTTTAGTTAATTTGGTTTAATAGTTGATAAGGATCTCCAGTTTATTGTCAGATCCTTTTGCTTTCCTAATTCTTTTGCAAATAAAACATACTAATACCAAAAAAAAAAAAGCATCCTTTTTTTCCCCAAAATTCTGAATTAGCCTATGAGGTTTTTTACAGCTGCATCTATCTCTGTTCTTCCTGAAGTTCCCTCATTATCATTGTACTTTTATATATCTATACAGGATTCTTTAGCCAAAGAAGAGAGCAATCGATTGCATAAAAAGGAAGCAAAAAATTGGACAGTGCCCCATTCCATTTCACTAAGTTCAGCCTTTGATATGCTATAATCAGAAGTGAAAAACATGATAGGTTCTTACTTTTTCTCTTAGCTGCTTTTGGTGGATCAGTCTTTTACTTTGGTCTTTAGAAATTTATATATGTTGTTGAGATTCCTACAAGTAGTATTTAAAGCAAATATCTTCGTTAAAGAATCTGTATCACTGTCAAAATATTCACAGATACACGCAGTCCTCAAGTCTTACATCCCTGAACATGATGAGGGGGAGAGAGACCTGGGGCATGCTGGTAGAAACTGGTTTTCAGCTGCAAGTTCAGTTGACCTGTGGGCAGAACTACACCAGAAATGTGGAAAGGGGAATGTCCTCCTGGTCTCAGCCCTTCAGTGGCAAAAGTCCACTTCATTTAAACAAGGCTGAAGTTCCTAGTGTCACCATTATAGATGCTAGGCCAATGATAGACCCTGCAGCAGGTCTGGCCTATTCAAATAGCAGCCAGAACAGAAGTTACCCCACAGCCATCCATACAGAAAAAAAGCCACCTGAGCTTACCTTTGTAATCTACTTGCTGTTTAGTCATTTCGGAGCTGCAGATCACCATCCTTCTGGGCAGCAGGAACAGTCGGGGTTATTAGGACCATCCATTGGATGTCAGTGTTGAGCTGCACGAATCCAGTGAAATGGAGAGCTCACCAACAGACGGCAAAACGCTTGGGCCTTAAAGGTTTTTCAGTTTATTAGTTTCAGGTAGTTTGTCACTAAGCTCAACCTGGGAGGCAAATCAATTTGTCACCATGCATGTGTGCATATACGTGTGTATTTGTTTGGATTTTGATGACATAAGGAATGCCAACCCTATGGAATCATCACACATCATGCCTTCAGATCAAGACATAGTGCCTTTGGATCAAGACAGTGCCTAGTTCTTTATGGCAATATTCATGGTTTCTTTCTGACAGACGTGAGTAGTTTGATATTCCTGCTCCTGGAGATATCAAGATTTTTCAGTCTAAAATTAGCAACATTTTTTCCATTAATAAGCAGGCATTTACTTTTCCATATAAACAAGATTGCAAAACTGTAGCACATCCATGCATATGCAAAAAGAAAATAGAATTAATTAAGCAACAGAAACATTTTTATTTCTTGTGTCTATTAGTTCATTTCAAGGACAGATCTAACACACAAAGAAAAATCTAAATAGGTAACAAGGAAGCAGGAAAATTTGCAGAATTATTAGATGTCACTTAAATTAAGTAGGCAGCTGGGTTGCAAATCCGGAAGTCAACGTGGCCCAGAATTGCTGGATAATCTGCATGTGGATTTATATCCATCTTTCTTTAAGTAACAGCTTGTCAGGGGAAGAAATCTGAGCTTTCCTAATGGATAAACACTCCATCAGCAAAGATATATTTGTCAAATCCAATGCTCAACATTCAGCAAAAATGAAAAATACATTGTCATTCTTTTGAAATTATTAGGTCTTTAGCAAGCCTGTGAAGTTTGTATGGGATACACAGGTGACAAATCACCAAATTTTGAAATGCAGTCGCATCTGAAGCTTCCTACTGGCTAACAAAGGCAGACAAGGCAAGGCATTCATAAGAATGCCAATCTAGAAGTGGAAGAACACTTAAAGAAAATAAAGGGATAACATACACTTATAAACCACTAATTTTAGAGAAATAAATTATAAAGTTGTAATGGTCACATTTTCAGCTTTTCGTCCTGTTCAAAGGATGTAAAATTTCCTCTGTGACTTAAACCATGCAATTGATTGTGCTTTTATTATGTACATGACAACAGAAACCTTGGCGATGCTGCTGCTGCTGCTGCTGAATCTGTTACAATAGTGCCCCCAGACAGGGCTCATGTTGCCCGGCTGCTGGATGCTGTAAAGGTACAAAACACTAAAAATCATTCCATAAAGCTTTGTTTCCAATTGCAGGAAAATTCTTTTAATGAAAGGGATGATGCAGTGCTCACTGAAAAACATGTTCACTTTCTTCACTTCTAAGAAAATTAGACAGCATTTGTTTTCCTGGCATCTTCACACACAGTACTTTCAACATACACGCATTTTATTTTTCCTTTTTCCCACATCCTGAAGTTAAGTGTGGTAGCTTTGACCCATTCCTCTTCGGAAGGAATTGGAGCAGCCCAAAGAGTCAAGGGAGCAGGGAAGAAGGCTTGGCTGGCAACTGGTGGCTGTGGAGAGGAGCTGACAGCTATGTTTTACCCCATTTTTATTAAAAAGAAATGCGAGATACTTGAATAAATTTAAAGAGAGAATATGATCATACATACATACTGTTTATCCAACAGGAAAATCAATTTGATTTTTTAAAGGACAAATAAAACCTCCCACCTCCCAGAGTAAAAGGAACTATACCAAGCAGTGTTGCAGTTCATCCTTCAGCAACAACCCAGCTGAGAAGCACAGCACTCTCTGGTAAAAGAATTTGAAAAGGGAACACTGGCCACAAGTGCAGCAGCAGTTAATGAAATTATTCTACTACTAAACAATTGCCAATCTCATCCAAGTAACAACACCTTTGGTTTCCATGGGCATGAGTGAGAAGGGCCACTAGCATTCCACAAGTTAGTGAGTCAAACTGGAGCAGCAGTAGAGTCCTGGCTCTGCAGTACTGTGTTACGAGGAAGGTTTCCATCCCAAATCCACTGCGTATTGCAAGGGAACAGCAACAACTCCCATGGGTTTTTGACAGTCCCTTGCTTGCTCCCCATCAGCTGATAAGCAGCAATTGTCTGTGTTTATGGCTTTAGCCTGTTCCACTTGTGGTAAAATGTGTTGGCTTGAAGATGTTGCCCACAGGCTTAACCTGCTGTCATTCGCCTCAGAATTTGTACCAGGTCTGTAACCAGATCGTGCACCGGGGCATACACAGGAGTTTGGCTAGCTGGGAATGCTGTTTTCAAAAGCAGATCGTACTCGTAACTCAACAAAAATGGTTGTACTGGGATAGGTGATTAGCTTAGTGAAGGGAGACTAGTCTAGCGGGCATCTTGGTGCTGGTCACTGCTTTATAGTTTTGTGGTGCTTGGCCTATCACACTGTCTCAAAACACAGTCAGGGCTCTGGAACTATTTGTGATAGAAGACCTAAGGACCTCTTCCTGACCTCATTAAAATTGCACTTGTTTATCAAAAAATGGAAAATCTAACACAAAAAAAAAGACGGAGATCTACTCCAGGATTGCCCAAGCTGAACAATTAGATGTCACTCTCAGAAATGGGAAACACAACTTTTCCGTTTCAGAAGAAGGCTGAGAGACTATTTGACCTGAGGCTCTGGGAGATAGGGTTTTAGTGAACCTGTGTGTCCCTCCCGCCAGCTGCTGTGTCTGAGCAGAGCTCAGTGAAAACCAGGAACTGCACTGTAGAGATTACAGGTCGTACAAACCAGCTTTTGCTTTAAGGCTTTCTAGGACAGCTTCCCAAATAAATGCCTAGTTGGGTTTGTGTAGCCGTTGAGTTGTTCTTACAGGACTGGCTCCTTGGTTCTTAAAATGGGCAGAGATCTTAACTTCTAACCTGTCCAGTTTTGCCTCATTTCTTCAGTTAACAGATGCTGTTTCCTTTTTTGCATGAAATGTAAGTATACTTAGAATCATAGAATTGTCTAGATTGGATGGGGCCTAAACACATCAAGCTTGTGTTTATTTGTTGTAATATCAAGTATTTATGCTGTCACACTTCATATTCTTCAGTGCCTTTGCCCTCATAGTACTAACATCCCATTTCTAAAATCAAAACTAAGACCTTCCTCTCACCCTTGAAATCAGGGGCTTGAACCCTGTTGTGGATGTAGGCACTATCAACCTGCCTAACATTGCCCAGGAGTTCAACAGCAATCAGGGCCTCTGAATCTTTTCCCCCACATCCAAAGAAACTGTCCTAAAGAGTGGCTGCTGTCCCCTACACAGGACAGACCTCTGCTTCAGGGCTTGAATTACAGAATTGTCACAGTTGGAAGGGACCTCTAGAGATCATCTAGTCCAACTCCCCTGCTAAAGCAGGGTTGTCTAGAACACATGTGGTTTCCATCAACTTCAGCAGGATTCAGGAACTGTTCCTCACCTTTGAAAATTGCATGTGTAGTTTTTCTGTGGTCTGCCTGTACTGGAAAATGGGGATATCTATGTGCTTGTATGTTAACAGTCTCCACACAAACCATACACTCATATTTCTGAGTCCATATAGAGAACTGCAAACATTAATAAAATTCATGACAACCATATGACTTCTCAACATTTGCTTTCCTGAGAAGGGTTGATGTTTGCTGTAGTGAAACTGCTGTGAAACTGCAGCAGCTGGTTAGACAGTAAGGGCTTTACTGAATGAGAAAAATGAAAATCAAAATGTTAAATAATTATAACCTCTTGTAGTCATACACTCTGTAGAAAGAGTTCTGACAGCAACATATCATTCTTTTCTTCCCTGATTTGCATCCTGAATAACCTGAGTTACTCACTGGGACACAGCAATGTGCTTGGCTTTGTTTTCTACCTCTGTATGTTGTAGCATTTCCTACATTGTCATTACCAATGACAGGATGCGTGTTCCCCTGAGCCGTTATGCACAGCTCAAGTCTTCAAGCTTATCAAGCTATAGGAGGCCAGAAATGGGGAGATAATGCTGTGGCTACAGGGGAGAAAGGAAGATTAAGAGAAACCACTGCTTTGTAGTGACGGTACATGGTCCAGGTTCCTACAGTCTGCTTCTCCCTGTGTATTCAGTAGCTTGTCAGACAGGAGGAAAAGGTAAATAACAATCTTCTCAAGGCTGGCTGAGGAATATCTAGCCATTACATTTATTCTCAAGACATACCGAGCTTGAACAGGGCCTTTTCAGATCTCTAGCTCATTCTAAAATTGTATGTATAATGATTTTAACAACACCAGCTCCATTACTCTTACTCCATTCCACAGACATTCACTGCAGAGGTTTTGCAGATGTCAAGGGGGATTATACAGAAGAAAACCAGCTTTAAAAATGCAGGCCTTTGGCCCAGAATATAAAAGAGAATATATGTTATCTCTCAGGAGGATGTTCGTTAGCTATAAAACAGAATTATGGCAAACAAGTGTAGGTCAGCCCCTGAATGTGATCTAAGACCATTGCCCCTTCCCACATTCTCGAATAGATCTGGCAGATCTTGATTAGTTCTAGTAAGAAAAAGTGGTGTGCACACACCAAGGCATTACCATATCACCTATAAATGCAATTCACAAAAGATATAACACTAGAAGAGACAGGAAGCACAGGGTATTTAAATTCTTTATCCTTGGGGACTGACGAGAAGGGAACTTGTGCATATTCATGAGCTTCCTCCACCTGAGTTCCTGAACATCCCAGAAACCTCATGGGAACATAGTAACTTCCATTGCACTTGAGGGCTTTTTATCCAAAGCCAAGAAATCCACCTGTACTGTATCAAAAACTTTTTTATTTAAGCAAATATAAATTTACAACTTTTCAGAATTATATTTCAGTTTTGGCTCAGCTACTTTACTGTTTATTAAAAGAATCTTACAGTTAGCTTTCCTACAGAGGTATAAAATCATTACAGTGAGAGATGCCCAAGATATTCCCTTCCCATTGTGTTGAAGTATAAGAGTCAATTGCTATAAGACATTTCATTCTTGAATGACTATTTTCAGGGATGTGATTTAAACTATATCAAAGGTTTTTAATTGAAGTCACCCTTGTCATGCAAATATTTAATTTGTATTGATATATTTTTAGCTATAAACCACTGTCTTGATGCTTGCAAAAGGCTCTTTAAAATTTATAAGACTATTTTAATACAATGCCAGCAATATGTTACTTGAGACATGAGATATCTGTCAGTCATTTATTATCTGTCTGGTTGGGGAGGCTGTAGAGGCAAAATTCTAGCTCAGACTGTTTCAGAACAGCAGATGTTTCTGCAGGCTTGTATAGATTCTGTTAAGTATGAGTAAAAATTATATTTGATAAAAGTAGGGTTGCAAAGTCCTGCAACTTTTCCTAAGTCTCATGGTCGTAAGTGTGCTTCTCAGGGGCTCAGCCTTTGAAGTCACCTCTCTGCAAGAATAGCTGAAGGGGTTTTTCTGAAGAATTCTGGTTCTAGCCTTTGACATTGCAAATGAATGCTTTAATACAAGATCTTTCAGGGATCAGAATCCAAAAAGTGAGTAGAAATAACTTGTCACAGTTACCTTTCTTTTATTTTTACTTTTTTTTCCCCCTGGCAGCATTGATATGGAGAAGTTGTAGAATGTCAGTCTTTCAAGACATGTTTAGAGAAAGCCTCCTGACCTGATGATGTAGTGTTGAGAGGGAATCTGGATTAGATGGCCTCTGGAGGTCCCTTGCAGCCTATGCTTCCTAAAATTCTGCGATCTTCACAACATGTTATAACCTTGAGGATTCTCACATACTAAAAATCAGTGTTTCTTCTCTAGACCCTGGAGCATTAGGTCTGTAATTATTATGCTTCTATAGTTCATGTAGTATAATCCTCCTTCTCTGAGCGAGACTGTGCTGTACCCTGGAGAAATGACAAAGCACTGTGCCTCAAAAGGCTTTGTTTTGTTTCTTAGGACATTTAAGGATGCCTGATGTAACTTAGCAGTTATGGGAGAATATGGCATAGCAGCCTTCTAGGAGGTGGAGATATTTATATCATTAGTATAAAACTAGCTACTAGCATAAGCAATTTTGCCATCTCCCTATTGGTTTTTTTCCCATCTCGTTTTGGAAGGCCTCCACTGATGACCTGCTAGAGTGAAACCAGCAACTTGTTCCTACCTATTGTTTCCTGTATTTTTCAGTGGATCTCCAGGCATGCAAAATTCCCTTCCCATCTGGTGGCTGCTTGGCTTCTTGAAGAGTCACTGGCAAGGAATATTTTTCCCTTTGTAAATCTGTGCCAGCCTCATCAGCAGGCTGTTCCTGGTGTACGAGCTCACTGGCTCTTTCTGAGGTCTCCATCCAAAAGATTTGTAAGGCCTGGCTTCCCTTTGCCATAGCTCTTCTGAACTTTCCCAATACCCACTGATTCCTGGTAGAGGTGTCAGGCTTTCTGATCACAATCCTCTTTCACACATGGTCCCACTAGCTACCCTGCAGTTCCGTGATATGGAGACAGTCTCATGCAAGCAGTTTCACATCACAGTTTCATCATTAAGTTCTTTAGAAGCTCTACCTGGTCCAAGAGATTTGTGTCTGCTCTTTCTGTTGATTTGGTTTCTGATCTTGTCCACTGTTCTTATTTGAGAAAAAGCCTTTAGTGCATCCCTGTAAAAACTTTGTAAAAAAAAAAAACAACTTGGAAATGCCTTAACCTTCTCCATGACAAACAGATGCAGAAAGATAAATTAATTTCTCTGCTCTGTACTTATCTTACTTGAGCATTCATTCTTTTTATGCCTTTGCTCTCTATCAGGTCTTCACATCTTCTGGCAGACGTCCTGCAACTGCTGTGTTAAAAAAAGATGTTATGCTTTTTGAGAGTTATTCTTCAATAACTTCTTTAGCCTTTCTTACAGCAGTTTTACAGGTGACCTGGGAAAGTTTCAGGTGTTGTCAGTTTTTCTGATCAGGCCATAGATTCTCAATTCAGTGCACCACTGGCTGTCCTGTTCATATTAATTTTGCAAAATGCCTAATATGTCCAGCTAATGTCTTTCCAGGGCTTCAAACATCATTTTTGCTGTCCTGGGGCACTCTGAAGTCACAGCACTTCTCATTTTACGAGCACCAGCGGGTCAGTGAAGAACATAAGTAGTTCCACAAGCAGTCAGCCTAATGAATCCTGCTTCCAGATGAACTGCTGTGAAGTGGTTGTATTTCCTAGGACTTAAAGTAACATATCTTATCAAAAAGCTTCCTGCAATTATTCATTCCTGCAAAGTATTCATAAAGCCACTTCTTTTCTTTTAACATGGTTTCTCTGTTGTGTAATAATATAATTGATCTTGTGATGCTGCTTTTCTCCTCCAAAACCAGGATTAATAGGACTTTCTCTTTCTACCAGGCACTGAGATTTACAAAAGGTAGAAAAAAACTCTCTGCCAAATTCAGTTGAAATTGGCTAATGGATTCGATGTTTTTTAGAGGACACTAATAGATACGTTTATATGGATAGCACAACCACATAGTTCTAATTTTTAGGAGAGTGAGAGCAGAAGACAAAATCTTTCGAAGGGGGAACACAGAAAGGGGAAGTGATGATTCCTGTGAGAGCTACAACAGCTGGTAACTGTATTCCCAAACCAGTTTTCAACAGGCAGAAATCTCACATCACATTTTCGTTACGTATCCGGAAAGCCCAGACAGTGTCTTGATACCGGCAAGCAGCCCACAAGCAGGACCCAGCTCACCTGCAGTCTGCAGGAAAGCACTGCCTGGTTGTGTCCTTTGCCCGTGCCATCTGACCTGCCTGAAATGATTTCAACCTGCTCCCTGACTGCCCTGGCTAGTATTCACTGCTGTTTGACCTCCCTTGCTGTTCCTTTGGCCTTGCAGACAAGTGTGTATTGCATTTGCCCGTGGGCTCCAAAGACTCCCTCCCATGGTGCAGGATCCTCAGAAGCAGAGGGATAACAAAAAATCATAGCTCGTAGACAGTTATTGGAGATAAGGTGCTGCCTTTGTTCCAGCACAATCTCTCTATCCCTTTTCTCTTATTTGGTTGTGTTATTCAATCAGTAAGTCTGAGCCTGCCTGCAGTCACTGTGCCTTGCAACATGGTGATGGAGGACTACTCAGAAAGCCGGTGCAGATTAAAGCATGCAAATTAAAACTAGTGTAAAGATAATTGCATGGCAATAGCCTTACCTCCCTCATTCACCATCCTTTAACCTCTCCTTCAGGTCATAGGATACATGTAACGATTAGGCATCTGCTGTGCCTTGAACCACAACAGCTTTGACTTTGCTGCTCTACACAAGTGCCCCTGTTACCTCATATGCTCCCTTCCTGCTACCTCATGTGCTCCCTTGCTGTTGTGTTCAGAGTCCCTCATCTGAAACTCCGACTGTAAACATTTTGGGCTAAAACCGTCTCTTAGTTGCACTTCCAATGCATGCAGAAAAAAGGGCAGTGGCATTTAGACCACTGTACAACAAGCAAAAAAATAAACCCAAAGGCTCATCAGTTCTTCTGCAGTATCGGGAAAATTCTTCCCTGTGACTCATTCCATTTAATGCTGGTTTTGTACATCACGTTTGATAAGTTCTTTGTGAGTAAAAATGAAATCTGTGGCAAAACAAGGACATAAATCATTCATAAGATGGCTACAACTGTGTGTCACTTCAACTTCTCTTCTTGCTGAGACTGAATTTTTCTAACTATGTATGCAAAAGACATCCCCTGAAGTACTTAATAACACCACACTAGTTTTTTTCTGTGGTGTAGCTGGTCTCACAGAGGCTGATTTTACATCAAATTTACTGTCTGTGCTGTAGACAATTATACAGTAAACCAAGAGGTGAAGTAGTCAGAATTAAAAACAAGCTGACAATTCTTATATAGCTTCTTTAAAAAGTTAAATGGAGCAACAAAGACAGCAAATGCCTGAGAGACACCTCTGCTACTTTTCCTTTCCCTACAAAGAATGCTGATAAGGAATTTTTTGAAGTGGGTTGGGGGTTATAAACAAAAATAGTATTACAACTTTTGGCTGTGAAATAGCAGTCAGAGACAGCCAAGAGAGACTTCAGAACACTTTTCTGTTCAGAGTCAGATTTCATATTCTCTGACTGTTTAAAGTGCATTTAAACATACGGCATATGCAAATATGCTTCCTAAAAACTGTTCCTTTGTCTGTGGCCAAAAAGAGAGTATGTCTACAAAAATGTAGATTTTATGTGGGCTCACAGGAGAGAATGAATGCTTATTCCAAGCTCTGCTCCAGAAATTTTGCTTTAGCGTAAGAAAACTTGTCTTCTCTTTGCTTTGCAGCAAGATTCTGTTTGTTTTCTACTGTTACCTTTTTCAGCTGTTCAGGTGGCCTTTGGAACAAGTGCATATAATATACTTGGAAAAAACATTGTTATTTCAAGAGGTACTTTGGGAAACAGAAACCCCACAACAATGTTCTGGTTTTCACATCTACTAGCAAGACACAAATTTCCAAGATAAAAATGACAGAATTCTTTGGTCTAATCAATGTTTAATTGAGTCTGCACTGTCAGTCAGGCAAAGGGCTGAAAGAAACAAAGCAGGATTTCAGAGAGCAACCTCAAAGAAGCATCATTTAGTAATTTCCAGAGGTTGCCAGCTGGTTGACAGAAGTGCTGCTGAACCCTTTTTAAAACAAGCTTTCCTAATTACTAACGTTTCTGGTTTCTCTAATTATCTGCTCATTGTTCTATAAAATGCTAAGCACTTTTTTTAGCATTCCAACTAAGAAATCATAATATGTTAGTATTATAGCAATATAATAACATATAAGCTGGCCCCAGTACCATTAAAAACAGCTGATGTCTCCCTTTACGCCATCCCAGACCCCATCTGCCTCTCCAAAGAGACAACGAGAGATTCTCTTTTTAATGCAGCTCGCAGCATCCTCTGATGAACCAGTCAGTTGGTTTTGTTCCTCCTCTTCTTTCACACCTCTATTCTCCTGATAACACTGGAGATGAAATGACAGATATTTCAAATAAACAAGTGCTTTCGCTTTCCAACAAGAAGCTAGAGAAGTTTTTCTTTTTAGGAAAATGGCAACATTTACTCTTGTCTTGTTGTGTTTCTCTGGAAAGCCTCTGGAAAGTCCGGAAGAAATAAAGTGTCAAATGTTCATACTTGAAGGACACCTATGCTAGAAGAGGATTTGTTCCTGTGTTCCACCACTCCAGAGCACAAATCTCAGCCACCACTCTTTGGCCAGAGTTAACAGTTTGGCAGCCAATTCACATAGCTTTGGTTACCATTTTGTTCAGCACAGAATCCCACATCTTCCATCAGCCTCCAAACTGCAGCTCTTACAGGAATCAGTGAAAATATATTGATTTCTGTGACCATTAGGACTGTTTGGCTCAATTCTAGTATAATATGTCTATAGCTTATGTCTGTAGCTTAACATGACCTTTTGAAAACAAGTATCAAACATTTGGTTTTAGAAGTTACAGGATTTACCCTAGCATATAGTCACCCAGTTTGCACTGCTACTCTATTTTAGTTATTGCACACTCAATGAAGTCGATAATTGCTTGCCATACATCCAAACCTTTCCGAAAAGTTGTACTACTCAAAGCAACTTTAGCATGTCTGTTATTGCTTGCAAGACTAACTATGTATGCTTGTGGAGTTTTAGTAGTTTGAATTTGTCTTCTGATGGGAATATAGCAGTAAGTCAAACTCATTGTGAAATGTAAATCTATCTATGTGATTACTGGTTTCTCATTCACAAAGTTGCTTTCTTTTTGGTTTTATTTGAGATATCTGTAGTTTGGGGAAGACTTTCATCAAATGTATTTCATGCAAATTGAATATAACCTGTAATTTGGTACTGCAATATTTTACATCTGGAATGACAGCATTTTCTTCATCACATCTCTCACTTTGCCATCCAATACTGTTGTATTCTGGCACCTTCTACATCAAATCAACAGTAATAATGAAATTATTCATAAATTTATGAGCCTCAGGCTCTAACTCTTCTCACCTTTTGGGTAAAATCTTTGGACTAAGAAGGGGAGTTAATTTTTTTGTATTTTCATTCTTATATAGACAAATAATTGATCCATGTTCTGTGTTTCTGAAGAGTATTTTATTTAGGTTGGTGGTAGTTTTCCTGGGGTAACAGAAGGTCACCAGTAAGTGGTTGTTATATCTACAGTAGAAAATTAGAAGATTTTGGAAAAAGAGAAGTGCAAAGTGTGCAGATAGACAACATCTCTTCCTTGGGAACTTCCTTCAGGTGGAGTGAGAACACTCCATCTCATCTGCCCTAAATTTTCTCCTGTTTTTTGTGACTTATATTTTGCCAGGAATCTTCAGATGGTGTGATGATTTCTGCACTAAAAATCCACATTTTAAAAGTATCTCACTTTTTGTCTGTGTAAGGTCCCAGTCCGATTGGTTTGGGAGGGGTTTGCAATGATTCCAAAGGTGTGATTAAGACACAAACGAGGTCAGATAGTGTTTGCTGTAGTTTTACTACTGATACCATAAAATAATGCTAAACGGCACTAGAGAAAAGGCATAGGTATAGGAAAGAAGGAAAAGAGAAGCAGTACTACAGAGCAAAGCAAGAAAGGTCGTCACCAGCCAATCCAGTTCAGTCCACCTATATCTGCACTGCATGACAACTTGAAGGTCCTAAGGAGTCAACAGCATCTCACTGATCCATGATTCTCAAGTCTCTCTAGCATTATGATGGTTGACAGTTGTAATGGTCCCATTTGCAGTGGGGGGCAATGGTAATTTATAGTCCTTGTCAATCCATTATTTGACTAAACAACGTGACAGTTACCTATGCTTACCCAATTATTGTCCAACACAGTTGCTGTGCAAACCCCCCTTGCCTCTGCTCCCTGGGCAGCACTGGGGTCTGCATGGCAGATGAGTTGCAGAGAAGTTTCTTGGGGCAAACAAGATACAGTCTAGGTTTTGAGAACCAAGGACGTACCTCCTTTGACGTTATATCATGTACACAGGTACATGGAACTGAGAGAGCTTTGGAACATCCTGTTTTCTGTCAGGCTCTAACATCCAGTTACTGACAGTCTGTTAATCCACACTTACTCATTTTGTAGGGAGTAAACTCAGCATCACCACTTTAAGAAGCCACCACTGCCTGACCACTTTTCAAAATGCAACTACTGCTTTTAGAACTCTGAATAGGAATAGGTATGTTCTTACAGAGCTGAGAAACCACCCTCAAGTGATGTCTTCCAGCCGGGAGAGACAAGAGGACCTAGACTTCCAACTCCAGCTGTGACCAGGTCCCAGGGCAAGCCCACTCTCATAGAAGCAAGTCCTTGCCTTGGCATGAAGCAGATGGAGCAGTGCTGGATGATTACTCCAGAGGCACGCACCAGTGCTAATCCCCCTTCCTGCCATGCCTACTACACTTTGAACTTCAATTGCTGGCACATATATGCCAGCCATTCTAGGAGATTAAGACCACAAACTGGCATCACACTCTAACAAAAAGCAAGACAAGGGGCACAACTGTGACTCAACAGTCAGCAGCAGCCCAGACCATGGAGGAAGGAGACTGCTGCCTTCTGGACCAACCCAGAGCATGTGCATTGTCTTCTTGTTCAGCTTTGAAATGCAGTAAATTACAGTAATCCCTCCCAGCCGACAAGTTGCAGTGTTATTAAGGAGTTCTTACCTCAATTTTTTATTTTGAAAGCTAGAAGTAAAAAAAGTATTTTTTAGAGTTTTCTTCTAGTCCTAGAAAGAAACAGAAGTACTGGGCAATGAAATAACATTTGCTAATGCACATTAATTCTTTATTTCAGATCCAGGTAACAGGCCTTCACATTACACAATAGCTCAGGTTTATATACAACTGTTGTAAATCAGTGCAGCCACACATATGGAGTGGATAGCACTGGGTCACCAACAAAAAGCAATCCTACTAGGTGCCTTCACTTAAGAAACACACTCAAAATCCCAATTCACTCTAAGGCATCACTTAGAGCACCATACCATGGTGAAAAGCACATTGAAAAATTGGAAGGCAATATCCTTCAAGAGTTTGATCAATTTCTCTCAGTATTGTAGAGATTGTGCCTACTCCAGCTTGAATTTTCTGTTCAAGATGATTCTAGAAGGAAAATAAAACACTTTTGCCATCACAGTCCTTTTTCTTCAAACTGAGCTCTTACTTCAGGTTCTTTTGTTATAACCTCAATTTTAGTACAATGCAGATTGTAGAAAAATAATTTTCTGCAAAGAGAGTGTAGAAATTTCATCTTGGTGAGAGAAATGGAGGCCTGGTAACAGACCAATGCATGGATCATTACTGCATCAAACAGCTGTGATTTTTGAATTAGTATGGTGTTTTCTTAAGAAATATTTCCTAAATATGTTTTTTTCCTGGTGACTTGACATGTCCAAATCAGAGTTTGCCAATAGCCATAAGCAATGCTCTTTGCTTTCTCCTTTTGCCTGCAATCAGGCAAATGGGACTTACACAATGGTCATAATAAAGACATCATTGCATCATTTTCTGCAGCAGTTATTAATTCTTAGGATTTAGAAATCAGGTTATTTTTAATTGTTGCTTTGATGACCCAAGCACAGTGCAGGGTTATATATGCAGAGTATAATCCAGTCAGAATTGTCGTTATCTATCTATTGCAAATAAAAAATATCTTTGCTTTTTTGGCAGAGGTCTGTTACTTCGTCTACTGCAATTATACATGCTTTCCAGGAATTTTCTTAGAATCAGATCATGATTGCAACAGAAATTAGTTCCAGATTTATTTTTACTCTTCTTCATTCATTTTTTTTCATAATATGGCTATAAAAAAAAAGCTACTATTCAATAAATGTTACATAATAACAAAACAACATTCAACAACTTCTACTTTTCTCCTTTACGCCAGACTTATGCTGTAGCTCCAAACAGCAGAAGTTATTGGCAACTTTTTTATGATACAATTCTAATTGTGTGCACTTAGTCTAAAGCCATGGATGTTGACAGAAAGATTACAGGGAGTTTTATTCTGACCTCGAGCAAGAAGGTAAGTGCTAGCAGTTGTGCATCAGTGAAGAAAGATGAGTAGTATGTGGTTTAGGATTTGGAGGCAGTATCTCTAAAAGATACCGTTTCACCTCACCACTTAATCCCAAGGAGAAATGTAGAAATAGGGGACAGTTTTGCTGCTCATCTGAATGTGACCAGGTTTAAATGGATTATAATGCAAATTAACACCATTCCTGAGGCAGAAATTTGTTTTTATGAAGGTTTTGGCCCATCTCCTGTCCCCTTCACCCAAGCTTGTTGAAAAAAAAGATGCTAGGATACAGTTGTAAATCTCAGTCATCAGCTTGAGAGTGCTGGGTTTAAAGTGAGTTTTTTGAATGGCTATCCAACACAAGCACAAAGAAAATACTCTGGCTTCCTTTGTAAAGTAAACTGCATTTCCAAGCCATGGATACTTTTTTCTTCAATAGTTGCCATATCCAATTCCCCTTAAATGCAGCACATACACATATATATATATGCATAGTCTTCTCCATGAACCCCATTCTTACGTTGCTTCATGTTTTCTTAATTACAAAAAAGTTCTTTTTGCCAAGTTTTCCAAAATCTACTTTGTGTGCTTATTAAGGTAATGATTAATTTGCTCTTTGAAGAAGACTCAGGGTCCCACTGAGCTTCTTTTTATTTTGGTTAATTTTGAAATTTCTGGAAACAATGCTATAGTTAACCAATGGGATCATTTTGATAAAGGCCACTTTTATTTTTGGTACTTCTCTTAAGTGCTAATGCTTACATTTTAATGAGACAATAATTCAGTTTCAAAGTGGCTCAATATAAAGCCAAAGGCTTATAGCATATCCCAACAAGGGAAATTGAGCCAGTTATCCTACAACTGGGAAAAGTTTTAATGCAGTGAGTTTTAGAAACATTACTAGAGAAATTGCACTTCATTGCAGCATTTTAACTTCCCAGTGTTCTGGAAAAAAACCTGCATTACAGTCATAGCACTGAAAAATGAGATGGTAGGTACATACTTCACTTTCCTGGAAGCTCTCTGCTGTAGGACCTTGAGCAAGTTGTTTGTATCCACCAGTCCAGAAGAAGATGCTCAGCACGGTGACATCAGAATTCACTGTATTCCCTTCCACGTCTCACCCAAAGACTTGCATAACACCCGGGTGGGAAGAAGCATCCCTTTCTTAGGTACTCAGAGGAGAAAGAATTGGTCTCTGGAAGCTGACTGAATGTCAAAAAAGGATGAGCAGCCACCAGATAGACACACATATAGTGTGCTGGGCCATGGAGTTCCAGGAGCTAGCAAAGGTGCCCATCTGCTCAGCCTATGGGGTCATGTGGCATGAAGAAAGGCATTTTTGTGCCTGGCAGGTGATATGTGCCCAGCTTAGTTAAACTAGCCTACCACATCCAAGAGTCTGCACTGAGACATCCTACAAAGTACAAGCTGTCTCTCATTCACAGAATACTCCAGAAAGAGGAGGGATGGAGAATCTTCCTGGCAGTACGGTCCTATGAAGATCATGCTGTTCTGTAATATAAGACTTCCAGAGAGAAAAGACAGAAAAGCAGAAAATTATCAATTCAGGTCCATCCACATATCCACAAAGGCCAATTAGAAAAAAAAGGCAGTTTCTTTATGACAGCCAGGTAATGAGGGGATGACATGCTGTCTCACTCACTGCAAATGCATAACTAAGCCTCCCATCTGAAGGAAGACATTATCCCTCTGTACTTTCCTTGGAAATAGAAAGAAATTGACAAAGGTAAATATATTCTACTAGAGGAAACACTTCACTGTGTTATAAGTCTCACTTATTATAGCTGTGGAGCTGGAAACAAAGAGGAGAAGTCATGCAGGGCAGCTGACATTTGTCCTGTCAACAGCAACTAACTTCCTCTCTAGTAGTGTTGCATGGGCACCTTCACAATTCATATAATATGGTATATTATATACTTTAATTGGTATGTTCTGAAAGGCACATAAAACCAGAGATCCCATCTACTCTGAAGATCTGAGGATTGTTTTTACAATGTAGATTTTTCCCATGCATCCTACAGTTAAAATACTTATTTCTGTCTTTCCCCAGATTGTAGAGCATGTGCTCTTTGCTCATTGAACATTGCATCTCACCTCAAGGTGGATTTATTTCATCAGTACTGCCTGTATATCACTTGCAAAGCACTTAGGTATCCTTCAGGGTAAAATGTACTGCATTCTGTTTTATTTCATATTGTGACCTTGCCTAGATCCTTGAAAGTTTTTTATTACTTGGCATATGTTGGTTGGGGTTTTTTTTCCATAATCAGTTTAAATGCAATGTGTCCCTTGTCCAAGTTAATTACATGGTTGGGTTAATGACTCATTGCTTCAGGCACATGAGTGGGAAACTTAGCCAGTCATTAACGCATTGGCTATTTTATTGCCTTTAAGCTCAAGTTTCTATCCAAAACCTAGACTCCAAAGTGGTTACCTTCATCAGAATCAGGTGAAGGTAGAAGACCCAAAGACCTTTTCTTATGCAAAACTACTGGTGAATTAAGAAGCTACTGTATTAGGTGCTTAGCAAGCTAGATAGCGAAGAGTCCAGGGAATTGTATAGTATTAATAGCGATGTGATAGAGGCTGAATTCACAGCGTGCTTGAGATGGCATTTGCTGGCTGGAGAGCAGGAAATGAGACCACTGAAACAAACAATTATAAAATCTCTGTGGAACACTTCAAGTAAAACTATGTCAGAATACATTTTGGGGTGAAAAATCCATACAACTCAGATGCCATAAAAACCCAGTCAATTTGAAATGGAATGCTCAGAAGAAATTCAGCAAGAGGTTTGTAAGTTGTGGTCTGTAGGAAACGGGCATTACATTTGTTTCTGGAAGACAGATGCCCATCCATCTCCATCACTGCAATTCTCTGTAGAACTGAACAAGAAATCCCCCTCAGCACGTTTGAAAACTCCCATCTGTTTAAAAAAATAAATGTCATTGACCACTGGAGGCATTTTTTCCTTTGAGCACAAGAAGCAGAGGGAGAGAGGAAGTGCAAGACTCAAGTGCAAGTTTCATGATACTAATTATAAGCTCCTCTTCTGAGCTGGTTAGCACTTATTTCGATTAGCTGCTGTTCAAGACCACTTTCTGTCAGAATTCTGGCAGTTCTAGCAAAATGAAATACTTGTCTGAAGCAGCTCTGATCCCCTTCTTAGGTAAGCCAGTTCTGTGCAAGCCTGAATGCATCTCTGTTTGTATACAGTGTCCCAAAGGCAATGTTTGTTTTCTTTGTTTCAGGAGACAGAGGAATTGGTTCTCTCATGTTTTATTCATGAGAGTGTATCTTGTGAATGTGGCCTCTAATATGTATTCGAGGCAAAAATATCACTAACAGTAATGCCTGAAAGACTCTTTACTTGTGTAACAAATGGACACGCAAATCAAATTACTACTGGTAATGCATGCCCACTCCATAATTGTAGCCCAGTTTGGAATGCTGCTGAAGCAATTATCTTAGTTCAGAATTGCAAATCAGGAGTTCATTTTAATCATTTAAAAGTAGGGCATCTCATCTCAAACAAAGACAGCAGTACAGGTCTGTAACATGTCTGACAAATTACTGTCAGGTTGGCAGAATGGATCAAATTACCCTCTCTTGACACCCAGCCTCTAAAGGGAACTCCAGCTAAGCAGTCCTTTCTGTGTTCATTCCCAGCAGCCATACTTGGTTGCAGAACAGCTAATTAGAGCAAAGATTTTGCTCTCTTTCCTTGTCTAAGCCTTTGTCATTCCAGCTAGATTCAGCCCTTATATTTACCTGCAGAACTGATTAAAGACAATGGGAAGCAATTATTCAGTTGGTGACATCCTGTTCTTAACTGTATCAACGCTGACATGTTTAGGTGCTGGGGTAAGTGGGAGCTGAACACATCCAAGGAGACGCAAACAAAGCAACACATCAGTTCATCTCTCCTAGAGCAAATATTTGTTGAGTCCCACAGTGCCACAATCTGAGTCTGAGTCTGGAAATCAATCTTAGCTGCGGTTTAGCATCGCTACTACAAGCCATTGCTTCTTCACCAGATGCTCAGATCAGTCTGACGTCACCACTGCCCCTGGAGCAATGGGCCAGGGATCAGAAATGGTTCAAGCTCTTACATTCTCACTTTGGAGAGAAATTACTATCCTCTGACTTTCAGCGTGGGGTTGGCTCGGACCCCATTACTGCCTCAAGCGGGCTCCAGGGCAGTGTGCAACCTTATCTCCTCACGCCTGGTTGCTACTTCTCTGTTGCAGATTACTGCTCCATAGCACAACAGATCCCTAGTGCTCCAGTCACTCCAGCTCTGCTGGTTTCAGCAAAGATGCCAAATTAGTTCAGGAAGCCCAAATAGGCATACATATCTGCAGACTTGGCCCCAAAGGTACTGACTTGTGGCAGAGGACCTGGGCAGACCTAGTTCTCATTTGTCTAAGACCTAGCTCCTGGGTGTCATTTGTACCTTTGAAAATCTTTCTTAAGTCATTTTTGTTAATGACTTGAGCTCTCTGCTTTTCTTTGACATGACTGAAAATTTGACTCAAGATCTTATATTGACAAATTACTCTTTCACCACAAATAAGGTATATTTTTATGTCAACACACTGAAAAGAAAAACCAGATTTTTAATAAAGTAACCTCAGTCCCAAAGCATAGATGACATACTGCTTTCCAACTAAGCATAAGTAATCCGATTTGACTGAAGATTTATTTATTCCATACCGCTATTCACATTCTTTGTGCACACGAAGGAGCTCTCGAAGAAAGCAGAGCCTTCTATTTTGCAGGAGCCAAGTGGATTTTGGAGGTCATCTAGGGAAGGCAAAACTGTTTTTTATTTTCATTGCATTGCTAACATGTCCCTAGCCACAAGTTTCAGCCAGCACTTTCATGGAGAATTAAACTCTGCTAGAAACTAGTAACTGAGTATTCCGTTGTACACGGGCAGAATACAGGAAAATACTTGCAAGCTGAGGAAATGTGAGAACGTGAGAATAGGGATGTCTTCTCAGCTGTAAAAATATCGTTATTAGCAAGAACTATAACATGAAAAAGCATCAAGTGCAGCTATCACTTCTGTGGTTTAGTACATGCCCTTCTACCTTCTTAATGCTTTCCAAATATTACACCTTTTGATATCAGAACTTGAAAATTTTAAGTTACCAGTAGAAATAAGTTTAAAATAGGATTTTGGCTAAGAATTTCCATTCTCAAAACTCAGCATGGACCAAGGTGGCTGCACATTGCAGAAGCAACAGAGGGCTGTTTCTTACCTGCTTTCTGGGGGTGGTTTAAGACTAATGATATAGCATTTCCTCTGAATTAACAACTAAGCAAATTTTTCCTGACAGGCCCAAGCAGGTCCCAGAGGTAACAGTGAGGGAAATAACTTTTCCTATCTTTCTCTCTCCAGGCACCAGAGCAGCTGTACATCTACTCTTCCATGAAGTCTTGTTCAGCTCCAGAGCCACTTCAGAATTGACTAATATTAAAGCTCCTGTTTTCCTGGTTAGACAGGAGTAATGTCAGGTGAAGAAAACTACAACCAAAACCAAATGAACCCTGAGGAAAACAAACAAAAAGATCAAGAACTAATCAAAAAACCCTGCTTCAAATATTAAAGTTCTAATTATGTCAGCAATTGCATACATGGCCTACAGGAATTAAAACTCCTAAGAACTGTAAATTCCTTTAAGGAAGGAAATAGACTTTTTATTATAACTATGTGCCTATATGCAAACATATATGCATATATACATGAATTTAGTATGCCAGCTATTAAGATTTACTTGAAAGTCTAGCTTTGTTAGATGTTCTTAAAATCCCTTGAGTCAATGGATTATGGAAGAATCCAAACTTTGAAGTTCCTCCTAACTTAAAACAAAATTCCAGCTTTTATGATTTCAATGCAGATCCACGCAGACAAACATAATGACTTCAAGATCCAGAAGACTTGCAAAAAACCTAACTCAGTCATTTTGTTTTAAAATATGAATTTAAGCCAGTTTGAACAATTTCATGACACTGGGAAATAATTATACTCATTTTGATATTGGCAAGTTCGTGTCGCATCTAATGCTCTGGTCCACAGGCTTCAGAAACTACCATATTTAATTGTACCAAAATTTCTCTTTCTTTAATTCAGACCTTTGAAACCGTGGCACTCAGTTGACACACTGTTCTCCATCTCTCCAATACTGAATGCCCAAGAGAAAGAATTTGAGGTTCAGTATGTTCTGAAATGTACAGTCAGCCCGGAGGAGATGACTTCTGTGTTATCTCTGAACGAAAAGCTAGTGACAAACTACATATTTTTATGTCATGTTGATGTTTATTTAACTACATTGCCTGTACAAACTTGTATAAATCACAGAGGTGTCTTGCAGTGACATGGGCACATGCAGGTGCGGCGCTCAGCGGCATAGGATGATGAAATCTGGGCTGTTCATTTTCGCACAACCTTCCACCCTTCTCTTGTGCTAGCATTCATGACAATTTAACCACAGGGTGAGCCACTTCAAACAGCTGATCTGGCTGAAAACTGATTTTTTTTTTTTTTTCTGCGATATTAGCTTCAGCATTAGCTTTCAGCTTAGTGACCTTCCTGAGCTGGCTCAACCAGGGGCCACACAAGAGCTTTTGCTGGCGTCTTACCATGTGATTGACTTGTTTGTCTTATCACAATACACCTTGAACATGTTACTTTCTTTTGTTGGCCTTTATAAATACTTGCGACTGTTGCCTATTATATGTAATAAATAAATGCATTTGTTTGCATTCCTCTTACCCTTACCATTCTTGTAAGGCAACCAGTTAAAAAGAGAATGATTTTCATCCCAGGAAACAGGGAAAAGGGCACTCTATGAATTTCTATAGCTTCCCATGGTATGCTCCAGAGCATCCAGAGCATCCAAAGCATAGCAGAGTGCCTCCTAGCGCAGTTGCAGGGGCCAAATGACAAGGTGGTATCACAGGGACCAGGAAAACCAGAATCGTCTTTCAGTAACTGGTGGTAACTGCCTGGCATGCAACACAGACAGAAGGTGCATGCTTAAGTGCTGTGGGGGTCCAGAGATTATGGCATTAAATAGCTGTTTTAGGACACCCAACCAAGAGTTCTCTTGGGAAGCGTATGGGAGACACACTGTGTCCGATCACGAGAAAACAAAACTTGAGGAATGGCTGACAGGCAGAGATATTCTGGTGGGGACATCAGATGGTTAGAGGGGAAAAAAGGGTTGAGATGGCTAGGGAAAATGCCAGCAGCAAGACTCCAGAAGTCAAAGTGTACAGAATAACACAGGCTTTCTGAATCTTTAGATGTCAGCCATCTGGCACAAGGCATGTAGTATCTAGAGCTATTTAGTGTAGAGCCATAGGGCATAAACTTTGCTCTATAAATTCCTTCATCATAGTAGGATGCACTCCTACTACTAAGGGTTATTCAATATTTGTTTCAGTGGGGCTGCCTTAGGTCATGACATGCACTGGTAGTCACAGCTCTTAAATTAAAGACAATGAATAACAGGACCTGCTGAGCACCAGCCTTGTTTGTAGACCACATACTACTACACAGTCTCCTGTTCCATGTGTGAATTGTGAATTATGGTGTTCAATTTTATTTCTCCCAGCAACGCTGCCACCATGGCTTCTTCAACATGGAGGAACAGAGAAGACTCAGAGAAATAGTTATCCCTCAACCATGTCAGTGAGGCTTCTAGTACAGTTGGAACAAAATATCTGTTAAAGATTAGAAAAATGTCTTTTGAGGAACTAGCCTAAAGGAAAAGGGTACCCTGCACTTATGTATTTGTGAGATAGACAAAACAGACAGAAGTGAATCTAATCATACAGAACTACTCAGAAAAATCATTTATTAATCCACGACTGAAATCTGTGTCTTCACTTGACAGGGTTTGTAATAACTGTAGTATTCATTTTATCCTACCCTTATCGTATCCTACCCTGTGTTATCCTAATCACCTTCCAAGCTAAGTGATGGAAACTGGACAAAGCTGGATGTGTCTGTGGCCTAGATTAAATTTAATAAATTATAACTTTTTAGTGGGCCAAATTCTTCTGTCTAAAGACAAGAGGATGAGTTTGTCTGGATTTTAAAAGGTGAGAAAATGATTTTGAGAACTGTTTTACATGCATAATAATCTACCCTTTGAATTTCCTGGAATGCAAGTAGTAAGGTATATGTCAAATTTAGGTTAAAAAACCATGTCTTCTGCAATTATAATCACATTTGATGATCTTAGTTTCCCAGAAATTTCTCTGAGCCTTGTTCCCCACCCACCCCCACATCCCACCAGATAGGCGACAACAGAAAACTAGCAACTTTTCTCACTGACAGCCTCCCTAATGGCCACTGCTGGTGTGAGCCCCCTTTCAGGCCCTGCCCTTGCTCTTGGCCCTTTGTTGGGCTAAAGCAGATGTCTGCCATGTGCAGATTCCTGCCGATTTAATATTGTTGCTAGCTGGTCAGTATTTCCACATGTGTTCCCAGTTCGTAACTGGAGGAGGTGGTACCAGTGCAAACCATGCTCCCTCAACGGGGGATTTTCAGGGTTGTAGAAATCTTACCAGAGAAAAGATCTCACAAAGTATGTTCAGGCAGAAACCTAACTTCCCTTTTCATCATGTGCTGGTAGAGAAGAGCACAGCCACACACATTTTTGGATGCCCGTGCAGCAGAGTCAAGTACAACCTTTCAGAAAGCAGTTTTCCAGGAAACAAACTTCCAGGCTAAGGATTGCTGTCTGTTTGAATTTTGGTTTTTTCCTTATATAATAAGCCTGAAAGTTTCCATAATACTGTGAGCGCTTAAAGGACCTATTTCTATTGATAAAGTATCTTTTCACAGTGTAAGAAAATGTCCTCTCTAAAAGCCAGATGTTTGGCTGGTATATGTTCAACTTCACTAACTTCCATAAAGCTGCATTGACCTACATCCCTGATAATAATAGAACCTTCTAGGTGTCTAGTGTGGATAGACCCAATGTTTTTCTGATTCAGCCTCTGGGTCATACACCTGCAGCCAGCAATTCACATACAACAGCACATGTAAAGCCAACTTCTCTACATAATATAGCAAATTTAACATCTTTGTTGGAGACACGGACAGTGGGATAGAATGTACCCTCAGCAAATTTGCCAATGACACCAATCTTGGTGGAGCAGTTGACACACTGGAGGGAAGGGATGCCATCCAGAGGTACCTGGACAGGCTTGAGAGGTGGACTAGTGCAAATGGCATAAAGTTCAACCAAGCCAAGTGCAGGGTCCTGCACCTGGTACATGGCAATCCCAGGCACAAATACAGGCTGGGCAGAGAATGGCTGGAGAGCAGCCCTGAGGAGAAGGACTTGGGAGTGCTCGTGGATGAGAAGCTCAACTTGAGCCAGCAGTGCACAATGGCAGCCCAGAAAGTCAACTGTATCCTGAACTGCATCAAAAGAAGCGTGACCAGCAGGTCACGAGAGGTGATTCTCTCCTTCTACTCTGCACTCATGAGACCTCACCTGGAGTACTGTGTCCAGCTCTGGAGTCCTCAACAGAGAAAGAACATAGAACTGCTGGAACGGGTCCAGCGGAGGACCCCAGAGATGGTCAGAGGGATGGAGCACAGGCTGAGGGAGCTGGGGCTGTTCAGCCTGGAGAAAAGAGGGTTCTAGGGAGACCTTACAGCAGCCTTCCAGTATCTGAAGGGAGCCTGAAGGAGAGCTGGAGTCAGCTCTTTGTTGGGAAGTGTAGTGACAGGACAAGGCGTAATAGTTTTAAATTGGAAAAGGGGAGATTTAGATTAGGTATTAGGAAGAAATTCTTTCCTGTGAGGGTGGTGAGGCACTGGAACAGGTTGCCCAGAGAAAAGAAGTTGTGGCTGCACCATCCCTGGAAGTGTTTAAGGCCAGGCTGGATGGGGCTTCACACAACCTGCTCTAGTGGGTTGGAACTCGATGATCTTTAAGGTCCCTTCCAACTCTAACTATTCTATCATTTTAAAGCATGTGACTGTCTTCTTGGCTCATCCTGACTGATACTGCAAGGTATGTACCTTGCTCTTTTTCCATAGAGTTCAGGATTTAACTTCCTAAATTCATTCTTTTCCAACACATTTATGCCTGCTTCTGCTGATAACTCTCCATAGCCACTGGCAAAGAACTTGGCTGTCCAGTACTAATCTTCCCTGCTGTAATGAAATCTGATTTTTGCTTTGGCATTTTGTAGTGAAATATAAGCAAAACTCACACTTTCGAAGCATACAACAGGACCACTATTGTGAACTTATCATTAAAATGTTAAAAAGTTCCTCTGCTCCAAGAAAAGTAAAAACTGCTAATTTACATGTTAATAGACCTTTTATGCCCATGAAGATAACAAATACAATCTTTGGGCAGATGCAGAGAATTAATTACAGCAAGAGAAAGGATCCTCTGAAATACACAAAGCAAGCTGTGAATATTCTAAAAGAATATTATTGTCAGTCAAGTTCCAGTTTATAGAATAATACTACAGGAAGAGTGACTTGGTTTGTGTCTGTTGCAGGGTGTTTAGAGAAAGAGAGACTTTTAGTATGTGCTGTCCATCGGAGACACTCTACCAAAACAGATATAATAGACAAAATGGATACACAGGTGGCCACTAAACCTACAATGTTCTTTATCCATCTCAGAAGCTGAAAATCTGTGAGAGAGCCCAGTACAGGCAAATAAACAACCCGCTTCTAGGACAATCAAAGCTCTTAAATGGTAAATGACTTCCTAAAGAACAAACAGGGGACATACCTGCCTCAGAGCTACTGTTGGCCGGCAGTATGGAGAAAGCGCTGTCAGAGAGAGAGCTCTTGGAAAAAAAATGAAGCAGAAGCGATCGTTTACACTGCAGCAAGTCACCAGGACCACAGATTTCATCTGTTATCCAGCAAACTAAAAATGAAGGGGCAGGAATAGTAACAGAAATACCTAATCTGTTACCAAAAAGAGCTACTAGACCTGAAGACCATCCTGTTCCTTTATCCAAAATATTGCAAGCCAGGTGGCATTTCTGCATGATCAGTTATACTTGATGAATAAGTAATTAAGGTGAGAGTCATGAAACATCTATTTATCTCTCCATCTATATTTTTAAAATATTGCTTCATCGCTGCATTATTTGACAAAAAATGTCGTCTGCAAGAGACAAACCTGTGTGACTCTGTGAACATACGCCCACCCTTCCTGGTTTATTAGAATTTTTTGAGGTAGTATAGGTGTAGGAGAAAGGCAATAATTTATGATTTATTTGTGCCTTTCAAAAGCATTTGATAAAATCACCACCAGGCAGCTACCAGTGTAGATAGTTATGTCATTCCCTCATATGTTCTTACAAGTAGTTCATCAATAACTGGCAGCTGGTCAAGATGTAAATTACAAAATGACTTTTTGATGCTGACAGAGCCCATACAGTCCCATGAGAAATGCAAAGGCTCTGTGCAGCACCCACGGATATTATTGGATTGTATTGGCTTCATTGAGTTTTGAATGAGGTCCTACAGTCAGCACTGATCTGTGTAGGTGTTTAAATCCCAAGCATACAAATGCATATTTTAAATCATACCTTCTTACGTGAGCCACTTTGATGAGTTGATGGGCCACAATTTCCTCTGGCCCATCAACTTCCCAGCCACCAACAAAACGTTTGCTAGATCCTATTAGGTGATCTTGCTGGAAATAATTTGTCTCTTCTCACACCTTTGTTTTTTATGCTGTTCATTCTTCCTAGTTACCCACTGTGAGTGCTGGCACAGCTGAGCTATCTGATCTCATAGCTGAGAACCAGGTATTTCTTAGCCTCATCCTTTGCGTGATACGTAACATTCAGGCTTCACTGGGCTGATGGAGCTGACGAGGTATGTGTGAGGAATCTGGCCCTGGAAGTGCTCATTGATATGCTTCCAGCTGCTGAAACCTAAGACATCATCAGGGCGTCGGTTCAGTCAGGCACGCAAGGAGTTAGCAAAGGCAAGCATGTGCTTGTGTGCATTGCGTAACCTGGGCCTTAAAATTTCCTCCATCTACAAAACCAGTCACACACCTTCCTGGTCTCAGGGAAAATGCAGAAATTACTTTGCATAATACACGGAGAGTGATTTAAAGATGCAAAGCAATGACTGAGCTCTCATTTCTATTAGTCTCACCCTCTACTTCTGCTATGGTATGGATGGTCGTGTTTCCCAGCACAAACTCTTCTCATTTAGGTGCTTGCAGCATCACTGAAGTCTGGCTACTGTTTGCTAGAAAACACTATGTATGTGTTGACATTTCAAGTGCAAGTACTGTAGTTCTTATTACAGTGTTCTAAATGCCACCAGTGTTGTTTTTCTGCACTCCCAAAACCTTCCAGTTTCCCTCTGCTCAGTCATTATCCTTTTAGAATAGGTTTTTGCCTTTCTCTGTCCTTACCCACTCAAAATTATTGCTTCTATCCCATGTCCTACCTTCAAACTCCGCTTCTATTTTTTTGTGTGGATTTCAGTAAAGTCTAAGGCATCCTCCAATACTTCTGTTAGAAAATCCTTTGCAGAAATAAATTGTTCTGAGCAAATAATGTGATCAGTTGTTCTGTCACAGAATAAAAGTGCAGAATAATCTAAGAATACTTGGTTTTCCTGACTAAATAGTTGCACTGGGAATTTGGGGGACCTAAGATTTACAATTTGACAACAGAAAGATTCATTAAGCTTTAATGCTAGTAGTAAATATCAAAATAAATATTCAAATGTATAGCTAAAACATAGGGTTGGGGTTTTAACTAGAAAAGGGACAGGAAAGTAATCTTTTTAAAAAGAACTCCAGTATACCAAAAGTTGAAACTTGTTTTCAGCCATTATTAAGATTGATTGATTGATTTAGACCTCAGTACACTTCCTGTGGCTAGCAATTGTGTTATTGCTACTGCTAAGCCTGCTTCTGAAAAAATAAATACCAATTTGAAGTCATTCAACTACACACATGGTCCCTGTTCTTGTCATTAGCTTGAAAAATAAAACAACTATGTCCTAGTAAAATTTAATAGTTATTGGTTATAAAGGGTAAGAGCTTTTCATAGTTTGACTATTATGTAGAATCTCATGAATATTTAAAAGAGATTGGCTTTTCTGCCCTTCCCCCAGGTCATCTTACTTTCTCCCTTAATTAAAGCTCAATTAATCATTTTGTACAGAATTGGGGAAAAAGAGTAAATATTCTACAGCAGTATAAATCCAGTATTTCAGCTGTTCTAAAGTCACATTATTAAACAGTTTTTGGCCCAACTGAAGTTGTAGCTATTAATCCAGCCAATAATTTGATCTTTTTCTTTTCTTCCTTCTTTGATGGTACTATTAGGTCATCAAGTTTACATAAATCATTGGTTTCATTGCTTTCATCAAGGCATGACTTTTTCCTTCATCTGAAGAAATCTTGCCAAATAAAGCAAAAGGCTGACTGTTTCTATCCCTGTATTATATTAGTAATCATTTTCAAAGTGTTATTGCATTGATTTCCTGGAGAAGCAATGTTCTGCCAGTAAAGAAAGCTGCATAGTCAGAAACATGGCGTTTTTCCAACATGTAGATACTACTGTTTTATTCTGCTGATGCCAACTGATAACATTTTATGCAATCAGCTGCATACACTCACAAGCATACAATGTAAAACGAAAGTTCCATAATAAATACACTGCTATGTTATTTAAAATACAATGGTAACATAAAAAAGCCTAAATGTGAGGATTTTACATCACATCACTAGAAAGATTTCTACAATACTCTGCCATTAAAAAAGAATCTATGTTTGTTAAATCATTTAGAGAAGGAAAACATCACACCAATAACTATTACTAATCTAGATCCTGTGCAAAAGGTTATTTTTTGTTGTCTGCTGGTTTGCAGCTTGAAGTTAACTAATTAAGGCAATTCTCAAAGAAGTGTTAGGAACCACATGTTCCTAACATAAATAAAGTAGGAAAAAGTGGCAGTGCAGACCTCATTAAAAACAAATTTTCAACTCTCTTCCTCATTAAAATGAGTCTCCTGCAGTTATTCTGCCTGTCTGTCCATCTCCCCCAGTAACTCTAGTACCTGTCAGCCAATTTCAATCCTTTTTGACACGGGGGGCAAAGTCTGAAGGATAAATTAGTTACTACAGTTTTGGGGGGATATCTTTAAAGAGAGTCAAAAAAAAAACAAAAACAACCAAACAAACAGAACAGCAGAACTCTGGGGGAGGGTGGTTGTGCCAGCCTCACATTTATGTCTTCTGCCCACTGGAGAAGGTATCTGGCAGCTTGCACTGCCTGTGCCCAGCTGCTCCATAGGGGAAGCTGCCATAAGGGGAATAATAGGCTAACCTGGATGAAACCTGGATTCATCATTACACCTGCTGACAGGGCAACATAATTTTAAAAATCCACAAAATGTATTTAAAAGGGAGGGGTGGATTTTCCACTGCTAATTAGTCAAGCAAATACACAGCGAGTAAACTGTGCTTGATTATGTCCTTCCAGTCTTTGGAAAAATCTCCATGTTTAGCAACATTTAGTCTTCTAATGATATATCAGACTGTGTAATCTAGAAACAATTTTTAAATTATGGAAAATAATTTCAGTATGGATAGTCATCACGTCTTTTCTACTGTGTGGTATATGTATGCTCGTGTGCACTCATGAGGAGCGGGGAGTGTTGTTCCAGAAATGCCAAAAGAGAAAGAATACCCAACACTGAATTTCAGCAGGCAGTTGCAAGGTGTTATCCATCCCTATATGAAACCCTGAGCAAGTGAACAAGGACCTCCAGGACCACTGACGTCTGATCCTGAATAACTGTACCTGATGATGCCATGCCTGATGCTTAAAAGATCTACTGGTCTTAACAAGAACCTTTCGACTGCCTTCAATAAACTTTGAACTTTGCCCTCACTCCTAACTCATGAGTGTAGTAAAACAACTTGAACATTTGTCTCTAAAGTCTTGTATCACTACCCCTTTATTCCAACCTGAAAGGCTTCAAAGATTTTTTGGCTCTCTGTGTGAAATGGTGTTGGTCTGAATAAGGCCAGCTGCACCACAGGTTTACAAACAGTGCATGACACAGGAATGCTCAGTCTCTCTTGAGAGATAATTTGTCACAGGCACCACTCAAAGAAAGATTAGCATGTAATTAGCTCTTGACAGTAGGGTGTTTCCAAACTTCGGGGTGTCAAACAGCTTTTTGGGTGGCACACAAACCAGGTAATGGGTGCAGTGAGCTTAGGGAGAGGAAGTCACTGCTGCTCTGCTCAGAGACAGGTCCATGATTTTTCCTGCCTGTGTTAACCAACATTCAGCATCTTGTACACATATCTTGGCAAGTCAAATCTCTTACCTCACAAACTCCATTCCTCAATGATCACTTAGGTGATCACTGCATTTTCCTGCTTGAGGAGACATGCACAAAAGTAGACTTGGGAAACACGGACAAACACTGGTAGAGGGAAGGCACATCCCAGTGCAGCAGTATGGACATCTGGAAACCCTTGTGGTTTCTGCCACAGAGGGGAAAGAGTGTGAGAGGCAGTTGCCCTAGTCCATGGCATGAGCTGCACATCTCATCAGAGCTTTCCACCCAGCACTGTGCAGAGCAGCAACCCTCTTGAGTGCACCTACTGCTCACATCCCAGCCAAATGTAACTGAGGCAACGGGTGAGAGAACTCTGGGACTTCTTCAGGCCAGAACACAGGACACTGAGTTGGACCATTATGGATAGGAAACATCAGGATAGTGCACCAAAAGACTGTGGGACAGGGCACCAAGAGCTGCTCCCCTCAGGGTCCAGCTGCCATTTCCCAAGGCCAGCTCTGACATGGTTCTGCCACACAACCTGGCTGCAGCCTTGTCCCTCTCTGGTGCTACCCTCACCCTGAGGACTGCAGACCTGGGGTCCACACTGGTGCCTGGTGATGGCCAGGCTGTGGCCAACCCTTCTGACCATCACCAGCCCGGACTGGCTCATCTCATTGAGGAAAGCCTCTGTCAGCAAGGGCAGAACACTGCCTGACAGCCAGGGCTAAGGGGAAAAGTGTGAGAAATAGCCCTGTGAGCACCAGAGGAAGAGGGGAAGGAGGGAAGGAGGTGCTCCAGGTGTCCCAGCAGGGATCCCCTGGAGACACCATGGTGGATCAGAGGAAGAGGAGGAGTGAAAGAGGGTCAGGGTGAGCATCTGGCAGCTGTCCAGGGTCAACCCACCAGAAGGGCACTGCAGGCACATTCAGAAGAAGGAAGGAGAGTGCTTGTCATTTAGAGCCCTGCAAAGACAGTCAGCCATCCTGTGAGTCCTCTGTCCTGGAGCTGCAGGCAGGAGCCCTAGCACCGGTGTTTGCCTTCCCAGCATCTCCCCTTATGTGTCTGTAGCAGCCACTGGGTTGGTGTAAGGACAGCTTGCAGAAGACATTTTGATTGTGCCAGTGAGAGACCAGGACTCAGACTAACCTGTGAAACTTGGCGTTGCAAAAAGTACTTAGTTAATAACATACTTCTGCCAGCCCAGAAGGCCAACCGTATCCTGAGCTGCATCAAAAAAGCCATGACCAGCAGGTTGCGAGAGGTGATTCTCCCCCTCTACTCTACGCTTGGTGAGACCCCGCCTGGAGTACTGTGTCCAGCTCTGGAGTCCTCAACACAGAAAGGACATAGAACTGCTGGAACGGGTCCAGCAGAGGACCACAAAGATGGTCAGAGGGATGGAGCACCTCTCCTATGAAGACAGGCTGAGTGAGCTGGGGCTGTTCAGCCTGGAGAAAAGAGGGCTCCAGGGAGACCTTACAGCAGCCTTCCAGTATCTGAAGGGAGCCTACAGGAGAGCTGGAGAGAGACTCTTTGTCAGGAAGTGGAGTGACAGGACAAGGGGTAATGGTTTTAAATTGGAAGAGGGGAGGTTTAGAATAGATCTTAGAAAGAAATTCTTTAGCATGAGGGTGGTGAGACAGTGGAACAGATGTAGCCCAGAGAAGTTGTGGATGCCCCATCCCTTGAAGTATTCAAGCCCAGGCTGGATGGGGCTTTGAGCAACCTGCTCTAGTGGGAGGTGTCTCTGCCCATGGCCAGGGGGTTGGAACTTGATGATCTTTAAGGTCCCTTCCAACTCTAACCATTCTGTGATTCTATACTTTTCTTCAACACGCAGAATTGATGTTGCCAATTTTTGCTAAATTCAGAATGAATGTGACAGTATGCGAGGCAATGTTTGTTGGGGTCTAGAGATTATTTTCTATCTCCCAGCACCATCTGGCATTACAGTGGAAACTCCAAATGAATAAACATTGCTTATCATTCTGTCAGTCACTCATCCATCTGACAGAAGCTGGAACGCTAATGTACTCATCATCTTTGTCATTTGGCAATCAGGGACTGCTTCACCGTAACTGAGACAAAGACCACAGATTAAGGTCCATAGCTGAAGTGGGCAACAGAGATTTATCAAACTTAATGTATTATTCAGTTTGACTGATGCAGGGAAGAGAACCTGATGGGTCTGTGGTTTCTATTTTTGAAGGGTCTTTTTAGCACAAAGGTGTTGGATTTGTCAGTTAAATTGTTGTGAGTTCTTTTTGTTGTTGTTGTTTAGATGGCAAGAGATGTTTAAATAAAAAAAAAAAAAAAAAGGAATGCTGAAGGGAACTGCATGATAAATTCATCTCTAGCGATTGACAACCAAGTAGTGTTCGCTCAGAAACTATTGGAGCAAGGGACATGTACATGCGTTAGGATGAACAATAACTAGTTCAAACATCTTGGGGCAATTCTGTCAGTTCCCTCCTCAGAGCAGAGAGCTGCATCCAGATTCCCAAGCTTTGCTTCCCTTGTCACCGCAGCAATCATTACTGCTCGAGCATTGAGCACTCCTGGCTAACGGACAGATCCAGAATCCTTGATTAGAATGACAATCCTTCTTAAAACTCATCTTAACAGCAAGATTTGTTCTGATTTTCAGTGCACACATGAAGGGGGCACTTTGAAGAGGTGTCACTTTGATACAGAGTCTCTGTGTCAACACATGCACTCCAGTGGGCTCACTACTTGAACCGGCTGGTAGCAGTGAAAACACAGTAAAGTTTACTTTTCCACAATGCCTCAAAATTTTCAGACCGTTTGGTTGATGACATATTTAAGTGGGAAGCCTTTTAGAATGGACAGGCAAATTACTACATAAAATAATAAAAAGCCTAAGGGTAAAATTAGCTCACTCTCATTTTTAAAGGGCTGGATATGTAGAGATAAGAATCTCAGGTAACTTTTTTTGTTCTGCTTTTCTTCCAGTACAAACAGATGAGTCTAATAAAATATTCTCTCTTCTTTCTTGAAGTGTTTTTAAAAATATGCAATTGGTTATATTGTCACTGAAGGACACACCGGTCTCAATCCATCCTGATCCCCAGAACCAAAAAGACTCTCATGCTGTCTCTGCAGGTGGACATGGCTTATTCATGCTGCTCTCACAACCCTTTCCATAGCCAGTTCTGTTCCTTGATGTTGCTAAAAATGAAATCTTTGTGCTTTTGAGTATCTTTTGTTTGTCCTCATTGACAGCTGGAATATTTCCCGCAAGTTGCAACTGAAAGCAAGAAGCACTGACACAGACCTTTTCAGCTCAAAATGTCCTACCCTCATCAGGGTATTTCTTGTTTTCTTTTGCTTTTTGTTTCTGAAAGTAGTTATAAAATGTCAAATTGGTCTTACTCAGACAAATCACGAAAGCAAAGTGTGCAAGCCAGAGAGCATTTCTGTACCAGATACAAAGGAAAGGAATTGTTTATTTTGTGGGTCAGCTCTGTCCCAGTTTTCAAAGATGACGTAGGACTCCCCTGGAAAGACTTCTTGTGCCTTATTCAAAAGAATAGTTTCAGTCAATCAGAAGGACACAATCAAGCTCCCATTTCTGTCTTTGTGAGTCCTTGCACTGATTTTTAGGAGAGTTATATTTTAAACCCAAACTTGTTTAGTCTTAATGTCCCTCACAGAGAGCTTTGTCTCTGAATATCAGGACTGATGACTGCATGCATTTATTTGTCTCAAAACCTGTTTGATTCATCTTTCTTTTGTAATGAAATGTTTTGCTAAGCCATTGTTTTTGCCATAAATATATTCCCTTGGCTGCATCCTAGTGGTGGATTATTTGCTCCAGAATCTTTTCTTTTCATCTCAGAGATGATATAAATTTTGGGACCAGCTTTTGAAATATTGATTTGCTTCAGGAAACTTCTTATAAGCAAGTCTTGGAAGTTAACATTAAATCAGTTTTGTGTATTTTATTTCCCAAGGAATCAGACCCACTTGGTTTATTATCTAGCAAAACCCAAAGCATAATGTAAAAAACAAGTCTGAATCAGAAAAGGACATTATAAAAATCCTGAAGCTGTCTTTGCCTGGCAATAGGGAAATACATTCATTCACTTTAATAGAAAAAAGCAACAATGATACAGTGGTTAAAAAAACCAAAACCTGAAGTGTTCATATATCTATGTCAAATACATAGCAAAAGTTCAGCTATTCACATATATTTTCCAAGTCATTTTCTACTGCAATCACAAAATATTGAAGTATATGATAGCATCAGGATATTAAACTAGATATTTAACCACAATATTTAATCAGCTGTTATTAACAAATACAGCAGGCCTGAAATGCATGACAGTTGTGCCTAGAGGAATGCAAACAATAACACCACTAAAGCAAGTTTACTGCCTCCACTCCTCAGTGAAAGTGGAGCTCCAGCACACAAAAATCTGACACAATGTTTTAGTAGTTCCAGGCCCATCCACATCAATGACACTCACGTGCCAGAGCTTTTCTTCTGAGAGAAAAGTTAAGTCAAGAGCAATTACTCACACCCTGCTTCCTCTTAGTCCTTCATCATGCAGTGTGTAACCAATGCTCTGTTCCATGGCCCTGCTGCACCCTGGGGTGAAGATTTGGCCCTTTTCCTAAACATCTTTACTGCATTATAGATGTTCCTGAGCAGCCCCTCCTCACCTGTCTCACACGGGAAGGATGTGTTAAGCCATCTAAATAAGCCCCAAGGGTCTTAGACACTCAGGGTTATCTGAGAGCAGGTCTGGCTGGATATAACCCAGGAGCTCTCTTGGAGCAGAAGATAGAGGGTAGAAGGTGAGGCCTTGGATACTAGAGACCCATGCAAGTTCCTCCAGAACTCCGCTCAAACCAAGCTCTTCCTGTTACCTTCAGAAAACTCATGAACAGCAGCAGTTTGTTTTAAAATTACAGTTTTCATTAAAGCCCTTAAAACTTCCTTTTCTTACTCATACCTCCAAACTGCAGCTTCTGACTAGCCAGTTCTGCGCGACACAGGTTTTCAATAGGGGAAAGAGGGGAAGAAAAAAACCATCTCCCTTAGCAGATGCAAGTGCATCCATACAGTTTACTCAGCCAAAGGCATTCCTCTCATACAGGAGTAAAATATCTAGTAATCAACTTCAGGGGGGTTTCCCTAACAGAATCCCCAATAAAGGAATTTCTGTTCTGTTCAAAGGGAGAAGGGTAACCATTGTGTTACATCTCTTGCAGATTATCTTCTCATGAGAAATTTGCTTCTGCATTAAATTCAGAAATTTTAGTGTCACTGGCATATTTCAGTGAGTCTAAAGTGCTAAATCACATTACCAGAAATTGCCATTTGTGTCAATAAAAACCCAGACATTCAAACAGTAGCCCAGCCTAGTCTGTACTCTTGGAATCAAGGTCAGATTTCAAACCCACACGCAAGCACAAGGTTGTCTAAGCTTAGAGATTTTGTTTGAGCTCATCTTTTGATCAGCTAGTAAAAGGCAAAAATGGAGGAATATGGAGGTGTGAATGCTAGATGTCAAAGGCTTAGGTTCTCTTTGAAATTAATGTTAAACACTCATATATAGTATTTTTACCTTTCAGTTCTTTGAAAATAAATTTACTACTGCAAATGGCACACCCACTTCAAATTTGATTTCTAGATGAACCCACTGATAATGAAAGCATTCAGGATCCTTTAATTAACATTATAGAAAACTGCACTTAGTTACTTCCTAAGCATCTGTATCTGCATAAAATTGCATTACATTGCATATGTCATAATTTAAATCCATTACCTACATATAAATATGTATTAAGTTTGCATTGCATATGTCTTTGTCCTCTGCTTTGTTATTTACAAATATCATAACTAAATAAATCCAAAAGGTGCAATTCTAGCTTACTCAATAGTTACTTATTAAACAAAACATGTATTATAGAACATAAATACAATAAAATAATAGACAGATGTTCACAGAGTAATATAAATTACTGTCAAAGTCAACAGAATGACTCCCCTGAAATGAGCTGTCTGACCCAATGACAGCTGCTGTGACAGGCATCAGTGGATATAAGACAACATAAAAATATATGTTTTGGTACTAGAAAACCTACTTACAAATGTTCCCTTAAAAGATCATCTAGAATTAATATGTGCTGATTTGACTGCTGAGTGATGAGCAGGATACATTAAACCTGTTTTCTGGTGTCTAGAAAATTCCCACTAAAAGATCTAAGCTGCTTGTCTTAAATGTAAATGCACATTAGCTAATATATGTAATGAATATCCATGTTCAGCGGCACTGTTTCATTTAGGTACATCTGAAGTCAAGTTAATAAAAGGCTTGTTTAATTAAAAGCAGCTTTCCATGTTCTGCTTCAAATTGAACAGTCAAATGAATATATAGAGGCATTGCTTTGCTCAACTCAACAAGTCATTGCACTTTTTTTCGGATAACACAGAAAAGAATCAAACTGGGTACCCGTGTCATAAAATTATCAATAAAAATTACTTCTGTGTAAAGAACTAGAAAAGCTGTTTTGAACTGGGCCTTTTTTTGGTCACTTATCAATATCGTGACATGCATGCTGTCAAAAGTAGGTTCCAAGTTTTCAGGTTGGGGGGGGGGGGAATGCACAGCTGCAAATCCTGTTGAATACTGCACAATGGACATATAAGCATCAGGCTACTCAGTCTACATTTTAAAACAAGTCTTGTGAACACAAAGCAGTCAGAACATTATGGCCTGGCTTTTTTGGGTGTGAAGGAAGGTGTAGACAGGAACTCTTGACTCTTCAGCTGGCAAGTGGGGATTACATATTTACATTGCTTGGCTTTTTAAATTACATTTTACATTAGAACAGGCCATTCAAATGCACAAAGACAAATGGTCTGTCCTCAATTTTAAGGAAGAGGATATGCTACCTGTAGAACAGGTGAAGTCACAGAAGATGACAGATAGCAAGCAATGGAAAGCTAATACATTCATGTCAGTCTGGTGAAGTGATTAAAAATTTTATTATTCCATGAGCTGGATTCTGTGCCCTTCAGAAGAGATAAGAAAGGTATCAACTCCACAAGTATTAATGAAATTCATAGCCAATCATAGAGTCCTCTGTTGGGAGAGCACAAACATTTATGTGCGAGCATTGGAAGTTAGATTGCTGGCGGCTTCTCCATTTTTTCAGTAGCTGCTTCAGCCATGCTGCCAACTCCATGCTTCTCACCACTGTTTTAGAGCAGTCCTTATGAAGACTTTATCTCAGAGTAAAATGCACTGTTCCCTTTGCATATCATGGGTTTAGGGGAGGACAATGGTGCTATTGCACAGCAGCTGCCTGCCCTCCAGCCCGATCGTGTGCTGTTTGTCTTCTCTGAGAGACTCCTAGCTGCTGCTGCTCCCATACCGTTTTCATTCCCATAAAATGATGAGGTTTTTTCCTCTGACTGTGCTCTAAAATAATGCCCATGTAATAATATTTCCTGTAAGCATGTTAGAGAGCAGACATATATATGTCAATAGTTAACAGCAAATGAATAAAATTGTTCCTCCATTACAGACTTAGAGTTTAATTAGACACTGAAGTGAATCAGTCCATATCAACATGCTAAACAGAAAGCTCGCATGTAGCAACTACACATAAGCATGCACGTTTGGGGACAGCCCTCCTGCAGAGTCGGGTTTGTGCAATCGGTGGTGGGAAAGCAATGGATACCTGGATTTTGAAGATGCATCAGCCCAGCACCAGAAGCCACAGTACATTGCTCCTGCAGCAATGAGAAGTGTAGCGCTCACCCAGCCCACATAGAGAGCGGCTCCTAGTTCTCTCTTCAGTGGTGTAGGGACTTTAGGATCATAGAAGTCTTGAATGATTCTACCTGCAGTCCAGGACACGGGGATTAGAACGAGGATGGCTGTCAGAATAAAGGCAACTCCAGCTGCCAATATGAAGACGCTGATGCCCTGGGGATCCTCCTTGGTCCTGTGAGTGTACTTCACACCAACAATGGCCAATAAAAAGGAAATGATTGACAAGATTACTGCAATGCACATCAGTGCTCTAAATGCCTCCAAGGGTTGTGGGAGAGCCAGGACAGAGTCGTAGAATTTGCACTGCAGCCTGATGCCTAGATGACTGATGCAGTCCATCCACAGTCCTTCCCAGGTGGTCTCAAACACCACGATGTTGCTATCAATGTGGGCAGAAACTCTCCACTGCGGCATAACTGTGGCTGCCAAAGTCCCAACCATGCCGACACCTCCGAATATTAGACCAGTGATTTGTAATACGCAGCAAGCCATGCTTCTTCTGAAAAAGACACCTCAAGCGAGGTGGCCTAGAAAGCCTTCCAAAATCACTTTTTCATAGAAGAAATATCAGGTACACGAAGGAATATTTTCTCCAGTAGTTTCCTCATACAGCAAGTTGTTGGGGTTTTTTAAAAGCAGCTTGCTCTGGTGTGAGGTTCAGACAGGTGGAAATCCATTTCTGACTGGCTAGAAGGACCTGCTATTTATTTGCCTTGAAATCCCCTCTGACTACAGCGCCTACCCTTCAAGCCTAACAAGTTTCCAGCCAATGGGAAACTAGGAGGAGTGTGTCATAGTTGATCTTACTGCTTCTCATAATCTGTCTGTAGTGATGCTGTAATTAAGTAAGTGCCAGGGATTCAATTAGAGGTACCTAATTGCAGGACTAATAATTTCTTAACTGCAAGATTGCAGCTATGTTGAAATTTAGTACAGAAAGTCTGAACTTCCATTTGTTAAAATATTATGTAAAATAGGTCATTACAGTTGCTCTTATGACAAAAACTAAACTTGGAGTAGGACTTACATTCTAAGTGCTACAGCCTTGGGAAAGCATATGATTTATTTTGTTTTTTAAATCAAGCTAGGAGGTATTTTGTGTAGCTCTTTAATGTAGATTCCTCATTTTGATCAAATACAAAAGTATAATCATGATATTAGACAGGTACGGGAAAGTCAAGTATTCCAATCAACATCAAAGCTTTGCTCTACCAGCTGCATAATTCACATGGGTGACAAAGGAAATAGCTGGCAGACTTTGACACTTTCTACTTTTGAATCCAAAAGTAAGGCCGCTGTTAGGAAATAATACTCTATGAGACTCCCCATTAGAAGGATAGTGTTGTCATTATGTTCCAGACTAATATCTTCTCCAGGTAACATTAGGATGGGCTGGGGGCAATTGTATAATATAAAACCGATGAGCTTTTCTTTCAGTGTACAATGCATCTTGAAAGAAGTCAGGAGATTCCTCCCACAAACTTGTATCTCAGCCTGCACACAAAGCTACAAGCCTGGACAAAATCACACGCCAACAACTGATTTGCCTTGGGCAAGTTAGGAATAACTGCTGCATTATGGGTTTTTTACTTTCTTCTCCTTACCTTGAGATAATAGTGTATGATGACAGCTCATGGGTGTTGTTGAAATTGATGTGTTTCTAGTTACTCCAGCTCTTTGAACCCATGGGGCTAGTAAAAAAAAACAAAAAACATTGACCCACTAAAACCTATGAAGGCCCCTAGAAGCGCTGTTGAAGAAAGACATATTCTTTGATTGTTTGTGGATTGTACTGTTGTGGGCTCTCTGTGTTTGGAAATATTAGGCGTTGCTTTTGATGGTATTAATTTAATTACAGCCTTAGGTGCCTACACAACATATTCAAAGCAAAAGCTAATACCTGTGAAATGGTGAATTGCTCATCTACACCACTCAGCCCACAAAATCCCCTTCCTCTTACAGTTACTAACCATAAGGAAGGAGCGCCAGATAATGCAAGTTATATAGCATAATGTTAGAGGTCTTTGTGGAAAATACTTCCAAGGGATCTGGGCAATTAATTTTTGCCTTCAAGTCTGCCAGCAGGATTCTGGAGAGGAAAAATGTCTTCAGCTAAGATGTGAAATGTAATCTTCAGAAACTAAATCCATTATCAGATTTGTTCTTACAGAGAGATGAATATTGCATCACTTTTCTGCAGACATAAAAAAAGAATCCCATGATGCAGAAAAGTTACTGTACTTTGCTTGATGCCATGAAGACTGGTGGTAGAGATGAAATCAGAAGTCATAGATGATTATCTGCCTAGCCAAATCCTTTCTCTGGCAGGAGACTGCTCCCTTAGAAGAACACTGCACACAGGACCTGTGCTATTTAAGTGGTGTATAGTTTCCATTCATCTTGTAGGACGTTTTTACCTCTGAATTCTCAAAGCTGTTTTTTGGTTTGTTATTTTAACTTCAAAAAGGAACTCAGCTTATTACAGAAAAACCCTCTCAAAACTAGCATTTAAATGTAATATTTTTCAACAGAAAAACTTCTTTTGCAACATTTTCAGCCAGCCAGCTCTTGAAGGTTTACATAGCTGAAGAACAGACCATACTTATTGGCCTGTTTATCTGAGTGCCTTATCTAGCAGGATTGCTCTGAAGTCATTTTTCCTTACATGGCTCTGGGACTGTCAGTCATTGAGGTCATGCATGAAATTATACTTTGTGACAGTGAGGGCATAGTTTCTATAGAAGATAAACTGCTCCCAAAAATGCTATTAAAATGTATCATATGCTGATTGCGTAGCAATACATCTAGAGTGCTAAATGCTTGAGTGCTTTTTTGATCTTTAATCGGAAGCAGTACCTATGGTGAGTGACATCCAGTGTAGTTGTAGACGTAAGAGAGGAACACCCAGGCTACACTGACGCATGTGCCAGGATGGCTCTTTTTACTGAAACCTGAGGGGAAGGAAGCAGGAAAGGAACGCCAATAAACAACAGTTTTGAAACTTGAAGATAACTTTCAGAAATGAAAATAAACTGCAGGAGACAGGTTGGGAATAAAAAATAATCAATAAACATTAACAATACCCTGGAAATTCATGACGACTGAATAAACCTCATGAACCTGTTAAATGCCAATGAGTCCCTGCCTTTGCCAATTGCTGGAAAAATTATCTTTTGCAGAAAAGTCCTGGGTTTGAATCAGCCTGGAGGGAGCTCTTAGTTGCCCTAAAGACAGTGCCTCCATTTAAAGGTTCATCTCACCTCTCAGAAATAAATACTTAGTTGACTGAGTTATCTCAAAATCACTCTTAACTTCTCTTAAAGCAGAAATGAAATAGAATCGTATGTACTTGCATGGTGAGCATGGCAGATACAATGGTTGTAGCGTCAAGTGGGAAGAAATAAAAGGAAAACCCCATTTACACCTGACTAGACTTTAGAAGTCTCCTCATTCTATGTATCATCCATATGTTATGCTATTTGGATGCTAACCTGCCTCAAGATAAAAATACCAGTTCTTATGTAAATATGTCCATCCCAAAATTTGCCTTCAGAGAGGGAAATAGTCAACTGACGGAGCACATAGCCTTTACATCTAATCTTTCCCTGGATCTCTGTTCAGATTTACATTTTCTCTTCCCTTCAAATCAGGATGTTCATTTGAATCTTTTCCCAGGGCAATATCTCTGCTCCCTCCCTAGCTTTTAAAATGCTGATACCTATTGAAAAAGAAGAAACAGACCATCTCCAATCCACATGATTAACAGAACCTGTCAATGATCCCTAGTGCTTAATTAATTATGGGCATCAATAATGTAAACACTTAATTGACTTGCAGAAAGAAGGTTTCATTCTTTGTATATCTTCTATGTACATTGAATTTCAGAGTCCTTATATGTACATGTGCACCTATATGTCAACAAATAGACTTTAATCTCTTCTTTTAATGTACAACTATAATGTACATAGGTCACTGTGAGCTGTCACCAAGAATAGATAGGTTGGATATGCTATAGGCTAATGAGCTAAATATGAGGTTTGGTAACATTTTTGGAACAGGCAAATATGCAGATTTATCAAAAGCACTCTTTAGATTAGCAATTACAAAGAGTTACTGTTAAGTCTCTTATCCTCCCAGAGGCTGCAGTTATCCAGTAAGGCTGCAAAGCTGCCTAACCACCCGCAGAGTCTGGCAATGGGGAACCCAGCAGGCCGTGGCTCTGCAGTCACTCTGATTCCTATCCTCTTGGGCAGAGGTGCTGGGTAAAGCACCACAGACCTAGATCTGCTAAAGTCTGATTTAAGCATACAACAAATAGGATTTGGATTGTCTGCAGATCATTTGTTTTGGAAACACATGTGAATGGCATCAGTTCCTTCCTGCTGGTGGCTGCCACTAGTCCATTCATTGCATGCTGGGTTAACCACTTTGTTTTCAGCTATTTACAAGGGCTGGTCAATGAAATCATAGTTCTGTTAATGGTTCCATTACTTTCTATGTTTGTTATATTGATCGACTACTGTATTTTGAGCCTACTGGTGAAGCAAAAGATTATTTTGATTCTATTTTAATTCAGGAGAAAATGGACGAAGCCAAGGGAGGCTTTTTTATTTGCGCTAACTTTAATATTGCTGCCTGCACATATGTTAAAAGATGAAGGCACGTCTCCTTCCCCCTCTCTTCAAGCGTGGCACACTTTGGAGTGAAATGACCATCTGCTCAGTGTAGCTTAGAGAAGGATTTCCCCCAGACACATAACAGGCACTGTACTTGGGCGCCGACCTCTATCTGTAGCTTTGAGGCAACCCATGACTGACAGTTGAATTGAAAAGAAATAATATTTATTCTCCATTGTCTTCCTCACCATGGCTGAAATTCACAGCTTGACAAAACTGCCAAACTTTAAATGATATTCCGTGTCTAAGGGAGTCTGTCTCCTGGACACTGTGAATGAACTTCAGTTCAGTGTAATAAAACCCTACAGTAATAAAATATTAAATACTCCTTTGAGTATTTAATCCATCTAAACTGCTTCAGGCTTTTACAAGGTATTTGTCACCTCAATACTGGCATACAGGGAGCAGTCATCCTGATAGAAATCGAACCTGTCAGAAAATATGCTACCTTACTTTGCTATTTAATGACAGGACCTCAAAGCATATTTGGGGGGCATTTGATTGCACAGGTCACATTAAGCTGTTGGAAATACAACAGTGGCAAATTTCCAAGGCAGTGTTGATTGTTTTCATAAGGGTTATAAGCAGAGTATACAGTTAGGCTACTACTGGACGAATCACGGGGTAAATCCTTTACGTGATTTACTGTGATGGAATAAAAGGGGAGAAGGTATACTGTGGCAGCGATGGCTTAAAGAGATGAGAGGCAAGTTTGTAGAAAGAGGTAATAGTGTTTATTAGACTAACCAATACTGTTAGAAACAAGCTTTTAGGCTCAGAATCCCAAGAAATATTGCTTTTGGAGCACAGAATAATAATGCACCCTTGAAGTAGCTTTCCAGTAACCAGGCACTCTGGATAAAAAAACACGTTAGTTTCAAACTTTGAAAAGCAGCTTCTTTCCCCATCTTTCTCGCTCTTAATTTGGGGTTCACCCTCTTCAGTCCTGTCTCCCTCACTTTCTTTCCTCTCCCAAACCTCACCTCCTGAATGTAACTACACTGTTAATTTTTTCCACCTCCAAAATGAAGTCTAGCGGCATGAGATTCGCCATCACTGGCTTCAACTTTGTGCACCCAATGACACCCCTAAGCCTGTCAGCACACAGCAGGGTCTCCCTCTACCCCCACACTCTTCTCTTTCTCTCTCTACCCAACTCCAGGGTCCTTTATCAAACTTCTGTACTCGGGCCAGGATGTTCCGGTACTTTCTCTCCTGGGACTCACCTCTTTCCTGGGACACCCTGGCTGACTTTCCCTGTCTGGCAGGTTGGGCAATCCTCTAGGAAGGAGCAGCATAGCCCCAGCCTGTTGTGTAGCTGGCAGATATCATCTCCTGATTTACCTCAGTTCCTCTTCAAATAGAGGGAGAGGAGAGAAGGCGGAGAAGAAGGGAAGCCCTGCCCAGTCAACCAGCTGTTCTTGTATTCACACAAAAGAACCTCTTCCTGGAAGTCATAAATCACTTTGGATTTGTGCTGGCACAAAGACCAGGAATTGCAGGAAGCAATTAATTTTTGTCACTTGCTCTCAGAATATCCACTCCAACATCACGAATCTTAGCAGCTCCGAGGATGCACCACTGTCATTACAATTTTGCACACTGACGCATCGTCCCGGGGCTGATGTCCTTCTGCACAGTGACAGCCCACAGCCTGCAAGGGCACAAATGATTCACCAGTCTGGGCACACTGCGTCCCTGCAGGGACAATCCAGTGCTGTTCCTAATTCCAGCATACTATCCAGCCAGTCAAAATATGAACCCCTATGTCCATGATCCAGCAGTAGTTACATTCATTCCAGGTCTGAAATGTGTAGTTTAGCACAGAGTGTACATTAGAAGGAGGAATCTCTTAACCATTCGTGTGGAGGGAGTTAAGGGACTAAACGTTAGGGAAGGGGAAGGGAAAGGAAAAAAGATAGAAAACAGTCTGATGTGTGCAGAGTGACTTAAAAAAGTATAAAATGGAGGAGGGATGGGTCTCAGTAAATCAGATGCTCTTATGTTGGAATGGAACAGGGCTCATAGTCGCACCTCTGTGAGGCAGAAAAGTAAATGTAAAGGATCATTAAGACAAGAAGATCTGTATCTCTGCAGAAGACCATTGCCAATGAGGTGAAAGTGTCTGAAACACTGAGGGAGAATAACTCCTCTGATCCTGATCATGTTATTCTTTATTAATCTGACTGAACATTTTGGGGACGTGAATGTGGACGAGGCTTAAAAATTCCTTAGGAAGCATCTGGAACACAAGTGCCATGGGAAAGGAAAGGAGGGACTTGTAAGCGTAAAGTTGATACTCAGCTGGTTTAATAACTCCACAGAGAGAAGGTATTTGGTAGAAGAATAGAAAAGGTTATCAACAAACAAAGAAAATATACCTAATAGGTCAGAAAACTTATGGGGAAAATAAGGCTCAATAAAAGTAATCCAAATTAGTCTTTTTAAAAAACAGAATTTAAAAAGTACTAAGGGCATGCAATTAATACAGAACAGCAAGGGAAGAAGCATGCTAGGCTGTAAGTATGAATCTAAGAAAGGTTGTTAGCCCTCCTCTTTGAATTTAAGTAACAACTAGGATGCAGGAGATCATGACAGAACTACAATACTGTATCCAAGGTAAATAAAAAACTCCAAATCTTATTGAGCACAAGCTGAAGAAAAAGAGTAATTTCCTCTGAAGGAATTTCAGCATGTGCAGTTCCAAAACTGGTAGCTAGGACTGTTAGCGTATGTGTCAAACTGGAAGTGATTTTGTGTGTCTGGAGAACACAGAAAGTAAGGGAATGAGTGGAAAGGTGGAAAACCCTGTGAAAAACTGGAAACCTGTAAGTCAGAATCTAATAGTGTAAGACAATTTAAAATCCATTATGAAGAAAAGAATAAATACCAAGAAGTAAATGGAAAATTAAATAAAATGCAGCATGCACTTAGCAATATTAGATTTAGGTTTTGTTCTGTAACATTTTCTAGAAAATAAAAGTTGAAAAAATATAAACCATTTGGACTTTATTAAAGCACTTGACACAGCAGTGGGAAATTAACAGGGACACTGAAGGGATGAAGGAGAGTGAAAATAATATAATGCAGATGCAGAATCTATGAGTGAGTGAAAAACCAAAAGGATACATTGGATACATTGGAAGAAGAACTAACATCTCCCTATTTCCAGACAGTGATTTCTGCTACTGTTGGAGCCAAGGATTTCTCTGGGGTCTCATCTTATTATCCTCAGGGATCTAGCAATGAAAGAGGAACTGCAGCGAGTAAATTTGCATTAGACACCCAGCTGGTCAATGTAGTGTGGATCCCACAGCACAGTAACACTGGTGATGTTGAGGTCTGGAATAATAGAAGTGCAATGCATTTAATGTATTCAAAGAAGGTATTTGCTTGGTTTTGCAAATCATTTACCCATACTATAACCTTCAAAAAGTATATTCAGTGTGCTCAGCAGTGATGAGGCTCTGGGATTCTTTGTTCCAGTTTTGGGCATGAAACTTAAGAAAAGAGATGGAGCAGTCAAAAGCAAGCAGAGGAAGTAAAAAAATAAGGGGGAGAAATTTAGCAAGCATGCCAGTGAGGAAAGAATGAGCAATGATTAAATTAAGCAAGAAAGGTTCTAGAAGTCATATGGTAACTGTCGAGAAATACAGAAAGGACTGCTTGCTTTAAAGGAAAGTAGTAGTCTGGTTTCTGTGCCTACTGTTGAGGGGACAAGAAATAATGGAGCAGCCTTAGTGTGCAGTGGGGAGGTTTAGTTTAAGCTTCATGAAAACCTTTTTTAATGAAAATTATAATTAAGTACTGGCATAGGTTGCTAAGGACACTGCAGAGTGGCCACCCCTGGAAGCTTTTATTGTACAAATGTCTCTCAGGAGTAATTTGGGGATATTTATTCACTGAGAAGAGCAGTGGAGTAGTTAATAGATATCACCTTTTCTAGACTGAGCTCAACTCACACTATCTTCTCCTCCTATTTGTCTTCTTTGACCCTATATAGACCACCTTCCACTAGCAAAAGAAACTGATGCTGCTGATGGAACTCTTGACAGTACCCAGGTAAACTAGTCAGCATCAGCTTTCTCCTAATTTCTCAAGCAACACATATTTAGGATCACCAATGTCCTGTATGCTTTAGGTGCTGGTTTCTTGATGAAACTGCAGGATAGTATTGCAGCCACCAGCTCCATGGGGCAGTGGGATGAGCAAGGAGGTGGCATGGTTAGCAAGGGGTCGGCTTTCTTTGCTGCCTAGGGGTTGATCTGTGGTAGCAAAGAAAACAAAGTCCAAGGGCTAGAAGCATCCAAAATGCAGAATGAAGTCAAGTGTTATTTGAGCAGCTCAGTTCAGGGGCTCAACCTTGTTCTGTAAGGCAAGACTTGGGTAGGGGACACGCCTGTGTCAGGACTGTAGGTACTGGCCAGGACTTTTTTAGAGCTGGAGTTACCCAGTGCTGCCGTTCATCCAGCTCAACACAAAAGGAGAGTTGTGCATCATTCCTCAGTCTCAGAATGCTCACTGTATCGGCTGTGTGGGATCAGAGTATGATGTGCCGAGTAATGCAGGTGCCAGCTCTACCCTCTAGGCCTCCACAACAGTCACAGCAGCAGTCGGAGAATTGCGGCAGAAGCTCATTATAAACGAGGCCCAGTTGCTCAATCACCGAGCAGTGATTGAAATCTTGAACTTTCACTCATCTGAGTTGAACGAGCGTTATTCTCCTCTGGTCTGCAAGCTGTGCATTCATTTAAACAGCACAGAGGGCACCAGGCGGACCTGGAAAGGCTCCACATCCATTTTACATTGCAGGAATGCATACAAGTGCCCAAAGTGCAGGGCAAAGAGGAACAAGTTAGACACTCCTGGTTTCACTTATAGAGGCAATACTGTATATTTCCCAACTAATTTCTCGCGTCTGTAAGCAAAAAAAATGAGTTCAAAAAAATGAGTTCAAAATTACAGGATACAGTATTTGAAAGTTTACTGCTTCAGGCAGTTGTTTTGTGCTTTGACACATGCCCTTAGGTGAGACCCTCTGCTCAGACCAGTCAGAGTTTAATGTACAAACCAGGGGGAGGCCAACTCTGTTTAAAATGGAAACTTAAATTTCAGTTCTCTTGAAGATATGGTATGTGGGTGAGATAAATATAATTTAAAGGAAATAGTGATATGCCTGGGAGGTACTTAAGGGGGTACATGTGTATGTTATAATAAGGTGAACTGGTTGCAGCATATATATGATCTCTAAGGGACGTTTTCAAAAACTTCAGGGTGCCACTCACAGTTGATTGGACTTGTGTTCCTGGCCGTCCTATGGATAGTTTTCTAAGTCTTCTTACAGTCGTCTTGTATCTTTTGTTTGTATGACTTGATGAGCATGTGCTTTATCAGGAACAGAGAGCCCTACGCGATGTAGCAGCAGTGTTCAATGTATGCAAGCTTTTTACAGAGATCTCCTGCTTGTCTCCCTTCTCACTGAGGCTTGCCTCAGGCCCACAGATGAATACTCTATGAGTCATTCCGTGTTTTGACAGCAGAGAGAACTACAGTGCACTGGCACATGTGCATGTAGTTTTCTGAGTCAGCTCTTGTACCTACCTTTTAGAGTGCTGAACAAGGCAGGTGATTTTGTTACAGACATTGTTACAAACCCTGGTGTTCCAGCTATGAGTTCTGTGTAGGATGTTCACAAATTGTCACTACCAACAGGATTGCTCCTCCACTCTGTTCCCCCCGAAAAAGATACTGTGCTGGCGTACAAACATTAATGAAGGAATACAAAGGAAATATAGCCTCGCTTAGCTATATTATAAAAAAGTCATACACATCACACACGTATGTAATAATTTGCTTAAAAATAAAGAAGAAAAATAAATTTACACAACCAAGTACTACGCAGCTTACAAACACTGTGAAGAGAGTTGTAGAGCAATTTTTTATTCCTTCTAGTTTGTCCAGAGTTGCATCTTGTGAAGAATTTGCTTCTAAACTTTCAAGTAGCAATAGTCCAAGGAATTTACTAGACAACTAATAATCACATAACAAGATTTCTATAAAATATTTAAAACAGTCAATCACACTGTAGAACAGGAATGTTGTTCTCCATTAACCACCACAAATTGAATTGTGTTCTCAGCTAATTCAAAGGCAAAACTCTATTGATTTCTGTGGGTCTGAAGTAGCATCTTATTCATTGGTTACACAATTCTATTAAAATATTACTACTATTGATTAATTTGGGTCATTTATTAAATTAATTTGCATGGAAATCTATTTATTTTTCAGTAGACCTGATTTTTATGTTGTTGCTTTTCATGGGTTCATAATCTTATTATTAAAAATATTGCTTAGCTCGTTTTAATGTGAACTGTGAGAAAATACTGTCACTGTTTATGTTCTTTATACTCATATGCTGTTGTGAGTTGGCCTTAGCAAAAATATCTATCTGATCGTACAGAATACCCTTATTTAAATATGTATCTATATCACAGAGTCCTGCAGCAAGTAGCCAACACAGTGTCTGTGATCTCTGTAATATTGCAAAATGCTGTAAGCCATAAAGGGTTTGCAAGAGAATGCTGCTGCTTCGAAATGGATGTGAATGGGTTTGACCTATACGGATTACAAAAGAAATATTAACTTTCACCAAAAAGATGATATTTAGGATGAACATAAAGCTATGTTTATTCTCTGAAATAAGGGATATTTTTCATATATTTCAGCTTACCTTCCTCTGCTGAATAAATTCTTCATGCAACCCTCCATTAAACCTACAGTAAATCAATCCCCTTGTGAATGCTTTTCTGTTAAACCATTATTATCTTGTCCTTGTTTACTGTTATCCCCACTTTCCCAGGAAGGAAAAAAAAAAAAAGGAACTGGCTATTTAACTCCCTCCTTCTTTGCAATAGGCCAGATTTTCATATTACAGTGGGACTTTAAGCCCTTTATTACTGTTTTACACATAAAATACAACCCAAAGCAAAGCCACACAACCCGAAAGCTATGCCTAGTTACTCTTAAAATAATACTAAACATTCACCTTTCCATTCATTCAAATTGTCCCTGCTGCAGCATTAGCTACAGCAAAGCCCATTGGGGGTAACTACAGCTCCAAAAAGCAGCCCCAACAGCAGCAGTTATAGGGCAGAAGGCAAAGGCAGCTTTCTAGCTGCCCTTTCATGCGCAAGCCGAAATCCATCTAGGCAGATTGAATGTTTCAAAACCAGGGAAAGGCAGAAGGCATCTAGACGTACTGACTTTTAGAGTATGAGCTTTCAGTCTTCTCATGCAAATGCTGGCTGTCGGTTGAGTAGTGTGTTGGTGTGGAGTATCCATGGCTTCTGGTTTCCTCACAGCAGTGGTAAAAGCAACAGAAAATGGCTCCAGCAGCAATGAGGCAGAAGGCAGCTACCCAGCCCAGGTAGAGGGCCTCTCCAAGCTCCCTTTTCTGGGCAGCATTGACCGCAGGGTTGTAGAAGTCACTGATGATGGTGTTGGCAACCCAGCAGACTGGAATGAGCACGACGACACCTGAGAGGCTGAAGAGGAGCCCAGCCGTCAAAATAATATAGCCCTTGGCTTGCCAGCTGCTCTGCACACACCGTGTGCACTTCATCCCAATAATGGCAACCACAAAAGCGAGGAAGGAGAGCACCGACCCAGCACACATCAGCCCTCTGGATGCCTGCAGGTCCGGTGAGAGGGCCAGCACAGAGTCGTAGACCTTGCACTGCATCCTGATGTTGGCTTGCCTGATGCAGTGCATCCACAGGCCTTCCCAAATGGTCTCAAACACGATGATGTTGTTCTCGATGAAAGCAGACACTCTCCACTGCGGCATGCCTGTGACAGCAAATGTCCCGATCATGCCAATGCCACCAACGAGCAGCCCGGCAATCTGCAAAGCACCGCCGACCATGTTGCCTTTGCAAGGTGAGCACACCTCAACGGGTTCCCTGAGCCAGATGCACACTGCTGGCAAAAAAAAATGAGCAACCTTTTCCAAAAAAGGCTGGAAAGCTGTCCCTTGTTCAAAGAAAGTTTCAGAGTCAGTCAGCACAACTTTCAATCAGCTTAAATCTGGCACGGGCTACCTGGGACTTGGCTGCGCCTTCATCACCTTTATAATTCCCCTGCTACCACTGACTCAAAGAAGCAAACTGAGCAATCAAGTGGAACAACTTTCCAGAGCAAGAGAAAGGACAGGGTGTGTGTAAACCAGCAAGAGCCACTTAGGATAAATGTACCTTCTGAGGAAAATGTTTTGCATTGAAGTCGCTTATTTAAAAAAAAAAAAAAAAAAAAAAAAAAGAAGAAGAAAGCCCTACCCTTAACTCTAAGCTATTGTCTACAGCCTTGTCTGTGCTAAGGAAATGGACTGGTCTCAGTAGAGAGACTTACATGTGCACTGGTGCGGTTACTGAAGCTGTTGCACCGAACAAGAAAGACTATTCTGCCCCGGCTCAGTTCGGTGGCAAGGTGCCAGGAGGAAAGCAGAGCCCAGCTCCCTGACACAAGGCCTCTGCTCCCAAAAAGTACTTTTGTTCTGAAGCTTGAAGGAGAGTACTAACAGTGGCAGGATCAAGGAACAAAGCAAATCAAAAGATAAAGTAACACTGAACCTAATACGGTTCTGAAAAGGGTAATCAAAGCTGCAAAGATCATTTAAGAGGGAGAAAGGAACAGTAAGAGAATTCAGTCTTGCTAATATCTATACACAGATACAGCCTCACAGAAATGTACGAGGACTTCTAGAGATATCCATATGCTGAAATGATTGCACAATCAGGTCTACAGGATGGTTGTTTAAGCTATGTAGCAAATCGTTTTCCTGTGCAAAAGCGAACCCAGCAATTACTCTGTGATGGAGTGTAGTGAGATGGAAAGCACTGCGTCTCCAAGTAAAGACCTATTACAGCTATTCATATACAAACAAATACTTCAGAAAAATATCATTTTAATTTACAGAAAAAAAATGTAAACATAGTAACTATGAAGAGCAGTTGGATTGTTCATTCAAGAGTTCTTGTGTGATGTGACAAGCAGACAATTGTGGAAAATGTCAAGTGAAGAGATGTGAGAAAGTCAGCGACAGAGACCACAGTCAAAGATCTAGAAAAAAAGCCCAGGCATGTAACCGTGGATTCTTTTTACAAATTCTTATAGCTACAAAATTATGCATAAAATATTCAACCTGATGTCTGCATGTGCCTTAACATGGAAAATAAGAAATTAGTCACAAACTAGGATTTTTTGTTACAAAGTATTACTCCATATATTAAGACTAAAACTATTGTGTTATATTGTAAAAGATCAATTTAGGATATAATTAGCTACTGAAATACTGGTCTCCTGCTATTCATTAAAACTTTCTTGCCTGTATTTCTTTTCCTATAAATTATATATCTCCAAAATCAGAAAATAAATGGAAAAAAAA
>VZRU01007205.1:247819-270915 GCA_013398155.1 Pedionomus torquatus | reverse complement strand
GAAAAAAAAAAAAAAAAAAAAAAAAAAAAAAGAGCAGTGCAGTCCTAAATATGCCAGCTTGTTGGCATATCAAAGATAGAGAAAGGATAAAAGTCCCACTTACATGTAATATTTTATGCTCCCTAAGTGTGTTACTCTGTGTGTGTGCATAAAACTATGGTTAGGAGGCAAGGGAAAGTAAGAAGCACTCTACAGATCTTTCCATATTCAGGTTGGCTTGCATATCTACCTGCTTCTGCAACCTCTGCAGCAGGCTGCTGCTTATAAAGACAAAAGGATGAAGGCAGATCACCTCTCCTTTTGTTTCTGCTCCCCTAAGCCCTGATTTGTGGCCAGGCAACTTCCTTTATGCTCTTTTGGTTTCGGTTTTATCTCTGAAATCAAACCTGCTGCTTGCAGCACTGAGTGCCTTGCCCTGAAAGGTGTAGTTAGTCTAGTACAGCTCCAAAAATACTTTTAAGGGGGTGGGAGAAAGCCAAGTAGGAGTCTTTTGGGGTTTTCTCCTCTGATCCCACTGCAACTACACTGTCTGCTCTGCATTTCTCCTGACGTTCATTTATATTTTCAATTTTGGTGACTGCTTGCCATTGGTCAGCTTCCCCCGGTAGTCTGAGCCTCTTTCGCTGGAGACAGTACATATGGACTGCTATAGGATGAGAGAGTCTGGATCTGTGTAACTGAAATTCCAATTTGCTGCTTTGCATGCTGCAAACTAGTCCTGTCATACAGATCCATAAATGATGAGGGTATGGGTATGGGACTTCGGGAAAAACAAGGAGGAAAGCTTCCTGGATGACCAGATTCATAGAATTACATAATAATTCAAGTAAGAAGGAACCTCTGGATGTCATCTAATTCTACCCATGCTTGAAGATGTGCACTTCAAAGTCACAAGGCTAAGAACCCAATCAAAGTCCATTCAAGTCATCAAAAAAATTCCTGAAGATTTCCAGGGGAGAGAGATTGGTTAAATCCTGTTCCCCTAGAAGTGAGACAAGGAGGATTTTTGAGGACAGGCTATAAATGCACAGTATTTCTCTGCTAAAATGGATTTGGCATATCAAATATATAATAAAGTAATTATCTTTGCATGGCTTTGCAACCCCATGGCTGCCACTCAAACAGCAAAGAAAAAGCTACCAACCTATAGCAGAACAAATAAACAAGCATTTTAATAACATATCAGTAAGTAAACACAAATGTGATACAAGCAGCAGGACTGATTTTTCTTAGAGAATAACAAAGTACTAATTTACAGAACATGGAAAATAATTAGCTGAGCAAATATAATTTAACCATGTTATTGATTAATTTGCAAAACCATTAAAGCTCCTATATAAATTCATGGTAAGTTTGTGACTGCATCAAGGATTCAGTATTTGCATATTCTTAGAAGGATTAAATTTTAGTACCTTATCTTGCTTTAAACCATTTTCACAAAGAAATGTGGGGAATTCTTATTTAGTGTTATGGATTGTATCTGCTTGTTTACAGTTAAAACACAGGAAGGGGGCAAGTTAAGAATCTCATTATTTGTTCCTGTGTGTATTCAAAATGGCATTTTACTATGGGTAAATATCAGAAGTACCTGTGACTAGCTGCTCATATTTCACTGTTGGCCACAGGATCCTACTTTTTTTTTTTTTATAAAACAGGTATGCACATACATAATTTAACCATTTTTCTTCTCCTGTCCTCTCCTCTCCTTTCCCNTAAGAATCTCATTATTTGTTCCTGTGTGTATTCAAAATGGCATTTTACTATGGGTAAATATCAGAAGTACCTGTGACTAGCTGCTCATATTTCACTGTTGGCCACAGGATCCTACTTTTTTTTTTTTATAAAACAGGTATGCACATACATAATTTAACCATTTTTCTTCTCCTGTCCTCTCCTCTCCTTTCCCCACTATGTGTAGGAATTTGGGTTGGACTAGATGCTCTCCAGAGGTCCCTTCCTACTCCATGTCATTCTATGATTCTGTGAATTAATATCCTTAAAGTCAGTGTCAAATGTTTCTGTATGACCTATGTATTTTCCTGCTCAGTGTTCCCAGCTCTGCCCTCCTCCCATTTCTCTTCTCCAGAGTGGATGAGCAAGCCAGCTGCAGGCACCCGTTGTTCTGTATTCTTGGTGAATAATCTGAACCTAAAGCAACTACAGCACTTGACTGAGCAGAAAATACATAACATTTCAGGGCTGGGTTTGATTGGTCTGTCTGTTAGCTTCATTCAGGACCCCACAGTCAGGAGGTTTTTCTCCCCTGTCTCTGTGACACTTTGGTAGCACCTTTCTCCAATGAATCCCACTGTGCGAGAGCAAGAAGAGATTTCTCTTACATGGCTTTTCTTCTGAATGCTGCTCACAGTTTGGGGAGGAGGTGAAGTGAGGAGATAAGCCTGTGATTAGCTCAGCTGCCACTTAGCATCATTTCTCACAGCTTCTCCGGGAACCTACTGCTCCCCACAGGGGCAGTACAGCCCCCAAGTCTGTCTCATGACCCATTTTCAGCCCCTAAAGGTATTTTAGAATAAAATACACTAGGAAAATATATTTTAAGCATAATTTCCTTCCTCTTCCTGAGCATTTAGCATTTTCTAGTTCAGAGTTGTGAAGTGCCAACAGCAATCACTGATGCTGAGGGGGAGGTGGAGAGAGGGGGAAGAAGTGGTTGCTCAACACCTCCAAAAATCTCACCCTGAATCAGTAGCACATTAAAAAAAATCCTCATTATTGACGCTCTTATGGAAAAACAGAGGAGTGTTGAAGTCAGACAAGTTGTTCAGCATTTTCTTTCTTGGAAGGTTATTATTACTGTGTCAGTGGATATGCACTGCTCTACAGCACGCCCCAGGTATACCATAACCTGGCACTTATTTTTCCCCAAGATCTTTTACCTAATGTGGCAGAACATGAAAAGCCAGTTCAACATACCTAGTGCAAGCAAAAAGAGGCACATACATTCATAATCAGCTTCACTGAGGTGCCACTTCTTTTCAATTGAAGTAGCGTTTACCCCTGTACCTTCTTTATCCATCACTTACCTCTAACAAGAGACCACTGTCTACATGGCAAATGACACAATCACAGAAGTGCCAAAAATAATAATCCTTGGCTAGAAATGTAACAGCATTGCAGAAAGTTTTTTCGGTTGGGTTTTTTGGTTTTTTGGGGTTTTTTTGGTTTGTTTGTTTGGTTTTTTTTTTGCCTAATATCCCAAACAGCTTTACACATTTGCTTCTTTTGCTCCTCACGCTTTAAATCCCATGATGCATAAAATCCATGACAATGTGATGATGTTCCCCCTGGATTAACATGCAGCGCAGAAATTTCAATTTCCCTTCATTTAACTTGTGTTTGTTTTGTGAAGTGTTAATGCAGAAAATTTCCCTAACTTGAAACAGGGACCCAGAGTTCAAAAATATGATTTCTGAAGAGGCCCAGTGTCTAAAGAGTATCAAAGGTAACAACTTCCTATGTTTTCTGCCTCTGTACACTTTTAGAGACAGCTGAAACCTTATGAAAGATCGGATACAAAGAACTTGTTGCTGAATCTTTATAAGAATTAATAGCAGACAATGCGATGTTAGAGGAACGGATGGAAAACTTGGCAATATGACAAATTAAGTAGATGATGTTCATAACAGATGTAAGGAAATCATTCTGCATAAGGACAAATACACTCTGAGTAGGTTATAGGCTATTTCTGGCCACAGACTCTAGTATTTGATGCCCAGGAGCCTCTGGCCTGGGGTTCTCCCTAGAGAGAGACCCTAGAAAGGTGATATTGGGAAGCTGACTTCTGACTTCAGACACCTCACTTCCACACACCGAAACCCCTCACCCCACTGCTGTGAAATGAGTAGGAACATCAAGTATTTTGTATGAAGTTGCTTTTTTCTTCACTCAGAGCAAGATGTGATCACTAATATGAAGGTTTGAGATGAATAAATTCCTTCATTGTTTTAGAAAAAGTTCCGTGATTGATGTGTTTGAAAGAAAATTTAAATCCCAGTTTATCCCATGCAGGTGGTTGCCACAGTAGCATTCTCTTCGATCTCTTGCAGATAGCCTACAATTTACAGATGCCAGACCTTCTTTGAAATGGAATGTTGCCTGAACCAATTTGATTAAAAGTTCTACATCGCTGGACAAGACCTATCATTTGTGGCATTTCTTCTCCAAACCAGTTGAAGCATCACCATATTACATTGAATTTCCTTTTCTAAAATCTCCCCAGGCTTTTATTTTTAGCATTCCTAACATTCTTGTTGTAAAGGGCTGCCCATCCTGAATCATAAGACTTTCACAAGTGTGAAAGTCTTTATTCATTAAAGATAAAAACAACTGGCCGATGCTCACCTTCTGTTATACCCCAGGTGCCTCAATGACTGTGACAGGACTTCACAGGTGGAAATGAGATTAAAAATTCAGGTTTTATCTGCTTGCCTAGAATCTATAATAAGAGTTTTGCAGGGGAAATGTTCAGAAGAGATAAGGATTGTTTTCAATTCAATTAATAAGGTTTAATCTTTTGATGTAATAAGATCATTGTGGTGATAAGGTATATGTTGTAGAAGGAGTCTGGCATATTTGAGGCATAAGAGTAAACTTGCGGTGATTTGAAGTAACCAAAGGGGAGGAGTTGAAATGGGAACTCAGACCAACAAAGCTACAAATTCAAAATGTGTTTGAAGTTAGAACAAGACTGAGGGGTGGGGGGGGTGTTTCTGTAGCCCAGCAGTTAATTTGCAAGCCCACGGAATCGGTACATGCAAGCTTTAGAGGTAATGCTGTGATGTCAGGACCTTACACAAATACAAATAGCCTGTATTTCCTGCTTCTGCTTTTCTGTCTTCTCCACTCTTTTTTTCCTGACTGGTCTTTTTTATTTTTGATAAAAAGAATCCAGGCTTGTATCCCATAAGTATTATAACGTGGTTTTGCCTCTGCAATAGCTTACGTGGCTTTTGCACTAGTGGGTTTTTGTGGATGAGCAAAATGACATCTTCAAAATCAGATCATCACATCCTGGCATGATTTCTGGAAAAACAACAAACAAATCAGCAACACAATAAATATCCTCAAGCAGGCCAAAAGGAGCTCTAGAGTTTTAGTTTTTGCATGGCAATCGCTGTAACGTGATACGGGTTTTGTGCCAGAAGCCAGCAGCTGGCAGGTTGTCGGAACAGTCCCACAAATCTTTCGAAGCACAGCCCAGCACTGCTGATGCTGATGCTCCTCTCAGCAGCTGTGGCGGAGCTCTCTTCGGCCTCAGATGCAGCAGCATCAACTTGTATCCCAATCTTACCTCTTCTTATGTGTTAAGCCCACCCAGATGCCAGGCAGTGCTCTAGGGTTAATCAACATTCAGTCTCCACAGCGCTTTTTTGACAGTAGGAGAGATGAGACAAATACACAAGCTGTTTCACAAAGAAAGCCCCTTGAGCCTGCAATAACATTGCAGAGCACGAAGTCCACTGCTATGAAGTGAGTCCTAGTTGCAATCTTTCACTGGCCACATCTTATAAATCACCCTGAACTCTGGGATGAGAGAGATAACAGAGGCAACAACTGGCTGCAAATGTTTTTCACTTGCTGCCTATCCTTTTCAAACACCCACATTACAGGGGCTGGAAGGAAAAACCTGCTGTTTCCATGCACAGGAACTTATTACCTGCAAAAATAAAAAGGCAGAAACCATCTGCTGTCTTTTACGTGGACAGAACACAGTCAGGAAACAGTCCAGTTCAGGAATCCAGGCTTAGGTACTTTTATGGCAGCACAGCTGGTGGTGGTTTGAGTGCTGGCCTAGGGAAACAAGCTTAAACTCATACTCTAAATACCCTTTATATGTGGGTGCAATCCCCCAAAAGTACTTTGCAAAGTTCAAAGGGGACAAAGGGTTCTCCTTCTAAACACCGTAATTGTTGGTAGTGCTCTAGAAAAAGGCATCTAAGGCAGGTGCATGTAACTAGGAAGCCTTCAAAAACTGGAGGAAGGATCAAAATATCATATAAAAGAGATTATCATGTTTTTCCCTTTAGCCACTTCTTTTCCATTCCTATTGGGAAGCCATGTGTCCCAGTTTGCTTCTGGGTTAAAATTTTTTCTTTCATTGTAAATTCTCTTTGTTTGTTGGCTTTCCTTTGCTGCATCCATTAGGATCATGTGCCAGGGGTAGACAATATTCTCACTGGGTTTTCGCATGGCAGACCCCTCACAGATCCCTCTAGGAGATCCACTTGTGGAGTAATAGCAACACCAGGCAACTTACAGTGCCAAAACTCCTCAAGATCAATGAAAAGTGTTCCAGTTGCCATGTTATTCACAGATCAATATCCTATTAAATGAGCTAGGCTACTGCAAAATAAATCTTTACAAATTTACCATGAAATATCTTCATGACTAAATGAAACAAACTTTAGATAAAACAGAGGAGTGGAGACAAGAAAAACGAAAAACTATTTTGATATTTCAGTATTATTCATAGTATGTAATGCAATATACAAGAAATTTTCTGAAAGGTATTTTAGCCAAAATGATCTCCATATTCAAAGCAAAGTTGTTTGCTTACCAAATGGCATAAAAGGGAAAAAAAAGAAAGAGAGAGAGAAATAGAGAAAGAGAGAGAGGAGGGAGGGAGAGAAGGAAGGAAGGAAGGAAGGAAGGAAGGAAGGAAGGAAGGAAGGAGTAGTTCAGGGCTAGCAGAAGAACTGGAAACAAAGACAGAGAAGAGAAGGAAAAGAAGGCATCTGGGGATGCTGAAGTGTGCTGGGCTGTCATTTTTTTCATAGGAAGTCATTAGCTTCCAGGAAGGAAAGGTGGAAAGGCCACCCTGCCTGAGGCGAAATTCTCTGCCCAAATTTGGTTTTGTTTCCTCTTGGTGTGAGTCAGGCCCATGATATTACAGAGCATCTATGAACAGCACTTTAGCAATGCAGAATGCATATGCACATTTGGTGATGGGTTTTGTATTTGTTTGCAGCCTTCCCAACTGTGTCTTTTAGATCACCACCTTCTCCCAGATTTGTGCTAAAAGCTTATGCCAGCAAACTCACATTGGAATTTGGTCTATTAAAATGTAAACCATCAGACGGCACACATTCAGCTGGCACAATGCGCTCCTACTTTCATGAAAGTACTGAAGAAAAATACTTTCCAGAGATACAGCAATCATCCTGAAACATTATCAGTGCTATGACACTGCACCCCGTCTGATAACTTAAATTTATCCTCATTGTGAAAATATTCAATCTCCAGCCTTTCTTTGTTCAGCTCTGTGACCTGTTCTGCCAGAATGCGAGATTGGGATGCACACATGGAATGCAAGAAGAACCGGGTGCAATTTTTTCAAGGACAATATTTTTCAATCCAAGCAGGGTTTGGCTTTTAACAACAACATATGCTGCAGCAAATGTTCTTTTCTGTCAATGTAATTCATTATCAGATGAACTTTCCAAATGAAATATTTAAACAATGACAGAAATTCTAAATATTTAATTCAGAAGTCTTACCAGAGAAAGTTAAAAAAGGAGTTGCTAGATAAAAACCCACCATTTTTCCCATGTGATCTATTTAAAAAAAAAAAAAAAAAAAAAAGAACTATTTTGTCCACACACTAAGTATTACTGAATTGTGTTTTATAAGAAAATTCCCATGAAAAACAAAAGATAAAGTTTTTAGGAGAAAAGTAATTAAAATAGATGTATTTCCCCATCTATTTCCCAAAGATACTTATCCTTTTTTCAAAGAGGTAAGAAATCTGGGATGCACAGTCAGTGCTTTCCCCCTTTCTTACATATATACACACACATTTTTCTCCTTTAGAAAGGCTGTAGGAGCTGCTATGTCTTCATTATGTATGCTTAAGGAAAAGGAAAGCAATAACACCAGTGCCACAGCCGTGTCCCTGCACTGCGCAGCAGACCTGGCTGAGAAAGCAACTGCCTTAGGCCTGAAACTATGGACCATTTTTCTAATCTTGAGCCTCCAGCATGTTTATGCATCTCCTGGGGTATAAGTAAAAAAAAAAAAAAAAAAAACAACCCCAAAACACAACAACAACAAATCAACATTAACCTATGCCCTTTCCCTAGCACAGGACAATGGAGAAGTTGCAGATTACACTTTCACCTGGTTTCAGTCACCCAGAGCCATCTGCAGTCAGAGTATTCTTTCTTTGGCATTATTCAGAATACTTCCATTAATTATAAATCAGAAAAGAGAAAAAAAAATCTATTAAAAATAAATGCTTTTAATATATTTATGTCCAGTCTATCTCTGCAATAGCCCAAGTACGAATAAGCCATAGAGTTTCAATTACAGTATCAAATAATGTGTTACTGATCAGTTATTACAGAACTTCTCCAATACCAACTGTCACATGGAGTTCTACTCCCACCTCTGTTGGAAGATATATGCAAAACTCCCATTGCCCTATTTTAATGCAAGCAGCCTCTATTTCCAGAGAAAGATTAACAAGAGCCTTTTAAGTTTGGATCATCAGACAGCCTGATCATTTTTTGTCCTTGCACAACTTGCCTGGCTACTATGGAGCTCCATGGAAACAAGTGTGACAGTGGTATGTGAAACCATCTCACATAAGCACACCTGGGATGAGCATGCCAACCTAATCACCAAGGAACACACATGGAGCAGAGAGGCACTGTATCTTCTCTAGGCCCCTGGACTCCTCCACTTGAATATTTGGGGACAGCAGGATTATGTGGAAGTGGCTTCCACCACAATACCAGGGCAAGTGGGAGCCTCCCACACAGATGGTGAACCCACACCAAAGGCCATGCAAGCAGATTTGTTGTGTGCCTGTGCTTCCAAATGAAGAGAAAATCTACCATGACAGATGTATCAAATGCTCTTCCGCCACATCCTTGCTGGAAAGGATCACAATAGGTAGATGTTGGTGACAGCCAGGTGCAGCTGCAGGCTCACAGATGCCCACAGAAGCTATTTCAGCCACAGCATAGTCATATTCTGGTGCTAACACCAGCAGAAAGAGGAAAAGGCTGAATAAACCCCTGGAAAATACAATTTTCATGGAGTGGATGTATATCACCCAATATATTATCCCAGGAGATGAAGGTGAAGGATTTCTGAATACATCAATTGCTGTCCCAGGAGCATTCCTGCCCTCAGTCCTCTCTCTTCAGACCTTTCCCTCCCAGCCAGGGATACAAGGGTGAGGCTGTAGATTATCATCCCAGGTCTGGTGTTAGGATACATCTGCACTACACACCATAGCACAGCACAGAGCCAATGGAGCTCCAAATTAGGCTGTGTGTCTAAGCAGCTCCAGGTAAGCTGCTTCCTCTGCTGAACACACGAAATTATCTCTACACGGTTTGTCAACCTGCAGGCTATGCATATGCTACAGGACATGTGCCCCTTCATATATTCTGATAGATAAATAGAAAAGCCCATACACCATTGCAGGATTTAAATAATACAGTATTTCTCTTACTCAAATTCTGAAGTCCACCCTTGGAAATGTAGGGCAAGGGAGCTGTGTGAGGCCACAGTCAGTAATAGGTCACCCCTTCCAATCAATATCAAAAGAGAAAAATACAGATTATAGGATAAACCATCCCCTAAATGTGCAGTTCAGCAGTACTTAAGTGACAACAATCTGTCCACCTGCTTCAGACAGGTCCCATCTCAGTAATATCTGAGCATCTTCCAGTTTATGGCTATAATGTCCGGTACCCCTCAATTAAGTGTGGCAATATCTAGCACTTGTCAACAGCCCTTGTCAGCTGGTAACACACTACAGTTATTAATTAGGCTTCATGATACTCATCAGATGTAGGCTGCTAAGTACAGTATGGTTATCTCTGCTCAGTGACAAAAAGCCACTAATGCAGTTACAGCTGTCCAGCCATCAGAAAATTATGTATGCGGTTCACACATCAAAATTTCAGTGTTCTGTTACATCATGGTTACCATCCTTTTTAAGGACTGAAATGGTTCTTTTCTTCTGTGCTTTCCTGAAATGCATACCTGCATTGTCAGCATTTGCAGCTCATTTTCCCTTCCTGTTAAATCATCAGCAATTTAGAAGCCATTAGGATATAAAAATTGCTTACTGGCTGCCCGGCCTCTGAACACATTGGCAAAACAGACTTTCAAGCCTGTACAAAGGAGTAGCAAGCAGGGCCATCCTACGCACAGGTTTCTGCTAATTCAGGTTTGAAACACTGCATGGTGCCTACAAGCCCAAGTTAGTGGCTACTGAGGCACGAGGAGTGCACATCAAGAGCAGGAGTGCACACATCTGGAGGCAGTAGCTAGCATCTCTTAAGGAAACTAATGGGCCAAAAATTCTGCACACAAATCAGCATGCAAATATGCAGTGGAATCCACTGGGATGTTCACTTCAGTAACAGTCAAGTTGTTTTTGAATAAAGCATCCAACAGGGCAAGTGGTGATCTACCCAAACTATTCAGGGCAAGATCAGAGGCATCATTTGATTCCTGCCTTTCCACACAACAGTGTTGGTGGAATCCAATGCAGGGTTTGGGGTTATTTGTTGTTGTTGCTTCCATTTCCTCAGGTTTTGGGGGAAAAGGGAAAAAAAACCTTAGGAACCATGTGCTGAAACATCTCTGGATTTGGACTACCGCCCCTTTTCCAGCTGTTGCAAGGCACCCAGTAGCTTCAGGATATGAACCTTGAAAAGAGATGTTTTTGCTTTTATCTAAAACAAAATAACATTCCATTACAATCCCAAAAGTAGCAGACTGAAGAGTGCACCTGCAGCAGTGATTTAAGCTAACCCTTTGCCTTTGCTCTACAAGAGCCTGGGAGGGCTCACACAGTCCCTTACAGCTGTTCCTGCCATCCCACTGCAGCCTGAGCTTCCCATACTAAGAGAAAAGGGGATTGCTCAAGCCTGGGAAGACAGAGCTGAGCCTCTTCTACCAAGGCAGGGACAGGGTAAAATGCAAGGCAGAGCTGAAAGAAAAACCCTGGAGAGTGAACATGCCTGCTCCTGCTGCCGCTGGTCATGGGCAAGGAGCCCAGCAGCTCCCTCCCACTCCTGGACCTGGCACTGCTGGAGTCACTGCTGGGGATTTGGCCATTCCACTGATGGCTACTGCCAGATCTGTCAAAACCTGTCCTCCGGGCAAAGTCTCCAGTGTCATTTTCCTGCATGACCAGGCAGCAAAAATGGCGCCAGCAATTGTTGTTTCCCCCCCCAGGGTTTATCCACTGACATCCTTAACGCACAGCCAGGAACTGCCCTGTGCCAAGGTGGGTGGCATGTGGGTATGACCAGCTCAAGGTAGCTCTGGTTTGGCTCAGCTGATGGGCTATGGGACCTTGTAGAGGGTTAAGGGCCCAATTAAGCAAAGTGCTGCTGGCCATGGTAATGAAGTACTTTGCCAGCACAAATAATTAACCTGGTAACTGAGTTACCAGGTTCGGACACTGTGTCTTTGGGAAAGACTGGCTTAAAATGTGAACAAATCCTTTAAGGGTCCACTCTATACCCACTGAACTACATTGTGTACTTACGCCTGGGAGTTCAAACAAGATTTTTGCGACAGGCTTTTTGAATTTATTCTAGTTGATTGGATCTAAAACCTCTAATAATTACACCCATTTGTACTATGTATACACAACCATTTAATACAAAGTAAGGCTTGCATCAGGGCTCTTGCTGGGCTCTTGGAAGATGTTCTACTGCAGCTGTAAAAATTACTGTTAGCTTTTAAGTTGGACCACCAGATTAGTGTCTTAAAAGTAACAGTTCCCATACCTTGAAATGTCATACTGCAAATATTACAGCAATTTACTATTATATAACAGTAGCACTGATTAAAAAATTCCATTCATATTATTTAAAGGGAGTTCTACCTCTAAAATCACTTTCCTGAGCAGTTAAAAAAAAAGATACCTTTTGACCAACAGCCTTAGGAAAAATCAGTAGTCTTGGCTTCTATCCAGAAATTAAAGATGAAATAGGCAATGGCTGAAAAACACATTAAGGAGCTGCCTGCACCCCATAGTCCTGGTGGCAATTCTTGTCTATCTTGCTTTTGTATTTCTACAAGAAATGTATGAAACACATGCTGTTAAACAAGAATTTGCCCTCTGTAGGAAAAGAGTGTACAATTATGCTTCTTTGTTCTTGTAAAAAATAAGCCAGGTTGGAATTCTTTGCAATGGTGCCTTCTGCAGTGCTGTCCTTATTAAGTAACAGGCACTATGTGTAGCTATAAGGAGACTAAACAAACAAATGTGATATTGATGGATGGAGGAGAATGAGAAATACGAGGAAGAATTCAGTGTGATGAAAGGCACACCTCCTTAGTTCTAATTCCTTCTCTTCTCTCCTCTGCAATGTCCCAAATAATCCTTATCTAAATATTTTATTCTGAAACTATGTTGTCTCTTATCTTTTTACACCATGTTTTTGTATTTGATCTTAATCTTCTTCTATTTAGCTTGTACCAGCCTCTGGCCTTTTCACATTTAAGGATTTTTTCCTTCTGCAGAAATTTCCCATTAGGATTAGGAAAAAATGTAAGTACTTTTGTGGGTAATAAGCACATAGGAGCTAACATTACATGTAGGGGGAAAAAGATATGGACATTTTAGCAAAAATTCATTTTCCTAAAAGTTAAAGACAACTCACATACCATTTTTTCTTATGTTTTCCATAGGATGAAGGCATGCTGACAGCAGCGCAGTGAAATTACACCAATTTACAATATTGCAACACATCAGATCTCCAGCCTGCTGTCTCAGGAGTGTGCCTGTAGTTCCCATAAACAACTCTGAAGCTCTTTGGGGGAAACATTTACTTTATAATTTCACCACAAACTAGAAAGTCAACATCAGCTATACTGTTGCTAAATTATTCCCTCCTCACAAAAGCAGCTGTGAAAGAACATTACAGATGTTCTTCATCATTACAGATTTCAAACACACTTTTTTTTTTGGTTACAAATTCTCATTTAAGATTGTTGATGAATATTAATTCTCATTACCCTAAAGTACCACAGAATGTGCATTCAATCATAAACTCCTCATAAGACAATCAAGACTTCATATTTTCTATTGCCACTTGAGTTTCTTCTGGTGGACAAGGAACTCTTCAGATCTGAGTCTGAACATTGGAGATAATTCGCCACTGCGCCTTTCAGAGCAGAAGCAGAATCCTGGTTCTTGTGGTGGCTTTTCTCTACTATAAGGCTACTGCCAAAAGAGCCTGCACACCAAACTGGCTTTCCTTTTCCCCACGTATTTTGGAGAAGGGAGTGGGATAAGTAACAAGAATTGTTAAGATAAGCACAAGAATTGCTTTTCTTTAGCAACGATGTGTTTACTCTGACCTTATCATGCTGTATAAAAATAACTGGACTCATAATATAGCTCTTCTGCCACAAAGCTGGAACAGGCTGCCCAGAGAGTCTGTGGAGTCTCCCTCTCTGAAGATATTCAAAACCCACCTGGATGTGTTCCTGTCCAGCCTGTTCTAGGCAACCCTGCTTTGGCAGGGGGGTTGGACCTCCCAAGGTCCCTTTTAATCCTGACCATTCTGTCATTCTGTGAAACCTACAACTGTAGAGCATGAAGGGAAAGACACACTATGTTCGCCCTGGCTGCCACATGTAACAACAGATTTGCAAGCATGGACTTCAGTATGGGATGTCTAAGCTCAGCAGATTCAGTTTGGGAGCTCCTGCTGATTGGCCATTATTGCTATTACTTTTGCTTGCTAAGTGAAAAATCAGGATGTCCTGCTGCTGTAATCACATTTCTATTCAAGTAGAGATGGCAATTATTGTACAGAACTATCTGCAAAATCTGTGCAAAATATTTACAGTGAGTGACGAGTCCCCAGGCTTATGTTTCCAGGAACTTGGCCTCAAGTTTACTGGCTTCATAATTATAACAGAAACTCCCTCCCACTTAGCTACCTTCACACCATGCTGCCTGAAGTTTTATAAACCTGGATAGCAAATGAAGAGACTGAGGTCAGGCAGAGCTGAGAGAGGAAAAAAACCCACAAACCTGCTACAATGAATTCAGCCTTGATATTTATTAATTTTCCTCTTTTTAACCACCCAAACAAACCCACACAAGATGTTTGCTTCCAACAAATGCAGACTGTAAGGTTTAATTAGCTGAAAGCTCCACAAATTGAGCCCCGCTGAGTTTGCAGTGCTGTGGTTATAACCCAAGTTTTACAGGAGACAAAAGTGGCCTTAGGATGTCTAATTATGTTGTGGATCAAAGTGAAACAGTGAACACCTGGGTTCAGGTGATAATATCATCAATTTTTTTTAAGTACAATAAAAACTATCATTATTGTCCTAGGGTCTCTTTGAACTTCTGAAGTGTTGCACTCCTGAAAAGAAGGACAAACATGCAGCTAATACAGAAGTAAGCATTGAGCACACTCAAGGTGAGGTGGTGTGTCACAGTCTTAAGACTTTTGTGGTTGCTTTTTTAAAAATATTTAATATCTTGGCAAACTCAGGTAACAGTTGCCTTTTTCTTCCTGCATGTCTATTTTAATAAGCTGATACTCATCTTGTCAAATGCGGCTTGCAGGACTTAACATCACTTCTTTAGCTTTAGTAATGTGGTTATTTTTACTGGTTTGTACTTAAAGCACACAGTCACGTACCAATTCAGGGCAGGAGCGAAATCCTGATCCCTCACGAATATAATGGAATCTTGCACCATTGTCTAGCATGGAAAAGACAAAATGAGTCAACCCCACATGGTTGCTCTTCCTGGAGCCGGCCCTTGCAGGAAAGACTACCTCCAAGAATCCTTCCCTTTGATCACTGGCCTTGCTCTCATTCCCTACAAAATGGCCTCAAATTTCCCTGTGTCACTCTCTGCTGTCTTGGGTGCTTTGATGTTCCATCTTTTCCAATGGTGTTGGGCTGAAGTCATGAGTAGAACAGCTGTTGCTTTGGGGAAGCTCTCTAAAAGCCATCCTTTCCCAGAGAAGAAGACTTCCAAAATCTGTATCAAGAGTTGTGCTGCTTGCTTTATTTGTTTTGGCTTTTCCTGGCTTGGTTCCTCAGGGAACCAGTTCATAGGTACTTTGCTCTTGGGAATCCAGCTGTCTCCTGATTACAACGCTGGCTGTCCTCCTAATTTCCCAATGCACCATTTATCCTCTCTGCTGCTTTGGCCAGCATCACCCACTCCCCAGTTTGTTTTGCACACAAGTTCAGCACTTGGAAGGAAAAATCCCAACCTGGGCCATGAAAGAAAACCAACCTGGGTTCCTGCACCAGGAACTCCTGCCCGCAGAACCCACAATGTCATCTCTTATTGCAACTGTCACCATAGTACTTTGTGTGCTTACTAAATATATATATATAAATATTTAATTATCATTTGTTATGTTTTGTTTTTCATACAGGCTTGACTTGAGGAAAACTTTGTAGGCTCAGCTAAAGGTTGGAAAGGATCGCTTACAAAGCTAAAGCACTGAGGAGTCCCTAGATTTCGGCCCTGGGGTATAACTTGATTAAATGATCTCTAAGTGAAAGGGGGCTCATCAATTTGAGGCTAATTCCCATCTGTGTATGTCACCAATTTAACCCCAGACTCTCATGGAAGGTTGATACATGACTATGGCACTGCATGTTAACTATTCCTAGATTTGCTTCAGCAAAATCACTGAATTTGTATTGATGTAGTGTTAGTATAACAAAGAAAATTTAGGTATGCAATCACTGATGGTCTGGTCGGTACTGTGATTTTTTAATAAAGTCTGCTTTGATGAATTGATGCTGACAACAAATTTTATTATTATTATTTCAGAATTCATCTTCCAGTGCTTTGTTGTTTGAGCACTCATAGTTATCTGTGCCAACTGCACATCAGTTCTGTCCTGTCATCTTTTCACACCCACTTTGCATAAAAGTCAGCAGCGGGGGTGGCAGGGATGTCAGTGAGCAGGGACGTCCCTTTGAAAGCAGTTTCCTTGCCCATTCTCCTGACACCACCAGGCTGAATGTCCTGGGTGACTGAAGCTTAGCAGGCCTTGAGGGCAGTAGGAGAGGTGGAATGGTCCCTTCTTCAGCTTCATCCTTGCTATACCTGCAGGACCAGCAGCACTGGAGATAACATATGGGCAGGCCTGCACATCTTCCTGGAAAATCTTCTCTCTCCAAAGAGACATTAACCAAAGTCCAGCCAAAGGCATCAACTTGTGTCCACCCAGAGAGTACCCAGCAAAGATGATGGTGGGAGAGGGAGAAAATCAGCACTCAACACAACTGCATATTCTGGTTTAGGCTGTAAAGGCTGAAGCTGTGAGAAGAAAAATGCCTCCCTCTGGAGCAATACAGGGTAGTGCAGGGGCCCAAGTGACATGGACCAATTTGTGTCAAATGTCACTTAAAAAAGCTGCCAGGAGAGGCTGTCTTGATCAGAGCAGCTGTGGGGTGGAATAAAAGTGTGTGTATGCTGGGAAGTTAAAAACAACCCCAATTCCTAATGACTGTTTCAGTGGTGACCTGGAGCCCACATGAAAGCAGGAAAAGTGTGCTGCATGTGCTCTCTGGTTTATTACCACCCATTGTCTAAAATAAAGCAAGCCAAAAGATTGTTAAACCCTGCTGCGGTCTCAGGGAACAAATCAGCCAAACAAATAATTCCACTGCTTGTTGTTAACACGTCCCAGAAATGTGAAACAAAAGGTACAAGCGACGTGTTGCTCTCCTCTCTAATTTTAAACACAGTTCTGCAGACAAGATGTTCCTTACCACAGATTCATTACAAAGCAGCAGCAATAGAGAGACAAAGAGAAATAAAACCCCCGCATCTCCCTGGGAAAGTACAATCCATTTCTAACTCTTTTTAATTTTTTCTTTTTTTTTTTTTACTTTTGTGCGGACATCAGGACAGGACAACAGCAGACATAACAGGGCTATTGCCAAGTCATGGTTGAAAGAGAAAAGGCAGGCGTAAGTTTACACTATTCTCCAGTTTTCTGTGCAAGAGGGGGAAAGAATGACAGCAGAGGTGGAAAGAATTAGCATTGCTTTCATAAAAGATGGACAATTGGTTCTCTGAATTATGGAAAGATCCAGCTTGAATATAATAATTAGCACAGAATGGAAATGGAATTTTCTTTCATAAGGAATAACAATTACCAAGAAGGCTTTGCTTTAGAAGCTAATGTGAGTTCGTAATGAATAGTGAACTACAGAGTGGATGTAAAGAGAGCAATTTAATCAGCCCAGGGATGTAAGGGGCCATGGTCAGCTCCAGACAGCATGATGAAATATAAAACACATATATTAAAATATCAATAAAGGAAACAATGAAACCATTCAAAATACATGCTAAGAGTTAGTCACTGTGTATTTCTCCAGACTGCATGGTGCCACCGAATCAAAACCTATTCATTCCGCTCACCTAGGAAGTCAAAATGAAAAGAAATATGTTGTCCATACACTGGAAACCCAGGGAGGCCTGAAGTCCTCCGTAAGGATGATAGGTCACCCAAAAATTGCCCAGCCCTCAAGGGATGTGATGGTGAGTGGGAGCCATATATGCCACAGCTTCTGTACCTGCAACAGAAAAATAATAAAAGAAAGAAAAAGTGATGGTGAGGGGAGGCCAGGACACAGGCAGGAAGAAGGCAAAGTTTTGCAGAAAGGGAGGAAGGGGTTAATCTTCAGGGGAAGAGCAGAATAACAAAGAAATCAGCAAAAACAGGAGTCCCACAGGGGCAGGAGGAGGAGGGTGGTGCCTTCAAGTGTTCCAAAATGCCGACAACATGAATTAATCTTGCCCTGAAATTTTTGGACTCAGTCCATCTGTCTCCTAATACTTATCAGCTATATATCATCTTCAAGCACCTGCAGAAACATTAATCCTAACACCAGTCTTCTCGGGTAGATTTGTAATGCTATTGTCCTCACCTATAAATAGAAGAGCAGAAAAGATGAGAAATGTGTACAGGCAGAAGGTCTTAAACTGTGTCTAAACAAGGTGTCAAGTCAAGTCAAATGGTATTTTAATTCATATTAGGTAACACTGGGTTTTTTTCTGCACCTTTTCTCCCAATACAAACAAGTCCAGGTAAGCTGTACTTTCTCCTCTGTCTTACCAGCACAAACTGATATATAGATCAAAATTGCAATTAATAGCTGAGGAGGAGGGATCAGCCTTTATAATAGAAAAGCAAAAAAAAAAGAACTTAATGAAAGAGTATCAATCTGGTTGAGGGCAAATACCAAAGAGGAGAAGGAAATGTCAGTGCAGAGCCAGGAGTGTGTGACAGGATTATTGCAGACTGGGTCATATGCAAGGGGGAATTAGGGGCAATCCTTCAATTGCAGAGGAATGACTTTGCAGTTTGAAGCCCACTGCAATATTGTTTATGCAGGAGCTGCTGATGAGAAAAACTGACTTCCCTGCTCACAGCTGAGACGTGGGCAGCAGCGGAACTCACACTTTCATCCAAATATTTCACTGAATTTCCCCCAAGTGCTTTTAATATCTCATCGCTTTCATTGTGAGTTGATTCGATTTTCTTTTAGTGCCACCAGCTGCTCCACACACAAAAACAGTTGGCTGTGAACTTCAAAGTTTAACACTGATTTTCCACTGCAGTTTCATGCCAAGGTTCCTATAGGAGAAGGAAAGTGGAGAAGGGAAAGTAGCTTATTAGGGACGCAATTCTCATCTGTCTGTCCTCAAAAAGTGCTCTTCACGTACAATACATTGTTCTGCATTCATAACTACAGTCATAAGCTGTCAGACCCCAGCTCCACCTGGTCAACTGCCCTGCAGCTGGTGACTAAGTGGTGTAGTTGAATAACATTTTGTGAAGTGATATCCTTCCCCAGAATATTCCCAAAAGTCTCTCCCTAGTGCAATTTTCAGCTTACGGTCTTTTCAGTATTTACTAGCCCTCAGTGGATTTTGCTGTCAGTCATTTGCCCAGGAACACTTTGAGCCAATGTAACCAGCTGTAATGCTGTGCAGCTCACAGTCCCACGTCTGAACTGTACTCTGCATGAAGGATGTTCTCCTTCTGCAGCAAGCTCCAGGGATGACTGTCTCATTTGACCTCTCATAGCCCTTTTGTTGGAAGACTCTGTGAACAACCATTCCTTGTTCACCCTCTCCTTGTCACTAGTGATTCAGTACATCTTTTTCTTATCCCTTTGTTGTCATTTCTTTCTTAGTCTGGGGAATCGGTGCTCATGCAGAAACTATTCCGTACATCCAATTGTCCTTGCTGTCCTTCTTGGTATTGTTTCTGTCAGCTGCATCCCCTCTGAACTGAGAGGGCCAGATGTGAATATACATTTAGGATGCAGGCACAGCATGAGTTTGCGTGATGGCTACATGCTGCTTTCTGGTTTTATTTTTACGCCTTTCCAAATAATCTCTATTTTTCAACATGCTAGTGTGATCAAGAACAAGTACTGTGATGATGTTTTCATGCAAAAAATGATTAGAAACCTAAGAGCTCATTCTTCTGTGTCAGCAATGACCTTAGAGACCATCATTTTATATGTGAAATTAGTGTTGTTTTTCCCGTGTACACCACTTCATGTTTCCCTACAATGAATTTCACTGACCACTTCATCATCTCATCATTCACTCTTATAACATCCTTCTGCGGTTCTCACAATCAGCCTTGCATTCACTGCTCTGAATAACTTAGTGTGATGGGTGAATTTTGTCACCTCATTTTTTCCATTTTCAGATCATTTAGGAACACATTGAACAGCATGAGCTCCCCATACAAATATGCGCAGGACTCCATTCGTGACCTTCTTCCACTGTGAAAGCTGACCATTAATTTTCGCCTTCTGTTTCCTTTTAATTAACCGTGCACAGGCCTTCCTCCTTCCCTATGGCTGTTCAGTGCTGCAACAACTGGTGGTGAAGGACCTTGTAAAAAAAACCATAGAAAGTTATAAATTAAACTAATCACCCTTCTCTACATGCTTGTGTACTCTCTGCACTTATAAAAAATTATGTCAGTAGATGTGGTTTTTCAGTCTTCTTGGATATGAAACTATACCCCAAAACTGTGAAATTTCTAGCAGCAATTCACCAGATGTCAGCAGCAAAGTTCTCCCTGTCCTTATGTGTGCAGCTTTACGGTTGAATAGTTCTGGAATTGCAGAACAAATTCCTTATCTTCAGCACAGTTTATGCTGGTCTGGGCACTTCCAAAGAGCTGCTTGCAGAAGAAACACAAGAATGAAATGTGAAAGAACCAGGAACAGGTGTTGTAACTTGCAAATAAAACAAACCTTTATGCCAAAGTTAGTATTTGGTATTTCAGTTTGAATTTGGCATTCCTATTAAAAAAATATATATATATATATATATATATTTTTGCAGTTATTTAAACATACGTATATCACAGCCTTCTTACTGCTTTGAGTGGGGATCATTCATTTTTTAATGAACTGATTGGTTATGCTAGTTCAATAAAACTAATGTAAAGTCTGGGTTCATGTATTTTAATCAACTGCCTCTTTTTATCCAACTTTGGGCAACTCACAAGCAAAAGTAATACAGCCGTTCTCTAAAGTATATGAAAAGATCTGAACTGTGTGTGTGGTCCCAGCACTTTGAGGATTTTAAAGCCAGTAGCTTGAAAACTCTAGGGACGAGCTTGTACCTATTTCTTCAAGAGTCAAAAACATGTTTTTCTGCTTTTTGCAACAGCAACTGACTGCCAACAATGCAAATGAACCAGGCGTTGACTTGAACTGGCTGAATAAACTAAAATGTAAAATAATCCCTCTACTGTCAGAAACGACTGCTCTTGTCAGTATCTATTTGGCACCTCAGCAAGTCAGTAGCCATCTACCAGCTCAGCAGTCTGCCTTTTGTTTAAAACACTGGCACTCAAAATGTGCTGCTTTATACTATTGCATTATAACTAGTCTGATGTTTTGAAATAAATTTTTAAAATATTCCTTGCCATTGATTTTAAAATTGTTTTTCAGAGAAAGAAATAGTTAAAATTAAGGAATCCATTTCTGCAGTAGACATGAAATTATATCTACTGTGAAATCTCTAATATCACATGCCAAGTGCATAAATCTTGCAATTGTATGGGAAACATTTCACAGAATCACAGAATCAATTTTTACAGTTGGAAAAGACCTCTGAGATCACTCACCCATACACAAAAATACAAGCCATGCCCTACAATCTCAGCCACTAGAGCATGCTCTGCAGTGCCATATCTACACATTTCTTAAATATCTCCAGGGATGGTGACTTCACCTCCCTGGGCGGGCCGTTCCAGTGCTTGATCAATCTTTCAGTACAGTCATTCTTCCTAATATCCAGTTGAAACCTCCCCTGCTGCAACTTCAGACCATTTCCTCCAGTCCTGTCATTATTCACTAGGGAGAAGAGGCCAACACCCACCTCTCTACCACCTTCTTTCAAGTAGTTGTAGAGGACAATGAGGTCTCCCCTCAGCCTCCTCTTCTCCAAACTAAACATGCCCAGTTCCCTCAGCCTCTCCTCATATGGCTTGTTCTCTGGACTTCTCACCAGCTTGGTAGCTCTCCTCTGGACATGCTTCAGCACTTCAATGGCCTTCTTGTAGTGAGGGGCCCAGAACCGAACACGGTACTCGAGGTGAGGCCTCACCAGTGCTGAGTACAGAGGCACCATCGCTTCCCTACTCTTGCTGGCCACGCTGTTTCTGATACAGGCCAGGATGCTGTTGGCCTTCTTGGCCACCTGGGCACACTGCTGGCTCATGTTCAGCCAGCTGTCCACCAGCACCCCCAAGTTCTTTTCGGTTGGGCATCTTTCCAGCCACTCTTCCCCAAGCCTGTAGTGCTGCATGGGGTTGTTGTGACCAAAATGTAGGACCCAGCATTTGGCCTTATTGAACCTCATACAGTTGACCTCAGCCCATTGAACCAACCTGTCCAGGTCCCTCTGTAGAGCCTCCCTACCCTCAAGCAGATCAACACTCCCACCTAGTTTGGTATTGTCTATTTCAGGAGCATAAAAAATTTTTGTGAAGCAAGAGGGGACCACGGAATGCAAAAAGCTTTTTAAATCCATCCATAGAAAACAGCCACCTCTGATGGCATGGTAGCTTTGTGTCCTGAGGATTGCCATCTCAGACTGTACAGTTCTGCAGGGCTGGAAATACCACAAAGAATATGATTTGGTTAAACACAGCATCTCCTCTGACCCACACAAATGGCTTGGCAGCAAGTCTGACTCTGTGGCTGCCAGCACATCATATGCATCTGAGGAAGAGGGTTGCACCACAGCGAGACCCATCAGATGCATCTTAGATGGGCTCCCATGCATCAAAAGAGTTCTTGCTTCCACCACTTCTGCTGCGAAGGCTCTCATTGTGTCCAGTGAAACTGAAAAAGAAGTGTGGCAGTAAGTGGTAGCAGTCAACTATATAAACAAGACAGAAAATTCAGAAAATTACTTGTCAAGCTTATTTCAGGCCAGAGAATATTTTAAAAATATTCTTGCATTAAACAGATGCTGGGCAATTCCAGCAGAGGTGACCACTGGATGTGGAGTGCTTTCAGAGAAGTTAACAGCATGCTGTCCCTTATGGTCCTCCACCACAGTATTTAAATATTTTATCTCATTCCTGCACTCAGGATTATGTATTAGGAGAAGGAAGGAGGATCTGGAAGATTGTTTTACTGTGTTCTTGTTAAGCTTCTCTCTCTCAAGCCTGATGCCCATATGGCCTGTTAATAATGCAGCCCCATAATTTAACACAGTTTGCCTTGAAATAAATCCTAAAGTAAGCATGGTCCAGGGTAACGCTCACTTAATATGAAGTGCATGGTCCAAAGGGAATCAACAAGCAAATCAAACTATAAATGTGAAAAGATGGAGGAATAATACAAGCCTTCCCAAGCACTTCAGAAGTTTGTGCTATTATAATTATCCTGTTGAGGTTTCATCCTGTCATCTTAAATGAAAAAGGATTAGATCTTAATATTCTTCTGTAGTTCCAGTGACTTCCAATAAGGTGGAAAGTTTTAATTAGAATGATAAAGGGTTGGGTTTTTTTTTTTAAGGAAAAGTCTGTGATTTCATACATTAATAC
>VZRU01007205.1:212716-247439 GCA_013398155.1 Pedionomus torquatus | reverse complement strand
AGGAAGGGAGGAAGGAAGGAAGGGAGGAAGGAAGGAAGGGAGGAAGGAAGGAAGGAGTTGGACCACAAGTTCAGCTTTGTGTTAGTAAAGCCAGGAGTGTACTAAGAAGATTTCCCAGGAGTGAGTCTCACTGTAATATAAATGCAGGGCTTACAGATCAGCTGCCAGGCACAGATACACTCCCTTGGTTGATGTGGGGACCACCCAGCCATGTGATGGCTGCTCTTTGAGCGACACAGATGGGAGGAAAGAGGAGCACTTTGGGCAATACTTGTGTGACAACCATAATCCTGGACACCATCCCACATTCACCATACCTTTGGGCTTTAAGACATATTTTCTTTTTTCTGAAAGCATAAGGAAATACAATGAGCCAAAAAGCAAGCAAGTCATTTAGACTTGAGAAAGACTATGTCATCTCCACTGTGTCATGGCTGCAATTAAGCCATGTCTCTTCATTAGCAACCACAGCACTTATCTGCACAGGCTCTGCTTAAAGAGAACAAATAGAAAACAAAACAAAGGTGAGCATATGGTTTGGCCAGGACATTCAATTTTACTGCAACTCTGTAAACTGTGTCCTGCAAGGCCAGGAGGTCAGAAGAGAGGGCCAGGCTGCCAGTTGGTAGAGGTCTATTGAGGCAAATGGAAGAGTTTGGTGTGTCCATATGGTTATTTTTACTGCCAAAAGACCCAGACCAACCAGTAGGACAAGGGCAGCTCTTGTACAAGGACACGTTTCCTCCAGCAGCCTTGTGTCACCTGTGCTGGGCACAGCCACCCTCAGGTTGGAGCCCCAGATGAAGTCCACAAAGTTTAGCACATTGGGGCTCTCAAAGGCCTCTAGTTTTTCAAAGAGAAAGCAAAAAGTTTTACTAAATATCAAATTCAATTCACTTAATGTGTTTCCAGGGATTATTCAGCAACAGTAACTCTTTTTATTTGATTTCTGCCCACGGCATCCCAGCTAACATAATGCTTAAGTATCCAGAAGAGACAAAAATAATTATGCAACTTTGTGATATCCAAGCAATAATAATGAAAAAGTTCCGTTTCTGTTACAGTTATAGAAAAACAAGACCTATTACTCACATAACATTTAACTCACTTCCAATATGGCAAAGCATTTCTTCTGTCTCAAAGCATTAATAAAATATAACTGCACTGCACATGCTGTCAAGAAAGCAAATTTCCATAGATGTTCTAAAATATCAGAAGGTTTTTGTTTAACCATGAACAGGTAACTGAAATATTATTGCAACAATGAAACTACAGTCTTCCTAAATTGCATGTGGCCTGAAAAACTGATAAATAAATACGAGGTTGATGAACACAGTATTAGTTTTGGTTACTGTTCTGAAGAACTCCAGTCTTTGTCCTCTCTCGCCTCACACCACAAGTGTAAGGAAATTTGCCAAGTTTTTTCTCTTGAATTGCTCTCTTTATAAAAGGAGTTTGAAAATCACAGACGTGAAACAAGGTACATTCCTTCATATGCGTCATCAGGATTTATCAAGTCTCATTCTGCACTGGTTTGTGTGCCTGAATCCCATAGTGTTGACGTGTATGTGAATTGGAAAGGAAAAATAAACACACAGTAAAAAATGGGGAGTAGCTGGCTATATGGAAAGCACTGCCAGAAGAGATGACAAACCATTCACTAGTCAATAATGTGACGCTGTTTCTGAAAGAGGAAATCTTCTCTGGCACGCATTTACAAGATTACTGTCCATAAGACTTGAAAAGAAAATTATTGTTTTTATCTGTGAAGGGAGGCCTCAGCTATGCAGAAGTACATACCATTGGGAGTTGCGCTCCAGTGGAGCTCTAGAAGAGTTGGAGAGAGCATGGGTGGCAATCCTTGTAATAGGTCATTTAGCCTACAGGTCTTCATGAGAAAAAACAAAAACAACAAAGGAACCAATTTCTGAAAATACTTTTAAAAATTCATATGCATGCACACACAGACATACGTATATCACATGTCTGTTTTCTAAGACTATACCTTAAAAGCCAATGGCAGTACTCTACAGATCAAATTTGGCATATCATGAATCCTACAAAACAGCTTACATCTAATGAAACAGTTCAGCACAACACCTAACTTCAGATTTCTCGATGAACTATTTACTGTATTGATTACATGACAAGCTACATAAAACCTACATTAGCTGTCCACAGAAAAGCTTAGATTTTGGCTAAGGATTAATGTAAGAGTTTTTATGTGATGCAAGCAAATCTACTTTAGCTTTGCAAGACTACAACATTCGGAGGTTTGAGAGAATTTACTGTGCAAAAATCCGCTTTCCTCCATACTTAAAGTGTATACAAGAATATTATAAAGCATAATACTTCATGATCTACTCAGTGCTATCATGCCCCGGTTATACCAGCTTTTGTAGATTTTAACATTGTAGTTCTGTCATTGTCAATGGGTATATTTATTTCTGTTTCAAGCTTACCTAAAAAATCATTCTCTAAGTTTTTATCTTCCAAAGTTTCTTCTGAAAGAAGAAATAGCAACACAGCATCTAGACAGATGACTAGAGAAGGAAGTTGCTTATGAACTCATATAAAGGATTTGCACCCTTAGCATTTTTGTGACTGCTGACTTTTTAAATCCTACTTTGCGACTTCCACAGTTTAGATTTTAACTCACTGAACTGCTAGAACTTTGGGACGTGATGGTTTGATACAGACACTGCTGGTTTTTGCTAAGCACTATCTGCAAAGAAGAATAAAGAGATATATTAAAAGTACCTACAAATCTGTATACCGTTTTCAAATGTGACTGTATATCATAAAGATTTCCTGCACTGCATCTACACTGGAAAGCAGTTAAATCAAGTTTAGATATACATAATGAAACAGTTCTGAAGTACAAAAGATGTTTCACACAAGACAACTACCAGATGCATATTTCTGTTAACTACATATCTATCTAGTAATGACTTACCGTTTGAAATATTTGCTTGTTTGTGTTAACATCAGATGGCTGTAAACAGCAGAAGTTACGCTCCAGCTAGAATAAGCATCTTTTTTGGAATGCATCCACGCTGATTCTGAGAGGTTCGGTAGCCCTTTACCTCCCCAGGCAGCTCTAGGCATCCTCCCCTCACACTCTGCAGGTAGGGTACAGCTGCAGCCACATGAAACTCTCTAGCACCAGTTCACTGCATCCCTTGTCCTCCCCTCCTCCACCAGTCCCTCTGCTTTCCCCAAAGGCAATGAGCATCCTGTTTGTGTGGTCATCCCATAGCTTGACCCAGAGCCTTTAATATCTGGTTACGGCTAGGATAGGAATAAGCTGCTCTCACCTGTTTATCCAGTGCTAAAAGCCTAGGGGATAGCAAGGAGATCAGCCTCCTTATGGTAATTATTTTTACGTTTCTTGTTTGCATCTCATTTGTGAAATTTCTACCAGTATCACTAGGGCGTTTGAATGACTGCCATTTTAGAAAGTGTGTATAAGAGATGTTTCATCAGTAAGCTTTTATTTTTTAAGCCAGACCCGAAAGATTAGTCAGTTGTCAATGAACCTTTTTTCAAGTCATGGCTGTCCTCATGAGCAAAACCTGCACTTCACGCAGGAGAGCAATGCTACTATGTTTTTTAGTGCACATGGTCTCAGTTTGTAGCTCAGAAGGTTAAATTCTAACACAAGTTCAACAGAATGGATCCCATTTCTCGCTATCCTTTTATCTATTCCAAACCGTCATTTTCTGTATGAATTATGGGTGGGTTTTGGTTGCCTCCTATATGTTCTCAAGACATATATTGCTGCTAGATCTACATGGAGGCTTTGTTAATGGGCATAAAGATGCTTGTATTATGCAGTTTAAAATGTGTAGGTGTTGCATTGGTAATGCATCAGTTCATTTATGCTTATGGTACATTTAGTTTATGCTTCTAGTGCAGCATTTCTGAAGTACACTTTTCATTGGGTACATTCAAAACAGCGCATTGTTATTTGCAAATTTTCTGAAGCCCTTTTACATTGATCATTATCTTTTCACAATAAATAGTACTGTGTTTTAATTGGATTGAAGGAGGGTTGAGGGGTATTTTTGCTTGTCAGGAAACAAATTTAATATAGATGTTCATTAAAGGCATGATGCCAGAGCATCTTGAGGATGGTGCCAACTGCTTGTTGCAGGTTAAATTGAGACAAAGGACATGCCAAAAATAAAGCAGATTTCCTCATACATGTACATCTACAAAGAACTGCTGCTTCTCTCAAGCCCTGACTGACACACAGTATTGGTATGCAGGACCCAGTGACTTTAGCACTCTTCACAAATCTAGCCTAAAATTTTCCATTGTCTGGAATATACTTCAGTTGCATTCACTTATGGTCTAGAACCAGCAAAGAAAAGATTATGGTTGTGGGTTTCTGAAGTTGCTTTCTCCATGAGACACTAATGATGGGTTATTTGCTCTGCCATTTTATTTTATTAAGAGGATTGCATGTGGATTCTTGAGCACTTTCTTTCTTCATGCTGCACAGATCTACAAGAATATAAAATCCTAACTCAAAGGAGATTAAATTATATTTGGGAGATGTGAAGTCCCCCAAAAGAAAAGGAAAGAAAACCCCTAATCAGAGCACTGTGATTGTGGAAGACAGTCTAAAGAAATTTAATGCCATGTAATACATATTTAAAAGGCAGCCTTTTACAGCAGTTCATTTTTTTCCTGTTTGCTTATGCACAGTAGCAAGTAGCACTGAGATTCAAAATGCATTAGAAACCACCACACAGCACGGCCACCCGCGGAAACAGCAAGTTAATTCAGCATTGGCTTCTTGTAGTTTTATACAGAGACACAAGTAGCAGATTCTAGTAGTACCAGGATGCTGCAGCTGGTTGTCCAATGTCCATTCTCTTATTCCACTGAGAGATCACCCTTGCAGTTGCTCTGCTTGGTTGTCACCCTGATGCATTACTTAGTAATCTGTACTTTTCCTTCCTTATGCTGAGAAAATCAGCGTTGTTATAGGACCTGTCTTCTGCAACAACCCTGGGATGTATATGTAGTTTCTTCTGTGACTCAGGGAGCTTTTCAGCTCATGGTTGTTAAGAGAGGACCAATTGAGGGCTAGTTCAGCCGAAGGAAGTTGGCGAAACAATTCTGGGGTGAACTCTCAACCCAGAATGAGACAATATGAACATCCTACCTAGCCTCAGGGAAAGGAGTACCTGTGTTGCATTTGGCTTTACGGACATGCTTCCCTACAAAGGGTCAAACTAAGCAGAGTGATGCACTCCAGGATTGCACCTAATGTGACTGGCCACTCCTGGTGTTCAGTTCATGGGACTGGGCTCACATTCATCTGACTTAGCCCTTCCAAAATGCATGCAGTGTGGATATCAAGTCCTCAATACCAAGTGTTTTCAACTGCACGTCTGTTCCCACTGGACTACAGTAATAGCTGATGTAGGCAAAAACACCAGCATGATAACCCAAGCTGTTCAGCCTCATTATCCTCCCTCTGAGATTCAGAAACCCTGAGTTTCTTCCTACATGGTAGCCTTTACTGATGAAACAGTGGCAGAGACAGAGATGTTATACAGCCACAGAGTTTACATCATCTTTCTCCTAAACGGCCCAGTGACCACTGGGAAAGCAAAGGTACGTAGAAGCTTTATACCCAGTACAAAAGGTGAGCAAGGATTTTGAAGATTTATTTTTATGGATTCATGGATTTGCTTCTAATACAGCAGTATCCTTCCCTCCACAAACAGAGCTTTTCTATTCTGTTGCTTAATACCACTGGTATGTGTTAAGTTCCAGATGTGATACTCTCTCTAGAAGACAAGAGTATTCTGTTCACAGTAAACAGTATTTCCAAAGGAAGTTCAAGCTGTTTCCAAAACTGGGATTGAACAAGGTTGAAGTTCATCCAGTGAACTGCATTGTACTTTGTCTGTGCAGAGTTTTGCCTCTAAAAGGGAAAAAGACCATGCTAGGAATTAATTTCAGTCCGTACGTTTACTGTAGTGAGAGCCATAAAAGTCATGCTTTTGAAATTTTGAGGACTTCCATCAAATCACTTACTGCTGCCAACTGCATAGAACAATTTAATTAAGGTTAAAAAAAAAAAAAGCCATCATATGCAATCAGGATGCTATTATTACAGGAGAAAACCATTATACCAGTGACCCTACACCCTTCAGAAGAAGATAAAAAATTGTTTCTGCAGACAGATGGAAAAATACTCCTTAATGAGTCACCTTTTGACAATAAAGAATGAAACCTATCTGGATTTCAAGAACTCTGAAAGTTTTTTTAAAAAAAGCTTTAGTTTGAGTAACTCAGACACGTTACACACACTAGCTTTTTTTAAGCAACAGGGTGGAACTGCATGTGTAGGCTAGTGGTAAGTAAGGTTTCTGCAGTACCTCTTGAAGTTCATTTCAAGAAGCTTTTTCATTTTTTGCTACAGATAGACTGCAGCCAGAATAGACTGTTAGTGGAAAGTTTGCACCCTCAAAATGTAAAAGGATAATAAAACAAAGGCAAATTTTAGCCATAACTTAAAACCTTCACTCAATAAATGTGTTAAGAGCACAGAAAGCATACATTTTATTAGCTAACAGCTAATAAATCTCAGATCCTGTTAGGATCTGAGATAAATCTTTAAATTTATCATTAATTAAAGCAGGAACTGTTTCATTGTATGTTGGCTGTGTCTCATTCTGTGTCGCAAGAGGGAAATGGGCCAGCGAATTGAGCTCCTAACAGTGCTCATTCCTTGACTGCACTCTAATTTTTCTCTCCTTGGGGACAGGGTGTTAGAACTGTAGTATGGAATATCAGTGATTCCTGGTGAATCCTCACATTTCAGCTCCAGCCAGATACAATTTACTGGAGAAGTGTGCTGGCAGGGGTTAACTGGCTCAAGAACTTGGAAGCCCCCTGCCCTTGGATGGCCTTTCCCATGCTCTGCAGATGAGCAGAGAATGTAAGTTTACCCTTGTGGTCTTAGCATGAAGCAGCGATTCACGGTTTCTAGGGGGCAGATGTCCACATGAGGAAGCCCTTGATCAGCCCTGGGCACTCTTTGAGATTATATGGAGAAGAAATTATTTGCAGACTTCCACCATCATAGGATTTCCCCCTTTTTTTTAAAACTTCATGACATAACATGTTTTGTCAAATGCCATTTTTCACCATTATGCTTTCCAGATATGTCAGAAAGCATCAACCTTTACTTTTCCACATTTTGTTTTCCTGGGCAAAAAGCAATGGAAATCTTGGTAAAACATGTGAATCAGAGATGACAACTGCCTTCCTCTTAAAAAAAAGAAAGCTGAAGGGGCAACTGAGGTTCCTGCATGATTCCAGCACAGAGGAAACTTTCTGCCCTTCTGCTGATTCAGAGATAACTAGCCAAAGAAGGCTGGCTGCATAAATTTCCCCTTTCATGGGGTCTTTGCTCAGAACAGGGTGTTTGCTCCAGTATCTGAAGAGATTTTGGAAATTTTCCCATCAATTCATCTGACATTTTCAAAAAGTCTCTCTCTAGTTACACTTTGGGGGTTGAAGGTGACACTGTGTTAATTCTACAAAGTTTAGAGATAATAGTGGAAGCTTTGAGAGACCCTTTGTGTCTTTCCTCAGCGTAAAGCTTCAGAAAGTATTTGGGGAAAATCTTCAAAATCAGTAACATTTTGTCCTGTTTTCAGCTGGAACAGGGTTAATTTTCTTCCTAGTAGCTGTTATAGTGCTGTGGTTTGGATTTAGGATGAGAATAATGTTGATAACACACTGATGTTTTAGTTGTTGCTAAGTCAAGTGCTTTTCAGCTTCTCCTACTGCCCCATCAGAGAGGAGGCCGGGGCTATACAAGAAGTTGGGAGGTGACACAGCCGGACAGCTGACCTCAACTGGCCAAAGGGATATTCCATACCATATGACTTCACAATCAATATATAAACTAAGAGGAAAGCTGGCCGGGATGGGGTGCTGTTTGGGGACAGGCTGGGCATCAGTCAGTTGGTAGTGAGCAACCGCTTTACATTTGCATCATTTGTCTTTGTTGGATTTTGCTTTTCTCTCTTTGTTGTTTTCCTTTTAATTACAAAGTATTATTGCTTTTGTTGTTGTTAATAATACTTTTATTTTAATTATTAAACTGTCCTTATCTCAACCCACAAGTTTTCTTACTTTTGGTCTTCCTATTCTATTCCCCATCCCATCAGGATAGGGAAAGTAATAGAGAGGCTGTGTGGTCCTAGTAGCTGTCTGGGGTTAAACCACGACACGCTTGAAAATCTTTTCCAGTTCACCCCCCTACTATTTATAGCTGAAGAATCAAGAAAGTTTTTTGGATCAAATAACCTCAGTTGGACTCTTCTTGTACTCAGCATCTCAGCAAGGTTATCAGTTCTCCAGGATGTAATTGAGACTTTTTTAGGATACTTGAGGCAGAACTTGATGCTGTGCTATGTGCTCAGTGTTACAGATTTCTTTTGTTCATCCCTGAGAAAAGACCCTACTGTGATAAATCATATTCCTGTTAATTCACTTCCTGAGCATCTGTCTTACAGTATTCTTGTTCCTTGTTTACAGAGAAAATGTTGAAGGATTCCACCGTATGGGTATAAAAATATTATCTCAGATGGCTTATTATTTTATAGCAGCCTATTTCCAGCCCACAGTGTGAATTCTTACTTGCACACTACCCGAACATTAGCAGCAAGTACTTAACAATGACATCTGTCCATTATTGCTGTTCTCTGTTTCCAAAGGAAACAAGGTTATGCAGTTACACTGTCTATCTGTCCATCTGCCTGTCTTACAGTTTCCCAAGCCCCCACAAAGGAAGAGCTGGTTCTTGGCCAGTCACAGTGACATTTGGAAGGATGAGAGTTTATTATCACAAGGAAAGGGTCTTAAGGACACAAAAAAGTTAAGAAACTCAGCTGCTGGAGCTAGAGGTTTCATTAGTTCTGCAGTTCATGGGACAACCTCTGTCATATTTATGTGGCTGTCGAGTCTAAAAGCTCCTTTTCTACATCAAACCCCAATTTTCTTAGCACTGTTCAAATACTGGCTATAAAAATAGTCTCTCCTTCTTCCTACCAAAGCTTTAGTCATTCTTACAGCAGTTTCTGTCTCCTGATTGTGTGTCATATAGAAACAATAAAGATAACAAATTGTGGAATAAAGATAATATAGAGTGACAGGAGAAACGCATGTAAAAAATGTATAATGAAGCCAAACTATTGCTAGTGTAAAGTCTCAAGTACGATTAGTAACTTTGGCTATGTCACTGCATTCTCACTGGATGTGTCACTGACAATACCTTCAGAGGGCCTGATTTCTCAGGCATAGATGTTCAGTGTTGTGAAATATAGTGAAATCTGTGTATGGGGTTTGTGCAGCTGCTGATCCAATGTGAATGGCTGAAATTATTGCTCCCTCAGCCAGAAGTTCCCTCCCTGTAGATGTGATGAGTTGAGTGAACTGACCATATGCGTGCTCCAAATCTGTTATAATATAAAATAAGATAGGTAGCTTTTATCACACTTGGTCTATTTCTGGCACCAGGAAATGAAAACAAATCTGTCCTGTCACCTTAGCAGGCATGATTTTCCTCTCTCTCATGGGCACTAAGGGCTTTTGACAAGAAAAGTACCTTTTATTTGAGAAAAGGCTGGGGGAGAGGGGAGGGAGGGAAGAAAAATAAGCATAATGCAACATCTCAAAAATTCAGTCAGCCATGCAATTCCAAATTAAGCAGGGAGTAGCAAATCCCTATGCCTCTGGCCAACCCAAAATCTTTCCCAGGACCCTGAGAGACACAGAGGAACCAGAAGGGTGCCCACTCCATGAGTTAACTTCCACGCAGGTTATGTTGGCCCATCTGGCCCATCCTGACTCAGCTATAATGCCAGTTTTTTATATCTGTGAATCTAACCACATTTCCCCACAAAATCAGCCTGATGCTGTTTCTGACTCTGACCCTGCCCAGTCAGTGCTAGCTGATCCCAAAAGGGACTCCCAGCTCCAGCAGACAATCCTTGCTGGAACATGCTGGACAAGTTTCCCTCACCAAAGCACCTCACAAGCTCAGGATGATCTGTGTAGGACAGGTCCCCTCCTGCCTGAATTCTGTCCAACTGGAGCTGTATGAAATAGGAAGTCAACTACGATGCACAACCAATTCCAAAGCATTTGAAAAAAGCCTCAAAATGAAAATAAGCATTGTGTAAGGAAAGTTATGCTTCACATAAATAAAACAAATAAAGATTGCATTTTGAAGTTGGGCCCCTCAGTTTTTTCCATACAGGAGCATAAAAAATTATCTCCAAATCCAGTGATTACAGGGGTTTCAGTTACACAAACTAATCTGGTCATGGCCAAGTGGATGAAATTCTCCCCCAGTTGTTTTGTCAACTTTGTTTTAATTTTACTACCTCCATTTTCTGCCCTTTGAACAGTTCAAGAAATCATGTGGGGAGCTGAGAAGGGAGTTTCAGTGCTCTGTGCTGCTCCAAGTCATCATAAATTTCAGAGAAAAAATATGCAGAAGCAGAAAATTCTTCTTTTTTAACCTGAGGAAGGGTTAAGCCCCTTTCTCTTACCCACAAATGGGAACAACTTTGCCTTAATTCTCTCTGCTGAGTAAGAGTGTTGCCTACATCATCACCATACAGCCTGATACCAAAGTTTTTTTCAGGAAGAAAAGTCCATATTCTTGCTTTTATTCATAGTTTCTTCCAAAACTATTTCCAGGTGCTTTTCGTGGGTGATGATGAAGTGCTCTTTCATCTACATGTGGTTACTTTGACTTAATTTCCTTCAATTCATTCTATCAGCTGCTGCAATTATTTCTCTTCACAGAAAACCTTCTCCGGCTGTTATCAAATTCCCAATGCTGTGCAGCCAAGTACCCACTGCAATACTTACCGCTGGTGTCAGTGCTGGAGCCGAGCGTGTCTTCTTCTGAAGGACAGATTAGTAAATGGGCTCTGCTTACTTCTGACACTTTCCTTCCCCGGGGCAATAGTGTAAGCGAGCCTAACTGGAAAAGAAAGGAAATGCTATCCACTCATGTATGATTTATTTTGAAAGAAATTTCAGGGAAAAAAAAAAAAAAAAAGACAGCCAGTACAAATTAAAAGAAAAAGGAGTTTCCACCACTCGGTTTTGGCTGCAAGACACGCTTTCCATGTTTCAATTAGCCAGTGCGCTACTCTGTGGTATATTTTCAAATTAACAAGGCTATGTATTGTGGCAATGTAAATTGAACAGCAAAGATAAGAACCTTCCAAGCAAACATCAGCTCAAGAATTGCCAGCAGTGGGACAACTGGCCTTGTGTGCCTGTTGGGCAGGAACACATCCAGGTGGGTTTTACGTATCTCCAGAGGAGACTCCACCACCTCTTCGGGCAGCCTGTTCCAGTGCTGTGTCACCCTAAAAGTAAAGAAGTTTCTTCTCATGTTGAGATGGAATTTCCTGTGCTCCTGTATGTACTCCTTGTCCTGTTGCTCGGCATCATTGAAAAGTCTGGCTCTATCCTCTTGACACCCATCCATTGGATATTTATAAGCATCGATGAGATCCCCTCTCCATTTTCTCCAAGCTAAAGAGACCCAGATCTCTCAGCTTTTCCTCATAAGAGAAATGCTCCATTCCCTTGATCACTTTGTACATGTATGAGGGGCTTGTGGGCTACAGAAAAACTATTCTGTGCTACTTAGTCTCTTTTAAAGACAAGTTCTAACTGGTTTTAAGCATAAGGAAAAGTAGCAACTCATCTTCATAACATTTTGAGGCATTAACTTGTACTGGGACAAAGAAAAAGGATGACAATGGCTTGCTTTCTGCTTTCTTATCTTTTAATCTTATTTTTTTCTTCATCCTTTTTTGCTTTCTCTCCTCTTTACATCTTTGCCTTTTCTAATCTTTTAATCTCTTTTCTGTTCTCCTCTTGCCTTCTTTTCCCTTGGTCCTGCACATCACCAATGCCTCCCTCCAGCCTGGTTCCACTCTGAGCTGGGAGAAGCCCAGAAGTGGGGAGGGAGAGTTCAGTGCAGGGCAAGGTTGGTGTGGACAGGTTGTGCCCTTCATTTCTTAGCACATGAACACAACTCATTCTCTTCTTGGACACAAGTGCAAAAGTCTGATTCTTCTCCCTAAACAAAGCTGTCTAAAAGGCTACATCCCAGCACTGAAGGGGCACAAGCAGTTTTTGGTTGTTGATGCAGATAGAAGCAACTTGCACAGAGCAACAAAAAATTTTGCTGACTTTTGTATAAGCAGGTTTCCTGTTCTGACTCCACAGAAATCCTTTACATTGCAAACACTGAGTTTCTCGCTGTTCATCACCACCGACATTCACTGTTCTGTCGCAGTGGTGCCCAGCGACAGAACAAGGGTCAGCAGGCACAAACAGGAACACAGGAAATTCCATCTCAACATGAGGAAAAACTTCTTTGCTTGGAGGGTGACCAAGGGCTGGAACAGGCTGCCCAGAGAGGTTGTGAAGTCTCCTTCTCTGGAGATACGTAAAACCCACCTGAACATGTTCCTGGCCAGCCTGCTCTACGTGAACCTTCTTTAGCAGGGGAGTTGGACTAGATACCCTCTGAAGGTCCCTTCCAACCCCAACCTACTAATTTGTGATTCTGTGATTCTGTTCCACCTCCTTGCTTTGCTCCCAGGGACATGCAGAAAGGTGGCCTGCAGCAGCAATGACAGAGCAGGGCTGTGAGAACCCAACACAGGACCTAACAAGGGCTGGGGCTGGTCCAGCCTGAGTGCTTTCCCTACTCACAAATTCTGACTGTAGGCAGATCTGACAGGTTTCTGAGAAGGTGGCCTTCACCTTCACAAGCAGAGGTCTGTGGGAATGTAAGGTCTGTATCAGTAGCACCCTGCTCATCACAAAAAGCCACAGGAGCCGTTAAACTTAATATATTCTTTGTGTACTTCCTATAAGCACTATTGCCTCAGGGCTATTGACTCTTTGTTTTCCTTCGTGTTCTCTTTTACAATAGTGGCTTTTTATCAAGTTGATAATTCAGCTATATAAAAATCCCCTGATATCAGCATTAGTTTTGCCAAATCCTTTATCCACTGCGTGAAAACAGACAGGCATTTTGTTGAAACAATAAATCCATTATGTCAACACAATTAATTCTGTTCACTGACTAAAACATTCTGTCGAGGAACAAAAGGCATTAACCTAATATCTTTATCTAGTTGACAAAAAACAAATTAGTTCAGAGTCTTTGATGTCATTGTGGTTTACGTCACAGAAGATCCTTCTTGTCAACATACCATTTTATCATCATTTTGTGGGAAGTCAGGACACGTGGTCTTTACCAGGGTTCTGTCAAGTCACATAGGGGAAGTTATTGCATCTGCTTGTGCCTGCATTTCCCTCTGTTTGTCTGGACCAAGGCTTCTGCAGAGACCATTTCTAATTATGTGCTTGTACCACGATAGTCTGTTTCCTGGGTTAGGGACTATCAGTGCTCTGTGTGTTCTTTTTTTATAACACAAAAGGAAAGGAATGAGTTCCTTCTCTGTTCTTGCAGCACCGACAATAAGCGCTTGATTTCTCTTGGCACTTCTTAATGCTATTATAGACCAAATCGCTTTCAAAGTCATTGGTGAACACAAGGGATTTTGGGGCTCCAAGTTTCTAAATGAGCTCAGCTATCCATGCATGTCTTCATATGCCTTAAGGAAAGTCCCTTTCTTCTCACATGTATGTCTTTTCCTACAGTCATTGAAAATTAGAGGTTCAAATTTCACATTATTTCTTCAGGGAATTATTTCATTACAGAGAGATCTCGGGTTTCACTGGAGCCCTTAAGAGTGGGCTGCGTATGCACCCAGAAAGGAAGTCTTGCACTGGGGTAACATGCTTTCTCCCTGCTCCTTCTCCTCAGAAACGGTGAATTACATCATGAGTTTTTAAATCAGAGAAGTACACAGTCCTGCCTCCCTGGAGCCTAAGGTACAGTGGTGGTCTCCCTCCTGGCCTGGGATTGGAAAGTATGAGAGCAGATGATGCAGGCAAACCCAGCCTGTTGTAGAGGATGGTCTCCACGAGCCCGGATGGGGCTGGGATGCAGACACAGAGCAGGACCACCGCTGACAGTGGCAATTCCTTTACCACACGTGGATGTCTATATCAGGACAGCAGCTCTTCCAGCCATGGGAGCAACCCACATGCAACAGTTCAGGTTCGTTTTCCCACAGACACAGAGTTTGTGCAGCACCTCCAGCATTTAGCCATGCCACATAAAGTCAAGGGCTCCTCCACCCTCCAAGGAAGGTCCTGTTTTAAAGAAGCTCATTTTATTTTGCACAAACAGCACTATACACCAGCATGCAGATCTGCAGATTGGTGTTGTCTTTTTGCTGATTTGAAAGGTTGTTATAGAAAGGATCCTGGCTGAGTTTTATCAAATCTCTGATCTACCAGGGAAAATCTTTATGTCCCACATTTCGTTTTCTTCCGTGTCCACCTGGAAATGACATGAGAAGCACTTCTTTTATTCACAGTGAAAAGAAGGACATCTCTTGAGGGCAAAAAGGGTTGTGAAGTGCTACAGTGTGCAGTAATCAGAGTTAGAACTAAGCACAAATATACTTTTAGAAGATGGACATTTCACAGTGGTCACTTGGTAGTCCACTCCAGCTTCCTCACATATCCTACAAGTAGCAGGACACCATCAGCCTTTAAAGCAGTGTAGGTCCCACGCACAAGACTTCAAACACAGGTCAGGGCACAGGCCTGTGTGAGATTCATCCTAGCTACTTGCTTACTAGGAAGCTACACTTGCCTTATCTGTGGGACTAACGTTTGGTAGCAGATTTAAAAGGTTCATCTTAAAAGAAAAAAAATAGAAAGAATTAAAAAGATGCTCACAACAAGCATTCAAGGAAAATCCTCAAGTTGCTCTTCACCATATCTAAGCCTCCTTCAGACTGCATGTCTACATTTCTTTCTCAAACTCCCAGTAGTTAAGCTTTTCTCCTTACACTGTCTAAAGGCAAAAGTGTAGCTCCACACAATGCAGACAGAATGATTGTGAATTGTGTGGTTATCAATAGATTGCTGATTAGCAATTTCCCTTCCATTTATGCCTGCAGTGATTAAGAAATAGTTAGCTCCTTCTTTCAATTTTTTAAAGAAATCTAATTTTTTATTTTTTTCTATTCTGCTGGAAAATAATCTGGTTTGGTTGGTCTGCGATTTGGCCCTCTGCTGCGGCTGTGCATGTTTCAGAGCACCTTGTGAATCACAGTTGTGAGCTGGATTTCTAATGTAGTTATGCATATTCTTACCTTTAAGCTGGCAAGTGATCCTTGCAAGATCAATAACGCTGTGTTTAAATACATGCTTAGGGGCTTTGCTGGACAGAGACCAAAGTGTTCAGAATCGACAAAGTTGAATTCCTGGTGGATAACTGCTGTAATCTTTAAATTTGTTATAGTTTTAATTTAACAGCAAAGGCTTTCTCATTTATGAGATAGCTGCTGTCCCCTAAGCATATTTGCTATGACGTTTATTTGAGTGATCGTCTCAGCATTCCCACAGACCTCACCTGTTGTATCAGCTAAAGCAGTCGTCTGTCTGAACATCAGAGGTAGTACAGAAGCTATCAGCAGGATCAAATTATGTGATAGCTATTTTGCTAATTTGGTTAATGAGATGCTTTTCCACCGTGAGACAGATGTTGCCTATCCACACAGGCACAGAGAGAAACCTAGATCTCTGAAATAGAATTATTGCCTTCAGGAAATGTTCTGCTCAATGTACATGCAAATGCTCACAGGAAGCCATCCTGTTTTACCTAGCTGAACTGAGATAATTGGCTAGGGATTTTCTATCGCCAATTTTAAACTTTTCTGATGCTATCTAGAATGCTTCAATACTCAGTTTCTGAGGTTTTACTGTCTTCCCTAAGCTATGCTCACTGAAATCAGATGCAAAATCTTATTAAAACATTCTTTGAAATCATTTCGTGGTCAAAGCCAATCTGTCTAATGTACTGTCATAATATTTTTGGATGGCATCTGTACAGAGGTCCCTTAAAAAGAAATAGTCTTAATTGTGTGTTGTTCCTCTGTTATGTTTTTGCATTTATTTTCCCAGTACATTAAATCTGCTGTACACAAACTATTCATTCTACCTAAACCAAAAAACCTTAAGTTAAACTTTCAACACAAAAAAATTCCTTTCCAGACACAGAATCGCCTTGTGTTTTTGTAGCAAATAAAATGTTAGAAAATACAACAAAAGTGTGCAAAAACTTACAGTCTGGTAGGATAGAACCAAAAGTTGTCAATGCCATGTTGATCTGCTCTTAATATGTGGTACTGGGAGAAGAAACACAAACTCAGTGAATCACAGGAGAATTGCTGAGGTTGAACGGGACCTCTGAAGACTGCCTGTCCAAGCCCCTGCTCAAAGCAGGGACACACATAACAGGCTGCCCGGGGCTGTGTCCAGCTGGGTTTTGAGTATCTTCAAGGATGGAAACTCCACAGCCTCCGGAGGTAACCAGTTCCAGTGTTCGATCAACCTTAAAAAGTAAAAAAATATTTTTCCCATTTTCTAAACAGAATACTGCTCGTGGGAAAACTGATCAGATGCAGTCTTCAATGGAGGGCTGCAGATCTGCCCTCAGGACACTGTCAAGTCTACAAAATAGTGGAAGTCACAGCTGCACCAGATCACCCATCAGTGGTCTTCATGGGTGTTTTGATGGCTAAGAAGGAAAGTAGAGCAATGACATTCTCTGGATCTTTGCACTGCCCCTGGTCAGCCAGAGTTCCTGGGCATGGAATGTTCCCAGGACATTCGTGGGATGTGGATGGTGGCATGTCAAGTGTGAAGGGGAACAACAAAAGCACAAGATGTTGCTGCAACTTTTTCATTGCCATTTGGTATTTCAGGAATCCATACTTGCATTCAGGAAGGCAGACTTTAGTGTCTCAGACTCATTACTTTCCTACACCCACCAGTCAGTAGCTAATCATTTTGGGATGGCAATCCATCATGCACCAGATGCAGGTCTCCACAGTCTTCCTCCAAACTTTCTAACTTAGACTGACTAGCAAGTACAACAAAATCACCCAAGCCTCTGCTTTCCAGGTGTTCTACTTTGAGATTTCCCAAACCTAAATTAGCTGTGATTACACAGGCCAGCAGCACTGGTCCCACAGCAGGTGTCAGGTGGAGTGTGTCTCCAGCCCCCTTACTGAGGGATGGCAGTGACGGGATGGAAGCAGCACTGTGCATGCTGCCCTCACAGCCTCTAGGAGCCTTTCTGTCATGACCACAGCAGCAAGGACTGGGGGTTTTGGTAGCCATATGCACACCCTTCCTATCCACAGCACACAGTCAGGCCACTCACACTCTGCCTGTCCCCCAGAGAGGAACGCAGCCACACTGGGTGTGCAGGGATGGATGGACCACATGAGGACACAGATTTGTCTACAGGGTGGCAAGTGTCAGAAGACGAATGAAAATGAACCAGATGGCTTACCAGGTTTATCTTTTCACCCCCTTATCTCACTCCCCAGCAACATTTGATCACGATATCTTCTGAGCAAGCATATTCCCTTTGCTTAGATGTTCCCAGGCCCTCTCTGCTCCCTCACAAACTCTGTGGTGTGCCCATGAGTATGGCCTCCAACACCCCCGGGAGACGTCAAAGGTCTTGGAGGGCAGGCGGGGAGGTGGCTGGGTAAGGAATCTGGGTAGGGAAAAACACAACTCAAAATATTTGCACAGTGGTGGAGGGAGGATTGGGGGGCTTTTTCTTCCCATTTTCCAGGGTGAAGATGAGGTATTTGGGAACTGTGGGTGAAGGAAGATGGATGAGAAGCTTAAAGGGAGTGAGAGTGCCGCAGCTATGGAGAAGCAAACATGGTCAAAGCACATCAAAAACATATTCCCCATGTGGGCTAACATGGCCCCTAAGCATTAGGGAGAAGTTCTGAGACAGTGGGAAGGCCCAAGACCTTTTGAAATAGTGAAAGTCTGATCTGAAAAGTGGGCAGGGAAGGGAGAGGGCAAACCAGGACAACAGCACTGGCATCTCTCAGAGGTTCAGCACATCCCAGAGGGCACTAGCAGTAATAAACCCTCACCACATCACTTAGCTACAGCAGGCAAAATGCCCCACCATTGAAAGGAGGCTCCAGCCACTCCTCCCTGTGAGCAGACCCTGGGGGTGATGTAGGCACCTAAAGTCCATCACTGAGGTCCAGGAACACAGCAGAGCCGAAAGAGGGTATAGTCCATGATGCAGGAGGCTTACAGCAAACCTGAAGGAATATTTGGCCTCTCCATTTCCTGAGAAGCACTTCAGAGTGCTGTGTGACCTCTTGGTGTTTTCAGAGCCTCTGTTAACACACCTATCCACAGCAAGTCCTGAAGGTCTCAGCAGCTGTGTGGCTAAGTTAATGGTTCTGACCCTCGTGCCCCTGTTAGAGGCCAGAGTGCATGAGGGATGCTCCTGGAGCAGATCCTTCAGTTTCACTTAATCCAAAAGGGCTCCAGGTTCATTGTCATCAGAATCTCCCTGTGATGTGAACCAAGCCAGGGTCAGTGGGGTGATTGAGATATTGGCTTGGAAAGCACACCCCAGAACCAGCTAAAACACCGATGCAAACATATACTGAGGGCTCTGCTCTGGAACTGTTTCTGACTAATCTAGTATGCCAGCTTTTAGGTGAAACAAAACTTTTATACAGACCAAAAGCATTGATTAATTTGTCCTCAAATGAGATTTTGTTGTGGAGTGTAAGGAAGTGTAGGGGCTCTTCTTACACATTTTGAAACTCAGAGCTGAATCCAAGTCCAGAGGAAAAATGGAAAAGGAAAAAGGTATTATTTTTTTTACAACTTATTCATAGTTACCATTTGAAGGCAAGCTTTTCAGAGATGAACACCTGACATTTGACTCTGTCACACATCACAGCCAGCAGTCACTAATCATTCTCTTGAAACTTTCATAAATGAAAACTGCAAGACTCATCATCCTAACTTAATACTCAGTGCAATGCCACAGCACAGTAGAAACAGCCGGATAAAAATGCCAAAAACCACTAATGTAATGCGACAAGCCACACGGAAGTGTGGTATGATGTGCTGTAAGCTGCAGGGCTTTGTGCTCAGCATTCAAAAGCTCATACATCAGCACCGTTGTGATAACAAGACTTTTTCTCCCTTGTTCCTGTTGCATTAGCAACCCACAGAGCCGAGGTGCCACCACGACAACCAATGTGGAACCAACTCCATTAGCAGAAGAGAGGGATATTCAGAGGGTGCAGAGCTTACTGTCAAGTAGGTACACTTCTTTAATAAGCAGCTATAGGAAACAATTACAATCTGGATCCCATTCTATCTGAAGGCACAACAAGGTTACCTCAGAACTTCAGAGCGTATCATGTCACTGCAGACTCAGCCACAATCACTCAAAAATGCAACTCAGCTGTAGCTCATTCTTATGTGTCCACTGGTGTTTCTCTGCAAGAAGGGAAAGCTAAGCCTAGGATCAAGAAAGACAAATCCGTATTAGGAGAAATTAGTAATTTCCATAAGTAACAGACCAAATGAAAAACCGAAATCCCCTATCGCATGGAGGAAAAGGCGGGTTTGTTGGAGATGTGGTCCCATGCAATCTTTAATGCATGCCTTTTTGTGTTTTGCCTTTAAAGGAGAAAAGTAAGTGTTTTCTCTCTGCATTGAAGAGAGAACATCCCAGCCTTCAAAACAATCCCACACAGGTGAGCACCTTCTTGTTTTAATGGGACAAGTTTATGTTCTCTGTGAAGAAGCTGAAGTGGGGAGAACTTTCCCCAGCCACGTGCAGGCCGGAGCAAATTGAGCTACCCGTGTGATTTAATTTTTATTTACTTCTTTTTAAAATGAAGCTGCCAGGGATATACTGATCCTGCTGACTTTTAATGGCCTTTTCTAGATCCTGCTGTGATGGTACGAGAGCAGTTTTCACAGTGCAATAGGCTACAGTGTCCTCATCAACAGCATCACCATTGCACCAGATGGGAATAGCAGCAACCGAGGGAGTGCGAACATGCCCACGGGAGCAGCCTAAACTTAGCTCTGGGAGCCCCAGCTGAAAGGAACTAATGCAAAACTTCCTCATTGCCTTAAACCCCATTGCTGTTCCTGGAAGCGTTCTTCTGCTGTCAGCAAAATAACAGAGAGCCACCAATGAAAATGGTTGTAAAGTGTTTTCACCAGCCAGTGACTGAGCATGAGATTGTTGAGTCAGCGTTTCTGTCTTGCCCTTACACTGTGCTGTATTAACAGTCCCTTCAGGCTCAAATTCAGTTGAACTTCACTATGTCAGCAAAGTGATATTATCCCTTCACATGATTGAAAACAGTAGTTTTCAGAAACATATATTACATACAATATCTCATGAGTGTACCAGTGAAAAATCCTGAAGGAATTCATGGATGTTTCTCTAAGAAGGTGATATATCCAACAGCCCAGCTGAAGTGCCTCTACACCAATGCACGCAAAATGGGTAACAAACAGAAGGAGCTGGAACCCACCATGCTGCTAGAAAGTTATGATCTAGTTGCCATTACTGAAACCTGGTAGCTTTCAGTAATGACTGGAGTACAGCTATTGATGGCTACAGGCTGCCTAGAAGGGACAAGCAAGGAAGGAGGGGTGGAGGCATTGTCCTCTACATCAAGAAATGGGTAGAATGTGAAGAGCTGTCTCTGAAGAACAGCCACGAGTAGTTTGAAAGTCTATGGGAAAGAAATATAGACTGAGGGAACACAGGGAACCTTGTGGTTGGTGTCCACTACAGGCCACTCAATCAACAGGTGCCTACTGACAAAACCTTCTTGCTACAGGAGACATCTCACTCACAGGCTCTTATCTTGTTGGGGGGACTTGAACTATTATTGGAGGCAGCCTGGGCTGCAGTGATCATGCACTAGTGGAGTTCACAGTCCTGAGGGATACAGGTCATGAGAAGAGTAAGTCAGGACCCTGAAAGGAAAACATTGCACCCATTTTTCAAAAGAGTAAAAAGGAGGATCCTGGGAACTACCAACCTCTGTGCCTGAGAAGATCATGGAACAGATCCAGATCCTCCTAGAAGCTATGCTAACGCACATGGAAGACAGGGAGGTGATTTGAGACAGCCAGTATTGCTTCAACAGGGGCAAGTCCTGCCTAACCAACCTAGTGGCCTTCTATGGTGAAGTGACCACATCAGGGGACAAGGGAAGAGCTATGGATGTCACCTATCTGGACTTCTGTAAGGTCTTTGACACAGTCCCCCACAACATTCTTCTCTCTAAATTAAAGACAAACAGATTTAATGGGTGGATTGTTCAGTGGATGAGGACATTGGTCAGATGGTCATATCCTGAGGGTAGTGGTCAATGGCTTTATGTCCAGATGGAGACTAGTGAAGAGTGGTGTGGTGTCCCTCGGGGGTCTGTACCAGGACCAGTACTGTTCAATATCTTCATCAGTGGTGTGGACAGTGGAATTGAGTGCACCCTAAGCAGGTTTGCTGATCACACCAAGCTGAGTGGAGCAGTCAACACACCTGAGGGATGGGATGCCATCCAGAGTGACCTAAATAAGCTCAAGAAGTCAGCCCTTGGGAACCTTATTATGTTCAACAGGACCAAGTGCAGGGTGATGTACATGGGTCAGTGCAACCCCCAGTATCAATACAGGCTGAGGGATGAAAGGAAGAGGAGACCTGCCACAAAGGACTTGGAGAGTACTGGTGGACATGAGTCGGCAATGTGCTCTTGCAGCCTAGAGAGCTTATGGTATCCTGGGCTGCAGCAAAAGAACTGTGGCCAGCAGGTTGAGGGAGGTCATTCTGCCCCTCCACTCTGCTTTGGTGAGACCCCACCTGGAGTACTGTGTCCAGCCCCGGAGCCCTCAGCACAGGAAAAAACACCTGCTAGAGTGGATCCAGAGGAGGGCCTCAAAGATGATCAGAGGGCTGGAGCACCTCACCTATGAAGACAGACCGAGAGAGTTGGGGTTGTTCAGACTGGAGAATACTCCGGGGAGACTTTCAGTACTCCAAGAGGACCTACAAGAAAGAAGGGGAGGGACGTTTTAGCAAGGGTTGCAACAGGACAAGCTGTGTTTGCTTTAAACTTAAAGAGGGAAGTTTTAGACTAGGTATAAGGAATATATTCTTTACAGTAAGGGTGGTGAAATACTGGAACAGGCTGCCCAGAGAGGTGGTAGATGCCTCATCCTTGGAAACATGTGAGGTGACACTGGAAGGCACTCTGAACAACCTTATCTGGTTGAAAATGTCCCTGCTCATTGGACTAGATGACCATTAAAGGATCCTTCAAAGTCAAAATATTCTGATTCTTCAAGTAAGACTGGCTGTTGTTGCTCAGAAAGTGATGGAGATATAGAAAGAAAATGCTCCATAAAAAATAGACATCTTGCCCTCAAGTTTGTGAAACTTGCCTTTAACTCCAAAACCTTCCAGTTCTTTATGAAACTGGAGAAAAGTCCTTTCCTAGCTGTAAAACAATGCAGTTAAATTTTGGGATGATCCTTCCTCACTTCTTGATACTGCTTTTAGGACCAGAGAGCAAGAATCCAAGAAAAAGCTTAATTGATATACTATGCATCCCACAAACACATCTATTTTGCCACTCCAGGTGCAACTTCAATTAATAATAGAGAGTATGTTTGACAAGTGGTAGGACCAGTCAGAGACCAGTATTGCACTCTGATGCTGCAGTTTCTTAAACACAGCTGTGGGGATTACTTGTCTATATCATGATACTACTCTAAATTTCTGCATATTTGGGATCAAAGTTTTATTATCCTGTAAGTTTCTTCCTCATTCCCCAGTATTAGTATCTCTAGGGATGGGACATCTTTGTGGACTGACGAAATACTTTGATCATAGTTTTGCAATGTCTTAATTCCTTTGATTCATGCTAAGCACACCCTTTGCCTACTGCAGCTGTATATTTTGTGTTTATTCATTAGTGTAGATCCATGTCCTGGTTTGAGGTAAAACGAACCAATTTTCTGTTTTACATTTTTACTTTCTTAGCTGGGCCTCTTCTAACTAGCTAAACTCTGAAATTAACAGCGCATTGTTCAGAGCTGTTCCGTCTCACAGTGATAAGACCTGATTATACCAAGGGATGGTATGCAGAGAGGCCCTTGTTTAGACTTATTGCTGGAAGAACCAAGGTCAGATAATTTTCAACATTTGCCCGTTGGAGGGTCCCACCTTCAAGGAGGAGCGGACAGGACANCGTCATTCTGGGAGCTTGATACGGTTTTGTATATACTGTATACTTCGAGCTTTTTTCCTTTTTTTCTAAATTTCCTTTTTATTATATTACTTATATTTTCATTAAAGTAGTTTAGTTTGTTCTAAACTCTTGAATCTCTTTAACTCCTTCCTCTCCTCTCTGACCAAAAGGGGGGAGGGGGGGACATCTGTCACTCGGGTTTTGGCGAATTTGGCTGAAACCACGACAATCCATAAGACAGTATTTTAAAGTGTGCACAGTTTTAAAAAGCAGACATAGGAGTAAAGGGAGGGAACCATTACCCAGCTGGTACCACAATATGTTATCTGTTTAGAGTCTGGGAAAAAACAGCAGCAGTGTCCCTGTGGATTCTCAACATTAGAACAATCAGAAGTGCTGCAGACTTCAGCCCAATGCAGGGTTAAAACATTTAACTGTGAGAATTAGCAAGAAGGAAAAACGGAACACCCCTCTGGAGCAACTAAGTCCCATTGGCAACACAGAACAGCTCTGTAGGGTTGTGGTGGGCGGGGGGGGATGTCCGTGCTGCTCCACAGCCCTCACTGAGGATCAGGACAGCACTCTCCAGATTCAAGCTATTCAGCCTAAACATCCTAAATAAAAACGTCCTTCCCTGTATTAACTATTCCACAACTGGGGCTGTAGATTGCACTACATTTTTTCCCTTTTCCTGAAATTCTCTTTTAATTTCTCTCTTCTGTTCCCAATGTCATTGTCTCACTTTCCCAGCTCCTACCTCTGATCTCCACACTGATGTTTATGACTTTACAACCCCTGATCTTTCCCCAACAGACTGAAACACCTTCTTGGGCCACCTACAGAAACAAGGCGAATCACAGCTCACTGCTAGAGGTCTTTCCCTGCATCGTCTTGAAATCATCTTTTGAAGCTCCCAGGGGAAATGCAGAGAGCTGTCCCACAGCTCCACTTGTCTGTACCAGGTTAGGGTGAATCTTCCAAGGCCAATCTACTGTTTTCAAAATGTATTTGCTATGCAAACGGACAATTTTTATCCCAGCATTCTCAGTTCTACTTCATTTTTAAAAACAGCTCTTTCTTTACTTGTTGGGGTTTTTTTGTTTGTTTTGGGTTTTTTTTAACAGGAGGCAGAGAAGAAGGGTCATTTAAAAATCATTTCATTACCAGCTGCTCATTTTCTCATGCTTCGTGAGGTTTTAAGGGGGCAGAGGATTGGATTTTCTTATCTTTTTAAGTTGCTTTTTTTTTTTTTTTTTTTTTCAGTCTTTATCTTCTTTTTCTGGAGTATTCCAGTGTATAATTCCACTAATAGCCTACTATTGCAGTTACCTCAAAGAAAGCTGATACTCTCTTTCTAGTTCAGTCTTTTAGTTTCTTACTGGAGATCTAAAGGGCTTTTTTAATGCTGTAGTAGAAACTTGTGAGACCAAATGAATTAGATTCTTCTGTAGTGCATTTCTACCAAAGCTTGCTTCCACAAGCCTCTGCACTTTCCAGCAGTAGGGTTTTTCCCAAAACTCCCTAGTATCAGGAGAACTCTTGAATGCTCTTCCACTTGTCATTCGTGACCCCACTGCTACAGTTCTCAAAGCAAACTTCAGTGATGCTAGGTCCTTGCCTTGATGTACCCAGCCACTGCCCAGCCAGGGCAGGACAGGAAGACTCTCAGCACAAATCTGTAAAGGTCTTGGCAAATGGCTGCTGGCTTCCACACTGCCTTGCAGATCCAGCAAAAGCAGCTGGGGAGGTGGGATGTATATGCCACTTTCAAAATTTGCAGGTACAAAATCTGTTCCTCTTTTATGCAATATTTCCTTGTCATCTAAAGCACTGACAGGCCTCACAACGATGCTGAGCTGTTGACCATCATCGACACTTTTGCCTGTTAGGAGGTGTTATCCCCACTGCTCCCCTCCTTCCTAAATCTTTGTTGGGATTCTTTGATCCCTTTGGACAGTTTATACAAAATACAAGGCTTGATTCAGAAAGAAACTGCCCTCTTTTGTCGGGCAAGATGCCCTCTGATCAGAAACACCAGTCACAGCACGATTAGTGCTTGAACAGCTATAAAGACACTAAACTCTCTAATACCCCTCCAGGAGTCAATTAAAGGGCTTTAGTTTCTGATGAGTAGGAGTGAATCTAAACTATCCCTGGAAATTACTTTCTCTAATGGAATGATGTAAAACCCTGCGCTGGGTCGGCAGCGGCCCTGCAATTGTGCAGGATGCCTTGCGTAAGGCAAGCAAAGAGGATGGTGCTTGAATGCCGCCTGAGCACAAGTGCCTTTAATTCACTTTCTCTTTATTTATTTTATTAAAGCGGATATCCCCAGGCTTTCAAACGAGCCGAATCGATAGGACTGATGGGCAGCCGGGCACCGCGCTATTTGCAAGGAAAGAGTGACCCCCGCTGGCCACGACGCGGAAAGGAGCTCCCAGCAGCACATCCCATCGGAGAGGAAGACGAGGAGGAGGAGGAGCAGGAGGAGGAGGCCCGTGTTGCAGACCAGTGTCCTCCTCTGCCCTCTCCCACCTCCCCGCCCCGCTCATCTACAGAAAAGCCACCAGGGTCGTCACCAGTTTGTGCCTCTGCGTGGTCATCACATCATTCCTCAAGGCAGAGAGGTCCTTCCAACGGCAGCCCCAGGGATTTATGGCAGCAGAGTGTGCCCAGGAGTTTTACACACTGGGTGGGCTGGTGCCATTGGCATGAACTGCAGAAATGCCTCTTCAGTCTCTACTCTTTCCTGGAGAGCCTGAGGAGCCCAGCCACTTGCCATCAGTGATGGAGGACCAGAGGCACATGAGTACTTCATCCAGCTCTGGGGTCCCCAATGCAAGAGGGACATGGACCTGTTGGCATTAGTGTCTAGAGCAGGGCCATGAAGATTACCAGGGGACAGGCTGAGAGAGTTGGGCTTGTTCAGCCTGAAGAAGGCTCCAGGGACACCTTATAGCCTCTTCCAGTAACAAAAGGGGGCCTACAGGAGGGATGGAGAGGGACTCTTCATCAGGGAGTGTAGCAATAGGACGAGGAGTAACAGTTTTAAACTGAAAGAGGGGAGATTTAGATTGGATATCAGAAAGAAGTTCTTTACTGTGAGGGTGGTGAGGCACTCTGAGGTTGCTGAGAGAAGCTGTGGATGCCCCATCCCTGGAGGTACTCAAGGCCATGTTGGATAAGGGTTTGAACAATCTGGTCTAGTGGAAGTGCCCCTGCCCAGAGCAGGGGGTTTGGAACTAGATGATATTTAAGGTCCCTTCCAACCCAGACCATCCTATGATTCTTTGAAGTCAGTCAGGGCTCTTGGCTCCATGCTGAAGCTGATGTTGAAGCTAACTGCCTCCCAGACAATTAGCACTGACCACCAGCAACAGACAAGGCTCACATTGTGGTCATCAGGACCAAACTGCTCCTGTCACTCCAGCAAGCAGGCCACGGGCTCCTGCACAGCTGTTAGCTCAGCTTCTCTCAAGCTGTCTGTCAGAAAGTACTTGTAGCTCATTAGGCACAGTAAAGATAACTGAGCTGAACCACCACCATGGAGGAGCAGGCAGGTGTGCTGTACTGCCTGTTCCCTCTGCTGAGAGGAGAAAAGCCTTCAGCAAACCTGGGGATATCACTTAGGGGTGGGCCCCATGCAGCAGAAGTAGAGCCTCAAGGCTCACTGAGATTCCATGGAGGAAACCCAAGGAGCAATGACTCACACTGAACCAACCCACTGACTGTACTAAGCCATAGGCTTTTTCTCTAGGAATTGAAAGGAAAGCTGCAGTAACTATGGCTGTGCAATTAGATTTAAAATGTAGTGCTGGAGACTACTCTCTGGCACTGGCAACAGCTGATCCAGAACGGCCTGTGTCAATGCTGTGGAGCTCCCCAGCACCGTGGCTACAAGCAAAACGTTCCTGTGGCCATGTGCTACCCTGTGAATTAACATGGAGGAGCCTTGGGGGCCTGAGAAGCAGGAGAGCTTCTGGTGCAAGATGGTACCGAGAGCAATTCTTCTAGGTACAGTGAGTGCAAAGCTTCATCCAGCGGTATGTTTTTTTTAAAAAAAACAGAGAGGTGTGTGCTGGCCCTTGCCACGGAGGAGCGCTTGGCTTTTTCCTCGCCACACTCCAAAGCACCCCAGGTGTGGACTGGGAGCCTCCTCCCCTCTTGTAGACACCGTAGCACATACTTAATATTCTATTCATGCCTCTCTGCAGCTTTATGAATCTCTGTTTCTGGCTTTGATCCGGTTCCTGCAACGTTAATTAATTTCAGGCCCTTTTGCTCCCTTTTTTTTTTTTTTCCAGTATGCTATTTCTAATTATTTCTCATTTCCTCAGGTTACCTATTCCATTTCAAACAACTTTTCCCCAAGAGCAGACTACTTGGCTGTTGTAACAATGTGTGATTGCGAATGGGTCATCAGCTAATTGCATCAACGTGACACAGGGATCTGGCACACAGTCTATTACACTCAAAACCAGCATTGGTATTCGTCTCTCCAAACTGCACACAGACTTGCAGGAGGAACTGCAGGAGGAAGTTTCCCTTTATCTTCCTCTGTTTCATGCAGAGATGGCTGTGCCATGGTAACATGGAGTTTTTAAGCCAAAGCAGCAGGAAGGATTTCAGATCTGGTGCAGTGAGGTGCACAGCGAGCATCCACAAGTCACTTGTCACCGCCTGCATGCATGCTCTTCGAATTGTGTGCTGCCTTCTGCTTGGTGGCCTGACTCTCTTTCTTGATTTCACTACTTCATTGACTTCCTGAAGGTTTTGGATTAGTCTGGTAGTATTACAAGCTGAATATAATCCTACCTTAAGTAGCAAACATTAACTTGCCACTGCTGTAGGAACTGCTGTATATACCATACCCCAATCTGATGCCGTTTCCTTTCTGTGCCTTTTATTACCACCCTCTAGAGAGACGATATCTAACTACTGCAAAATTTAACCACTCTAACAATCCATGCCAGACTGCCTGGTAACATTTTCAAGATGTTTAATTTCTACTTCCTTTCACTGTCGTACCTTCATACTTTTTATTATCTTCGTTGGGGGAGGGAGGAAGTCACATGGCATCAATGAGCTGGACTAGTACCAGAAAGGGGAAAAAAGCTGACTAATGTGGAATATGACAGAGGTTTCTAAAGTTACGGATAATGTGGAGATAGTCAGCAGAGATCGACTCTTAACAGTTTGCTGCAATGTAAAAAGTTGGTGGGTGTCAAATGAAACTAGTGGGATCAAAATTCAGAACAAGCAAAAGAAGGTGCCACGTCCTTGTCTGGGTGCCAGACCTCTGAAAGTCCTTGGCAAAGGAAGTCTGCATGCAAAAAGCTTATCTGGATTCAAGGGCATGCTAGACAGCCTCCTGGAGCAGAAGTCATTGGAGAGCTACCAATGAAGCACTGGATTCAATTGCCATTAATGGCACCTGAGCTGCCCCAGGATTACACACCATACTCCAGCTGCCCTGACAGAAGAGCATGGCTCACCCAAAGCACCTATGTCCCCCTGCACTCCCTTGCAGATAGATGTCTTGGACCTTTTAGACACCTGAAGTGTTACCACTGACTTTGTGTGTGCAGCGGAATTGACTCTGTGATCTTCTGAAGTGCCTTCAGATCCTACACCATGAAACAGCACTATGTGCCAGTGTTTAGGAGCTGGGAGTGTAGAGGTCAAAGTATCACAAATGTTTGCTCTGTTCTTACCTGGACATATGTCTGTGGGTGCTTGTTTGAGGCAGGACCCTACTCTTCACCGTTGCTTGCAATCAACTTTTCCCAGGAGATCCATCCCCCATTCTGAAGATGATGCTGACCTCAAACATCTACTGGACTCAGGGAGGAAGGGGATTAGTGTCTTTAACTCTGATGTGCCAAAACAGGAGGTTAAGGAGAGATTTTCTGATTTCAAATATTTTACTTCAACTGGGAGAAGATAGGGGAGTAGAAAACATGATTTCATATATCCAAACAGAGTTTAGATAATAGTCCAGTGATGTTTTTGCAGAAAGGACCTACAGATTAGTAGCAAACAGGCACTTCTGCCCTTTATCGCGCTTAGCAGACCTAGACCATACCAGGAAATACATCTACATCTGCAGCAAGCACTTCTCATTGGGGGTCAGAGGATCAGAAAATGACATATGGTCTCTTCAATTGTCCCGACCCCACAGTAAATCTGTGATTCTGCCATTTCCTATGGAAGATTGTCACAAAGCTTTATCTACCAGGAGTCTGTCTATTTGGTTTCATCACAAAATTCTCATCTTTTGATAGAAAATTCAAAATAGGTTTTGCTGTTTGTTCCTGACAGGAAAAAAACCCAAGAAACTGAAACTTCTCCTGCATGCCCAAGTATGGGTGTGTGTGTGTGTGTGCAGAGGAGAAGTCACAGCATCAGAGGATAATGCAGGTGGGAAGGCAGTAAGGTCTCCAGTCCAACTTTCTGCCCCAAGCAGGGCCAGCTCTGGGATCAGACCAGGCTGCTCAGGGCTTTCTCCACATGGCTCCTGAAACCCATAAGGACAGAGCTCGCACGAGCGGTTCTTCCAGGGCCACCGAGGTGTATCCTGAGATTGTGTGCAGTGAGGAGCACCTGCAGCATCAGTGCTTGGAGGGGAAGAACCACAGAAGGCATGGTTTCATTTTGAAGATCACATGGAAAATACTTCATTGGTTACAATTACTCCTTGACTCATCATCAACTCTCCACCTCTTATTAAATTGATTGGAAACAGAATTGAGAGGAGAAAGCAAACTCGATATACCACAGCTGTACATAACGGACAAGCAAACTGGCCGTGGTTTCATCTGGGATGGAGTTAAATGTCTCGCTAGCAGCTGCTGTGGGGCTGTTTTTGATTCAGGATGAGAGTGGTGTTGATACCGCACTGATGTTTTCAGTTGTTGCGAAGCAGTCAAGGCCTTTCCTGCTTTTCACACCACCCCACCAGCTGAGTGCACAAAAGGTTGGGAGGAGACACAGCTGGAACATCTGACCCCAACCAACCAAAGGGATATTCCATACCATATGATGTCACACTCAGTATGTATAGAGATGGGGAAGAAGGAGGAAGGGATGGGTGATGTTTAGAGTGATGGCATCTATCTTCCCAAGTAACTGTTACCCATGATGGAGCCCTGCTTTCCTGGAGATGGCTGAACATCTGCCTGCCCATGGAAAGCAGGGAATGAATTCCCTGTTTTGCTTTGCTAGTGTGCACAGCTTTTGCTCTACCTATTAAACGGCCTTCATCTCAACCCACAAGTTTTGTCTCACTTTTATTCTTCCATCTCTTTCCCCCATCCAGACTGGGGAGAGTGAGCAAATGGCTGCATGGTCCTAGTTGCTGGCTGGGATTACACCATGACAAAATCCCTTCTGCCCAAGCAGTGTGCGAGACTTTCCTGATCGCTTCATTACTCTGCCAAAAGAAAGCACTCCTTACTTCAGCTAATTACGTCTTTATATTAAGAAGAAGGAAACATTGTCCAGACTAATGGCTAAACAGCCTTCTAGAAGTCTTTCACCAGCGCACAGGCTTGCTGCATGACCTTGTGTGTACTCCTCCACCAGTCTTCATTTGTCAGGCTTAAACCGGGAACAATTTACCCAGGCCCTAAGGCTGCTACAAGATTTCATTATTGCAAAAACCTACTCAAGCTCATGCCCACATACAACACAAAGCTCCTATGTATTATTAACAGGATGTGGCTGAAGGAAAAGAGACAACAGAGGAAGTAATTTTTCAAAGGCTTTCGTTCCCCTCATTTCCCTGCAGAACGAGGCAGAGCTGCAGCAAGCCTCCAAAACGCTTGGATTCATTCATTAATATTGGACTGGATTCGTTCAATAAAACTGACACGCTGACAGTCTTCAATCAACACGCATGGCAGGTCCTGGAACAGAAAGGCTTCAAAAAGAAAAGTCTAGTGTTCAGCAGAAGTACCTCAGCAACTGTGCAGAATGAAATTAAAAGGAAAGGAAAGCAAGTTGCCAAAGAAACCTGGAGTGGGAACGTGAGCTGTGGGAAGCACCGTTTGCTGTCTCCACAATTATCTGGCCACACTTAAAATAGCCCCACACAGGGAGCGGGGTCACATTCTTCTCTGCAAATAACAGATGTTATTTGCAGAGACAATAGCCTCCAAAACAAAGTGTTTCCTGTGTTGTCCTGAAGCCGGTGCAAGCAAAGCAGGTCTGCTGGAGAAGACAATAAAAAACTACTGGCAGGTAAAACTAGAGTTAAGAAAAGCACTTCCCAAACCTCAGTGCTACAGGGTGCCTGTCCTCTTCCCAGAGAAGACAGCTGCTGTTCTTCTGCAAGCAAGGCAAGGGGCCATGCAAGGCTCTTCTCACAGTCTGGCAAAGACACCTTCTCTCCTAATAAATCAGTTCCCTGATGCGCACCAAGCCATCTTTTAGGGACAATCTGTCAGGATCCACACACAACCCAACTACCTGTATGCTGCTAGTCCTAATTCCCCTAAAGAAAAGTAGTGGAAGTCAGGGTCTCATCCATGAGCCAGGGAAGCTCATGTCCAGGCTGCACAAAACACCAACCCACCATGCGCTCCTTACGTTTGGACTGAAAGTCTGCACCCTAAAGCCAGGGGCCTTGGCCAAACAACCGGCCACGACGAGACTGGAGAGCTCTTCCAAGGGAAAACATCGACTCTCACTTCTGCCCTTACCTGAGGGCTCTTCCTTAAACTACAGGCTGGTAGGTGAGAATACGAGAACTACTCCATAGCATTATATTTTTCACCTGTCATACCTTTTGTGTAGGGCTTGATAGTGATAACCGAGTCAGTTGGTTGAAACAGCTAGTAGCTAATAAAACTACGCTGTGGAGGAGATGAACACAGCAACCCACCTAAACAAAGGCTGTAGCCTTTCATATATGTTCACATTCATTCTCTGCTGAACATACAAGCAAGCACTAGCAGGCTTTGCACCCATGATTCAGCAGAGGTTGAGGCAGTTTCTCTGACAGGAGAAACAGTTTTGCTAGTTATAGACTTGAACATGCCATTTTAAAGTTAGCGGTCCCACTAAAAGAAAGCTTCATTTTGTGCCAAGGTACACATCAAATCCCTGCACCCAGCATTTGATTTTCTGCCTGTCTTGTTTTCCATCCTCTAAGAAGCAAGGCTCCAGGCTTGGGCTTTCCCTGGGGAAATAAATAAAAATGAGGTTTCAATAGAAGAGAAGGGAGGTCAACAAGCTCGCCCTAGCCTTTCACACGGGCCAGGATGAAGCTCAATAGGTGCTGGCCAAAGGAGCCGTTACTTATCCCAGAGCTCAGACCCCACCAAAAAGCAAAGCCAAGACAGGCCAAACCTGTTCTAAGGGAATATCTGCACATCACACAAGGCACACACGCCTAAAGGTAGAAAGCTTGCTACTAAGGAGACTCTGTACAGGTTATTACAGCCAGGACAGTAATCTCAACAGCTTCAGCTACCGTAGGACTTGCTTGTGCCTGCTGAGAGAGGGGCATGTGTCTTGGAGCACACATGTACACATACCATTGCCTTGTTGGTTTTTTTCCAGTCTTTTATTTCTGACAGGCATTTACAACGTTCCATTCATAGAACTAAAAACATAAAAATAGACCTTCTTTCAGCTTATAAAAGAAATATATAAGAACCTTTGACATAGACATGTCATGACGTTATATACAAGAACAACGGTACCTTCCCAGTACCAGCCTTCCAGTATTTCAGCGCTGACTGTGTTCCACTGGGTACAGCATAGGACAGCTACAACAACCTCCGCTTCTCTAACACGCTGGGACACAACTGACAGGTAGATGATATAAAACAATGATGTGATAATACAAAGGGTATAGAAACGTTTCTAAAGCTTTTACGAAAAGAAATCAGAAGATAGCAAAAAGTTAATAGAGAAAGCTTTCATAAGATCAAGTATAGTGCACCAGAAACCAGAAAGGGCAGGGGGCAAGGGGAGAATGCTAGCTGGGACACAAAGACAGTGATGGATTTTGGGGGGGGGGGATAATTTTTGTTATGTTTTAAAATATAGTCAGAGTGGATTTTATAAAATATAATCCTAAAGCTATTATAAAATTTCAGGTTTTCAAAGTACCTACTAATGTGTCAAACATCAATAGATACCAACAACAAAAAAGAAAATTTCATATAATCTTCCTTTCTTCCTATAGGTGAAACTGAAATGGGAAAAGCTATATAAATCTTAAAAAAAAGTGCTATTTTGTGTTTCGTATTTGGAAGTCTACTTAAAAACCACAAGATTTTTGTCATGTTTTACCCTGTTTTAGATGTTTAAATAAAAGATTTAAAATGTTAAAAGAGGTTTGCTTGTGTAGAACTTGTTCATACTCTATTGCAGTGGAAAAGCTTTTATAAAGGAATTAAAATACACTAGTTTCACCCACAGTAGGAGAGTGGATGAGGTCAGTTTTTTGGCCATGAGTTCCCTGTCCCCTAAGCGCAAACTCTGCCAGAAGTGGACCAAAAGGATCTGCGATGTTGCTGGCTCCAGAGAGGTTACACCACGGATCAGTTTGGTCCACTACAATTCAGTCACGTGATTTTATTTTATTCTTTTTATTACCTAACTAAACTCCAGTCTCAAACATATACAATAATCCTTTTCCTGAAGAAAGTTATACCTAAATAAGAGTTTCCAGTTCATATTTTAATATAAAACCACCATTCCTAACCCTCTGCAAAAAAGCTAGCCTCGTATCCTAGACATGGAGCTACGCTAATGCTGTAAAACTCTTATCCCTTTGTTCCCTTGCATCTTAGGTAAAAATACAAAAAAATATTTCTTCAAGTGTTAAATTTGGATCTCTTTTAAGAGAGTTTGGCATCTTTATAATATTATGTAAAACTAGAGCTTCCGACATTGACATTAAATTAGACCAGCCACAGACCAAGAGGACTTAACACAACATAAATCCCAAACCTTTCCTCACACGTTCCTAAAATACATGTATATTCTCTTACATTTAAAGAGGGAAAAGAATAAGAATACTGCAACTGTACACGTTAAAAAGGCAGTTTCCTCATCAAGGAGATGAGCCTACAACTGATGTTTTACGGCTATAAAACCTTCTGTTTGTTGTGCTATTGTTTAAGCTAGTTCGCTGCACGTTGGTTAAGACATCCAGAGTAATTTGTTTTCCAGTGATGATATTCTCCCCATACTAAATTTGAGCCCCTGATTATTTTAGAATAAATAAAATAGTGTGAAAGCCCTTGGTAACGTAAGACAGGACCTTAAGCTTATTCCATTCCAGGTTTTGAGCGTTTTACAGTTGCCTAAAGTGTGGCCGCATGGCTTTGGACCAATTCAGCTGCCGAAATGGTGTGTGCAAGTGTGCAATCTATCGGGATCGGCTCTCTGTGGTGTGCGGGGGTGGGAGGGAG